>JARFJB010000063.1:0-80000 GCA_036346205.1 Vesta saturnalis
CCAATTAATTTGTTAGTGATGCTTTTATGCAACGTGTAGATGATCGAAAACCACATGGTGGATATGTTGGACTTTAGGAAACGCAGTTGTATCCTGGTCAACTAAAAATAGCAATTGGCAGTTTCTACTACTGAATCAGAATACATGGCTTTATCCGGTGCCTGCAGGCAAGCAATATGGATGCAGTATATTGTGAAAGACTAGTAGGATCAGTCAAGACAATGTTACTGGCGATAATCAAGCAGCTATTAACATATCTGAAAACCCTGTTCTTCATCAAAGAAGTAAACATGTTGACATTCATTACCATTTTGTTAGGGAGAAAGTAATGAATCAGGAAGTTTCCATTCAGTATGTTCAATCCAAAGAAAATATCGCAGATATGCTGACAAAAGCTTTATCAAGAAATTCGTTAGATTACTCTTGTACTAAAATAATGGAGAATATACAATGAGGGAGGGTGTTGAATGTAGCACTATAATTCTCTACTTTAGTACACTCTATAGGTTATACGTTTTATTTTATACCACTGTAGTTGTGTTTTTGTTTTTTAATTTTGACGTATAAAATATACTTGTCACATGACATCCTATTTTATTTCTGCTATTTCAAAATATATGGCATGCTACACATCATTTATTTCAAAGCTCTTGTTTCACTCAGTGCGTTCCTAAATTTTTGTGCGACTCTGTCACGTCGTTTCACAATGGCGAACTGTTTCTTGTTTTGTCAGAAATAATAGACGTTATACAATATTATGTAACATAACATAACTTAACCTTCAGGCCATTCCCTTGCGGTGTAGGCAAAACAATCCCTGCCTCTTATTTATTTTTCATTCATAATCTTTCTCGATGATTTCCTATCTCTGCATACCTCCCTAGCTTCCGCAAGATTCATACATTGTCTCTGACATGTCCTTTTATTTTGAAAACTCTATATCTTTATTTCTTTTATCATACATTCTACTACATTCAGCCAAGTTTTACACAGCCTACAAGGCCCGGCCTTACCCACGTATATTTGCTTCGTTAATCTTGCGTTGTTCATTCTCTCAATGTGACCAAACCAACGTAATGTACATACTACTTTTATATCTATACACCATCGTCTTTTTCTTGCCACACTCCGTCATTATACATACATTCTTTATCTTATCCATTCTCGTTTTACCACATGCGCTTCTCAGGGATCACCCACGGCATTTATTTTTCTTTCGTGCATTTTTTGATATACGCATGTCTCACTTCCATCCAGTACTGATGCGACAAGCACGCCATTATAAATTGCTCGTTTCGCAGCTAAGCTCATTATCATTCACATACTTCCAATCACTTTCCTTCCGGTATTGAGTTTTCGTTCCATTTCGCCATCCATTGTACCGTCTGTAGTAAACATTCTACCCAGATATACCAACTCGTCCACTTGTTCCATAATTTCATCTTGCAGAGTAAATACTGTACTCTCCATCCCACCTTCCCGATTGAACACCACAAGCTTAGTTTTGTTCACGTTTACCTTTAGGTTCATACTCTCACAGACTGTATCAAACTTCCTTAGAGCAGTTTGTAACTCATACGCACTGTCACTTAATAAGACTGTGTTATCTGCATACACCAGAACTCGTATGTTTACGTCACCAACCATTACACCATCTGTATCGCCTCTGTATACGCTTGCCTAACACATTTATCAATGTATTCATTGAACACCACGTTGACATCACGCAGCCTTGTCGCACGCCTTGCTCAATATTAAAGTATTCACTCACACCTCCTCTCACGCTAACACATGCCCGGCTACCGTTGTATACTGCCCTTATTTCGTTTATTAAACCTTTATTTACGCCATATTCATTTAATATTTCCCACAGCTTCTCCCTATTCTATCTCTCGTATGCTTTCTCCAGATCTACAAACGCACCGTACAGCTTTGTTTTTACACTTAAATACTTTTCGGCCACCTGTTGGAGAGCAATCATCTGATCAACACATCCTCTCCCTGGGATGAAGACACACTGCATGTCCCAAATCTTACTTTGTGTAGTTTCTCGTACTCTATCAATCAGTACTCTTCCAAATACTTTACCAGGTACACTGAGCAAACTTATTCCTCTGTAGTTCTTTCCTGTTTCCCTTACCCTTATACAGCGGTGCAATAATCGCGCTCTTCCAATCCCTCGGCATTTTCCACACTTAAGACATACATTGAATAATTCACACAGTCGTCGAATAAGCTTTGCACCTCCATACTTTAGCATTTCATCTACCCCTACTCCTTTTCCATTTTTTCAACCTTCCCACCGTTTTCTCTACCTCATTTATCCCAATATCCTTCTCAGTTTCATTCGCCCTTCGTTCTACATTCTCCTTATTTAACCCTTCGTCACTACTACACAGCTTTCCGAAATATTCTTGCCAGCATTTCCTCACTCCACAATCGTCCTATCTCCAGAAGAGTTTTTATTTCCCTCAAAATCATTCTGCATTTTTTCTCCTTCCGTAGCCATCACTTCCTATTTACTTATTCTCACTGCCTTATTCGCTTCTTTGTTTCTTAATTTGTACATCTCATACAATCGCTTGTCTCAGTTTCATTTTTTCAACAATCGTTGCCATGTACGCATCTTTTTTCTTAGAGACTGGATTTTTTAACCGATTCATTCCACCAAGCACATTTTTCTGTCTACCTACACTCGCTCTTCTGCATCTGCATATTTCATTTTCGCACCATTATCTACAAGTTTATCTACCCTAATTGTGGACGTTCGTAATACGTTTACTTTCCTTCTCCAGACCCATTTTTGCCCCAAATACACTATCGATACAACCAAAAAGTGGTCCGATTTACACTCTTTTCCACGCATTACTTTTGTGTCTGTCACCAGGTTTTTAAGTCGTTCATCATACACTATCGAGTCAATCATACTTTTATATTCACTTCTTTGCCTTGTATACATATGCACATTTTATGTTTAAACCACCTATTATATACAAATAGGCTTCTCTCCACACAGATGTTCATCAGGCGTTAGCCATTCTCATTGACTCTTTAGTCTCCGAACTTTCCTACAACGCGTTCAGTATGTTTTCTCTGTACACCCACCCATCCGTTCATATCTCCTACTATCATCTCAACACGTTCTCTACATCATTCCAGAGGTTCTCACACACTTGGTTTCTTCCTCCATTCACCTGTGCATAGCATGGCAATAAGAAAAATTCTTCGAAATTCCACTTTCATTCTGACCCGCATTACCCGGGGAGATACCAATTCGTACTGTTTAACACATCTTTTCGCTATTTCACTTACGATCACCCCAACTCCTTTTGCGCCATGCAGTTCAGTCTCAACCCCTGACCATAGTGCTAGGCTGCCATCCTCCATGTCCACAGCATGCTTTGCACTTTGTCTCCGATACACGCAGAATATGTATATATACATATAAATTTCTTTTCTTTTTTACTTATATAATTTACAATTAGATTTTTCCCTACGCGAATCTTGGTTCTCGTGCTACTTACTGGACTTACTGTTATTTATTTGCGACCAAATCATTTAATTACTTTTAATTTAGATTTCCGAGTTAGAGTTAGTTATTTGTTTATTTAATTTAATATTTATTTATGTGTTTTAGTATTGTGAATTGTGATAACTTAACTTTTCTATTTTTTAAATTTCACATTTATTTAGCAATTATTATTAATTTTATTAAATACATAAATAAAAAGTTTACTTCGAGTAGGGTTTGAACCTACGACCTGTACTTTGCTAAAGTACCGCGCTAACCAACTGCGCTATTGAGGTACAAGCCCCATTCGATGTAAATTTTGTCTTTATGCACGTAGAACTGATGTAAATTCTAAATATAATGAGATTACAATCAAATTACTGAATGAACTTATTCATTCATAACAAAACTTATAATAATTCACTTTTATTTTATTGAAGGGTAATAATAAATAACGATAATGACCTTGTTAGCCCTCTCGACTTTAATTGCTTACTTTTAGGATTAATTAATTATAATTAAGATTAAATATAGTAGAAAGGTAAAAGTTAGATTAATATAACATAAATTAAACTTAAAATTAAATATAGTACCAAAAATAGTTGGATTAAGTTTTGAATTTGCAATCCAAGAAAAATATTCAAGAACTTACCAGATAATCTGCAAGCTGTATCTAGAATTTGCACTTCCAGAGGATTTTTTTTAACTTACGGCTCTGTCATATCTTTTGTATTTTATATTTGTGTCAGTATGCAGGAAAAAAAGATTCTTTGCGAGGGATTAAGCTTTACTTGTAAAATGTTCCAACTTCCCGTATCTTCCGGAATTTATGATTTAAGCACCCTAAAGTATTGTCATACAGACATTTTACCGCCAATTTGTTAATAAGATGTATTTTTATTAGTACATTTTTTTATTGTGGCATCATATTATTATATTACGGTCACAGTCTCATGCAAATGGCTCTGTACAACCTATAATCACTTTTAAACCGCGCATACTTTGTACCGTTAACGTGTGTTGCCCTGATAATCTGCTTGCTTGGTTACTTACGGTTTTTATTAACATCTTGGTGTTCTCGCATTAAGATGCTCAGTTTACTGCACGTCTCCGTGCACTACTTAATTGGTTAAGATTTCGAATTTGCCGCATTTAACAATGTTATGTCAAAAATACTTTTCAATGATAAGCTCTTGAAGCCATACACGGAATTTTTAAGGTTTTTTATTGTGACCGTTTACTCCTCGGTGCTATTTACTGGTAGGAATGAAGAAGGTATCGGATTACAAGTTTGATGTAAATGTTTCAAAATGATCATTGATACCTTTTATCGGCAAAGTAAGTGTCAATTAATTGACTGAAGGTTTAATTCGAAATATTAGTGGAGCTATCCTTGTTTCGTTCATTATTGACTGATTTCAATATGATTTTAAAACGTTTGACGAATTCAGAATAAAAGATTAGTTGTAGCTTTAGCAATATACCTATTTTCTGCTGATTTGTGTACCATCCACTATAGTTTTTATTAATTGCAGTATATCTCGTGTGTTTCTTAGATCGTCTATATACTAGCTTACGGGGATTTTTTGTAGAAAATATTGCAATACAACTGTTATTAGCTTGACAGAGATGCAATAGGCAAATTCGTAAGGTTCAAGGGTATAATTACCAAATAGTTTCCGAGATACGTAAAGTAAATACAGTATTATCCTTGATATCCCACCATTAATAATTGGTCTATACAGTTTACAGCTAAGCAGTTTTGCAGGAATCGTATAAACTGCATGTCCATTATGATGCCCAGGGATCAATAATACCTATTATTAACATTTATTAAGATATAGTTCAAATTATGAGAGAATGTTGATATTGGATTACCGATTTTATTCAAGCACTACGGTCGAACATGCAACTTTGTCGTTTTTACACATATTATATGGCGAGGACGGGAAGAAATTTGTTCTATATAACCCCGCGGGGGCGAACTTAAACCTACACTATACGTTAAAACGTAGGTTGAATTTAAGTACATGCGTTAGAAGAAGATGCAAATGTGCATGGACATGTTTTTACATAAATGGTAAATATCGACTTAAAATCATTTACACTGCGGTACTTCAATTTTTTTTTACTTATATCGTTTTTAAAATATTACAAACTTAACTAAATGAAATTGAATAATTCTCATTTATTTAAAATATGAATTATTAAATTTATTATGACGATATAAACAGTTAAATTCCTAAAAGTGCCTAAACAATTCAAAACAATTTCTGATGAACCCGAATACCTACATAAAATATTAATATACAATTTATATAAAATCGTTTTACTATCTAATTGCGTACGGTGTATTCCTTAATTCTTCGGAACCTTCAACAATCCGCTTAAACTTTAAATGATAATTTTATAAATTGACAATTATTATTTTTTAAAATTATTATTAATTTTATTAAATACATAAATAAAAAGTTCACCTCGAGTAGGATTTGAACCTACGTCCTGTACTTTGCTAGGGTACCGCGCTAACCAACTGCGCCATCAAGGTTCAAGCCCCAATCGATGTAAATTTTGTCTTTATGTATGTAGAACTGATGTAAATTCTAAATATAATGAGATTATAATCAAATTACTTATATTAATGGAATGTGAGCCTGCAATATCGCAAGGATTCACACATATAATAATTATTATTTTTAGTTATTTTTATAACTTTTGACTCTAATTGTACACAAAAACAGAGTTCCAGTTAAGAAAATTGAAATTCGAAGGTTTTTTGGTTTCGAAAAGCGCTTTAAATTTCAATTTTACACAAAAAAGACGAATTTTATTTCAAAAAATTCAAAAACTGAAATTTAACTTATTTTAAATGGGTGGTCTCATGAAAAACAAATGTAACGATGGAACCGTTTATAATTTCTGTCAGTGGGAGTAATATAGAAGACAGTGATTGGACTTATGATAACAGTGATTAGGGAATCTGCTAATTGTTTTGTATACAATTATAGTTAAAGGACAAAAAACTGTAAAATTTCAGTTTCTGAATTTTGTGAACTAAAGTTCGTCTTTTTTGTGTAAAATTGAAATTTAAAACGCTTTTCGAAATCAAAATAACATTAGAATTTCAATTTTCTTAATAGGACTTATTTTTTTGTGTATCATTATAGTTAAAAGTTACAAAAAGAACTGAAAATAGTGGTTGTCAATTTGTAAAAAATATCATAATTTAAAATTTCAGTGACTTGTTGAAGGTTCCGAATTGAGGAATATACCGTAAGCAATTAGATAGTAAAACGATTTTATATAAATTGTATATAAATATTTTATGTAGATCTTCGGTCATATCAGAAATTGTTTTTTAATTGTTTAGATACTTTTAGGAATTCAATAATTTATATCGTCATAATGGATTCATTTATGCATGTTTTAAATAAATGAGAATTATTCAATTTAATTTAGTTAGGTTTGTAACATTTTAAAAACCATATACGTAAAAAATATTTTAAGTCGATATTTACCATTTATGTAAAAACATGCCGATGCACATTTGTATCTTCTAACGCGTGTACTTAAATTGAACCGACGTTTTAACGTACATTGTAGGTTTTACTTATGATTCTGAAAATCGTTCTATGAATAGGGTATAGGTTAAACATTAAACTATGATGCGTGGAAAATAGACCTTACCGCACAAAGTATTGTTTCCTGGCAAGTGTAGAAGTCTTTAAACAACAGCCAGTACCAATGAATCGGGATCATGTCTCAATTCAATTAGGTAAATGATTCAATGCTGCAATGATACACACGTGAATAGAAGATGGATAAGGACAGTCACTGACAGCTAAGTTCGCCGTTTGCCTCTTTTCCACTACGTTTACCTAATATTCTCTATTTTACTAAATGCTGAAACACAAAATTAACTTTTATAAGAACAATCCACAAATTATTGATTTTCAAAGTCTTTTGAGTTCTACAAGCTGAAGGAATTTCCATCGCGATAAAATGTAATAGGGAGCAAGAAAAAAATAAAAACCATTTCTCCAAGTTAGTTTCGTGTTTACGAGGTTGCGCCGGGCATCCTGTATATACAAGCGAAGCACCTTTTCCGGTACAGATATATATATATATATATATATATATATATATATATATAGTGAGACCGATTTCAAATGGAAGACCCTTATAAAACCTACAGTTTTTGCCTCAATATAAATTTTGATGATGTTTGGTATCAAGAAGATGGCTGTCCTGCTCATACTGCAATAAGATTTCAACAGTTTTTGGCAACTACTTTCCCTAACCGTATTATTAGTGGAAAAGTACTATTAAATATCCTACTCGCTCACCTTATATCGCGCCGAACGACTTTTTTGTTTGGGGATACGTATCCCAGCAAATTTATGGGCACAGGCATGAACGTGCTAACAACTATGATGAACTTCGTGTCAAAATTACAGACTCTTTAAACAACATCACCCAAGAAATGTTAGAAAACTGAACTGAACTGAACTTTATCACAGATTGGGTAACTACCTTGCACAAGGTGGAGGTCTTTTCAAAAATCTTATAAAGTAGAGTTTTAAAAAAGTGTATTCTGTTCATTTCTAAAAATAGTTGGTTTTTCGGTAAGAATTATAATGCTAAAGTTAAACCTTAAACTTAAGTTATACTATCAATGTAAATGTTAATGTTCTTGTTTGTAGCTCTCGTAAGTTTCTTCTTGGTTCTTCTTACGAGTAATAATCGAACCATGTTGTAAATTCACAATTACAATAAACTTCGATGTTTGAGGTATCATCAGTTAATGTTTAAGTGTAAAGTATTTACTTAATAGTTTCAAAGAACATGCGACTTTTCAACATCATCTTAATTGCTTTGTTTTCGTTAGAAATGTTGTAGCTAGATTGAAGGAGACTTAAGTAGTTCATATTTTATGCCTACATGCAAGTATGTACAAGTGGCAACGTCGGTAAAGTTATATCTCTCTCACACTCATATAATGCTTATTGGGTTTCTTTCTAGCTTATTATAAGTCAGACCCGCAATAATATTTTCCATACCTGTATATATATATATATATATATATATATATATATATATATATATATATATATATATATATATATATATATATATATATATATATATATATATATATATATATATATATATATATATATATATATATATATATATATACATATATATATATATATATATATATATATATATATATATATATATATATATAGGTGCGGCATTAGTGCGTCGAAGTACCATATATCCGTTATTAAAGGAGATAAAGTTATTTACAAAAATTCTTCAAACTTCACATTATAAAATTATTTTCGATTTACATGGTGTTACATATTACCAGGGTGAACTAAACATATTTTTTTAAATATTATTTCAAATTTAGATTAATCTCATCTCCCCCATACTTCCAATATAGGGTTTCATTACGTTATACAGGGTATTTCAAAAGTTATGGTCAATTGTACACGAAAATCATTCTCATTCAACGTCCTATATGCCCTCGACAGAACAACGTAACAATAATAGTTTCCAGGCATAACTTCTTGACATTGGTACAGTGTTACGAGAAAGTGCTATTTCTTTCTTCACTTTTATTAAATCGTTAATTTCTGAGATATATTCGGGGATAATGTAACTAATGTCATGATTATCATCGGTGAAAATTGTACAGGTTTTAACGAGTGGTATCATCGATTATTAATCATAACACGTGTTATGTTTGGTAAGAGATATAATGAACCTTAACAGATAATATATTTTTTTAAGTTTACAATTTTAAACGATCTGTTACTTTGATAGTAAATATTACAGTTGCAAGATATCAATACAATTATTTATTTCTTTGAAACTTTTTGTCACTTTGACAGTAAACTATTTTATTCATTAAAATCATGTGACAGTCAACATGCGGTGATAAAATTATCACCGATTTGATAGCCTATTCTGCGATCTTGTTTTTGTATTTTAACCAATGAAAGTAATCAAAAATGTACCATGTGACATGTGAATTATATTCTCAGTTTTAACAATTTCTATTATAACGAGTTAGCCGTGAACAAATGACAGATAGATATTATTCAGTAATAATTAGAGCTTGGCATTTAACAAACTTAAATACTGTTTGAAATGAACTTTCCTGTTGAGGAATTAACAGACATGATATGGGTACTGGGAGAATGTTGAAAAATTGTTGATTAGCACAAAGCATCTACAAAAAGGGATATCCCGCACGAAGTCAATCCGAGAAAATAACGTTGGAAAGGTTAGTAGATCGTTTTAATCGCACGGGTTCAGTAGTTTATGAAAAAAAGGAAAGGACAAAACCTGTACTTAACGAGGAAAATGAATTTGACGTGATACTTGTAGTTACGCATAATCCATATGTTAGTACACGTGAAATCTCGCGTCAGCATGATATTAGTGACAGGTCCGTTCGAAGAATACTGCGTAAAAATAAGGTGCATCCATACCATATCCAGTTGCATCAAAACTTACTCAAAGATGACTATCTCAGAAGGGTTACTTTTTATGAATGGGCTCAACAACAAATCCGCAATCAGGCGGATTTCTTTGAAGCCACGTTTCATAAAAATGGAGCTGTGAATAGACACAATTTCCATTATTATTCGACAAGTAATCCCCATCTTATAGCAACTCATAGTCAAACTAGGTGGTCTTTGAATGTTTGGGGTGTTATAGTTGGAGATCACGTAACTGGACCACATTTTTTCGATGGAACAGTGAATAGTCAGGTTAATTTGGACTTTATAGAAAATCATTTACTATTACTGTTGTCAAACGTTCCTCTTAACATTAGTCAAATAATGTGGTTGTTACACGATGGAGCTCCGGTACATCACACTAGATTCATTCATAATCATCTTAATACCCATTTTCCTAGAAGATGGGTGGGAAGAGGAGGACCCATTGCATGGCCAGCTCGTTCATCAGAGTTAAGTAAAATTGACTTCTTCAAGTGGGGTTATGTGAAAAACCGTGTGTATCAAGTACCTCCAACCACACAAGATGATATGAAGAATAGAGTACGAGAAGCATTCCAGAGTATTAATGTAGAAATGTCAGTCGAGAATTTGAAGATCGACTGCAATGCTGTATTGATGTTTTCTGTGGACATTTTGAACATTTATTATGAAATTAATTAATTTTATAAGAATTTTGTCCTAATAACCGATGTTTTTTGAATTGTTTCATAATACAGTAGAACGTCGATAATTCGGACGTCAAAAATCCGGACCGTCAATAATCCGGATTCGTCTCTAGCAAGATAAAAGAGTGGGCGACGGAGAATGGCGCGAAGCAGGAGGAGCGAGGAGAAATGGTCGTTGAACTGGTCACTGAACCTGCTACGTGACAATCGTCTCGGCAGCCAGTCGCGTCAGTCTGCTGACCCTGAGCGATACACTGTTGTTCACGTTATAGTTTTCTAGCGTTCCATTTGTGATTGTGTATTCACGTTTTAGTTTTTGAGCGTTCCATTTGTGATTGTGTATACTGTATGTACTGTATTTTTTATTGTTCTACATCCGTGATGGCATCGAGTTCAAAGAAAAGCATACCTTTTGACTGTAGAGACCAAGGTAGAAGTTTTAGCGAGGTTAAACAAAGGTGAAAGTGGAGTGTCACTTGCTAAGATTTATAATGTAGGCACATCCACTATTAGTGATATTAAGGCAAAAGAATTCAGCTGGAAAAATTTGCATCGAAACTCGATTCTGGAGAGGGTACTGAAAAGGAAAACTGCACGTCCAGCAAATAACAAAGCCTTAGAAGACGCAATGTATATCTGGTTCACTCAAAGGAGAAGCTTAGGAGAACCAATTTCAGGCCTTTAATTTGTGAAAAGCCTTGCAATTCAATGAACAGCAACGGACCGAAAGATTTCAAAGCTATTCACGCTGGCTTAAGAACTTCAAAATAGGCATGGCATTCGACAGTTGACGTTCAAGGAGAAAAACTTTCCTCTGATTTAGCGACTGGAATTTCATACAAAGAGAAATTTATTAAAGAAGCAGAACAAAATGGTTACTCAAGGGATGACATATACAATGCTGATGAAAGGATAAACTGGCGAGCTTCCACGAAAATCACTAGCATCAAGACGTGAAAAATCTGCTCCTGGTTTTAAAGTGAGTAAGCAGAAATTACGGCCATGGTATGTGCTAATGCCAGTGGAACGCACAAGATAAAATTGTTGTGTATTAAAGAGCAAAAACCACGATCATTTAAAATGTGAAAACCCTTCCTGGCTTACAAAAATCAAAACAGTGCATGGATGGATTCAGCAATTTTTCTGGAATGGTTTAAAGAAAATTTATCCCTAGTGTGAAAACGTTCCGTAAGCAGACAAGTAAGAGTGGGAAAGTTTTTTGTGTATTGATAATGTTACACTCTATTGATTAAATGAAATCGACAAGAATTTTGAAGTCAATTTCTACCTAATGTCACTGCAACTCTGCAGCCAATGGACCAGGGAGTGATTGAGAAGGTGAAAAGAAGTTACAGAAAACAACTGCTCCGCCGCCTTTTATTGGCCGAAAAGGAAGAGGAGAGTGTCATCCAGTTTATAAAGAAGGTGAACCTTAAAGATTGATTTACATGCTTGCCGATGCATGGAAAGCCTCACAGAAATCAATTTAAAAGAGCCTGGAGAAAGTTATGGCCTTACAATGAAGGCGAAGATAATCAAAAGAAGATGGAGATACAATTGATGGTGCTGTGAATGAAATACTAACAGACATATGCAGCAAGCTTCCTGGATTTGAAGAGTGCGACAAAGATGATGCCATGGAGTAGTTGGCTGTTGATCGCAACGATCCTGGGTACCAGATTTTGACCGACGAAGAAATAGCTGACATGCTACTAAATGAAGGTATGTATGTACTGTATGTAGCATTTCTTAAACATGTACATTACATTCAACGTATTTGTACCTTGATATTTTTGTCAAATATCTGAGCTTGTTCTGGTTTGATACTTAAGTAATTTTTAAATTTTCTGTTATGTCCAGTAGGCCTACATATGTTTTTTTGCTAACATTCTGCTTGTTCCTTTTTTGTACGTACAGTACTTAATGTGTGAAAGCAACAAACGAGAGCATTTATTTTTTGTTTTTAATCTAAGCAATTCCTTTCAGAGGATGAGGATACAGAAACAATGGGATCTGATGGTGACGACACAGAAAATGAGACTGAAGAAACCGGGCCAACACATTCTGAAGCGTTTGTGGCAGCAGAGACATTGATGTCATGTCTGGAGAAACAAAACGAGAGCTCACCCACCCAGTTAATGCTCTTAAAACGAATTAAGGACTTAGCTGCAAAAAAAAACGAACCACTACCGCAGTTCAAAAGCCAATCACTGATTTTTTTTTAACTCAAATATGTAGTGTCTGATATTTATACTGTACGTTGTACACATGTTGCTGTAAATAAAATACGATACAGTGCTTGAAAAACATGTTTTTAATTTATAAACCTTATACTCTACCTATCAATAATAGAAAATACAGTACTGTATACAATTTTAAAACTTTTTTCTCAAATAGTGCGTGCTGGCCGTTTTTTAATGTAATTTCGATAATACGGATAATTTGATAATCCGGATGGGGTCCGGTCCCAATTAATCCGAATTATCGACGTTCTACTGTAATTTGTCACACTTTTATTTTTTCATGGCTAACTTGTTATAATAGAAATTTTTGAAAAAATTCTTTTTGTTATTAAATTGAAAATACCTCAGAAATTAACGATTTTAGCTATACGGAGTGCTTAATAAAAATGAAAGAACATAAAGTGTATTTTCACTTTTTAAAATGAAATGCAGGGTAATTCATTCGAAAAAATTGACTCTATATTCAATTGGTGCAATAATAAAGAAATAGCACGTTCTCGGAACACTGCCCCAATGTCAAAACTTTATGCCTGGAAAAAATTATTGTTAGGTTGTTCTGCCTAGGGTACATAGGACGTTGAAATGAGAATGATTTTCGTGTACAATTAACCATAACTTTTGAAATACCCTGTATAACGTAAAGAAACCCTGTATTGGAAGTATGGGGGAGATGAGCTTAATCTAAATTTCAAATAATATATAGGGTGTCCCATTTAAAAAAAAGTATGTTTGATTCACCCTGGTAATATGTAACACCCTGTAAATACGAAAATAATTTTATAATGTGAAGTTTGAAGTTGCCTATAATTTTTTGTAAATAACTTTTTGATATCTCCTTTAATAAAACGGATTTATCGTATAATATTAATAATATTATATATATATATATATATATATATATATATATATATATATATATATATATATATATATATATATATATATATATATATATATATATATATATATATATATATATATATATATATATATATATATAATTTTGATTTTTTGCAGTCCTTTGCAGGCCAGGTCGACCGGATTGGTTTAACACAGATTGTTTTTTGTTCAATGTGAATAGGTTTAAATTCGGCACTTTTGTTAAATTCGATGCCGAGTAATAATCTGAAAAAATCATCCAAAAGGTCTGATATTTCGTGTGTTAGAAATGCGAGGTAGCGTTGAGACGTTAGGATACCTTCGTAAATAATTACCAAGAGCCTATTCCGATTAACCACATTAAAGGATGGCCTTGTCCTCGCATTTGCCTGTTAATTCGTGGATTTTAACGGACCAGTAGTGCTCGTTATTACGATTAAACATTCCATTAGTGGAAAAATTGCACTCATCCGTCCAAATTATTTGATTGGAAAGTTGCGATTTTCCAGAATTTTGGTATTAAGTTGGTTACAAAAATCCAACCGTCTCATATCGTTCCAGGCCGAAGAGTTTCACCAACGTGTAACTTAAATGGTTTATAACGGTGTTGCTTTAACACTCGCCAAACTGTATATAACATTCTCCATCCAACGCCATAAAAATATGTCTTAACCCCGATAAGAAAAAATAAACCTGATGATGGTTCAGAATAAACGAAACGTCACATAATATTTTTAATACCGTATTAGTATTGTGCGTAAAAAGGTGCCTTAATAATGTTTAATCGAATTTTGACAATTCCTAATAATAAGGTGGCCAAACGCGAAAAACGAAAATCGAAATTTTTAGTTTTTTGACCATAAAACCAAATCCATTCCAGTTAGCTCAAATTTCTTTTCAGATTATTACTCGGCATCGAATTTAGCAAAAGTGCCGAATTTAAACCTATATCCTATCTCTTATAACAAGCGAGATCCCCATGCTTGCCCTCGAATTTGGGACAGCCTGTACAACATATAAAGGATCTAGCCTAAAAAAATGGATCGTTATTTATTAGACGGTAAATTTAACAAAAAGGAAGGAAAAATTAAAACTAAATTTATCACAGAAAATTTCGGTATAACTGTATAACGGTTATCTGCCTTTCGTGTTCTACATCAAACAACGCAATTTTGTAATATTTTCAGGCACTTATTTAAAAATAACTGAAAGCTGTAGTAATTCATAACTGTGATACAATTTAGTAACAACAATTTGTGAATTTATAAAGTAAGTGTTGTTCCGGTATAAAGAAATTATGCATTTAGATTCTTAAAATTCATCAAATCTTAAATAGTAAAGGTAAATGTGTTTTGTATGCTTAAATTGCACGTAATAAAAAAAGAATAAAATAGTTTATATTAATAATTACCATGTAATAGTTTGACTATAGTATTATATTATGTGCCTCTCTAGTAAAGTATATTTCATTCGGTATTGTAGGTTTCGCGCCATATGTACAAACCCCAGATCACACATGCTGTTACATATGCATTTAGCATACCAAACAGCGCATTTACAAAACCGGCAGATATACCATTTTGTGAAAATTACCGATTTTATCACTATAAATAACCAAAAAATGTGTATTTTAACAAATGAGAGACTTGCATTTTAATGTTTATCTTCAAGGGTATAATTGCAAAGAGCGACTGAAACGTAGTAAAAATGATTTAAATACGTATAGAAATAACCTATTTATCTTTAAATAAATTTCTTTTCATAAATGGTGAAAGCCCTTACTTGACATTTTACGCATTAGTAAAACTTGGCGCTGACGTCAGAAAGGTAATAGTAATGGATAATTTAGTCTAAAAATAAATGGGAGGAAAATATTAAATATCGCATTTCTATCTTGATCGCATGCATCTAATTCTCAATAGAAATACCAGCAAGATTGTAATAAAAGTTCGTTAACATTTTAGATTGAAAGAAAGATAATAATTATAACTTACTTTTTTCTTATAATTATCAGTGGTTATTTATTTTATGTAGAGGTACTTGACTAACATTCTAGATTTATTTTATTTATTGTAGATAACGTGAAAATATAAACACGAAAAGAAAAATGTGATAATACGATTGACCTATTCAGGAATGCCATTTTGAACCGATACGGTTAATTATTTCCTTTCGTTTGCACGTAGTTAAATAAAAACCCTAATTAGAAGTAGGATAACTGCTCCTAATGGACCACTCGGTAGAAATTTGCAACTTTGAACAGGTCTGTCTGTATTGATCAGTTTTATTTAAAACCTTTTGATTCTAAAATTCACTAACATAACGATTAGAAACAATGAAAAATGTACAGCTCCATTTTGTCGTTTTGAATAGTTTTGCAAAAATTTGCATCTGTACCAGTAATAAACATGAATAGAAGTAATACATTTGAATCAGTAATGGACACCATAGGGGAAATACTTTTGTTCATATTTAACCATCTCAAAGTGGTTCTTGTACTTTTCACTACTCTGAGTGTTACGATTATATCTTCCTTAAAATAGTGGATAATATCATCTTCCAGGCCACTTCCAGCAACACTTGCCCATCAATTTTAATTTCGTCATCAACTTTTAATATTATTTTAATTACGAATGATGTCAATTTATAAAATAAAATTGTCACAAAAAACCCTTACCAGGATAATTCTGATCCCTTTTTACGATAACGTATTTTCCCTTTTCATTTTCATACTGTCTACATCCCATTAATGAGCTCGTGACATTATTGTCTTATTGAAGTTTGCGTTTCCTTCTTTAACTTTTCTAAGGTGGTAGGTATTAACTCCATGCCAAGGGAGGTACCACCACCCTTACCATGGGCTCCTTAATATTGGGTCTCCGATTTTCTGAGCTCAAGGGGCCTTACCTTTTCCTCATCCTTAATCTATTCTCATCCCTTCCTTCTCGCCCTCACTGTCTTCCTATCGGATTAAAAGTCCCAAATTAAAAAATAAGATGGCTGTGGTTTCTAGGGTAATAAATTCCGGACGTAAAATCCTGCCCCATTCGGATGTCCGGGAGAGCAGGGCCCAAGCGACCACGGTCATCGAAAGTATCAACTTTCTGATTCACTACTGCAACATCCGCGGTATCAGGTCTAATCTTAATGCTATTCACCAACATCTTGAACAATTACAACCTGATATTTTGTTTCTATCTGAAACACAAGTCTCCTCTGAAAGCTCCGAGTCACCCGACTTGCAA
This sequence comes from Vesta saturnalis, assembly GCA_036346205.1. NCBI lineage: Eukaryota > Metazoa > Arthropoda > Insecta > Coleoptera > Lampyridae > Vesta > Vesta saturnalis. The sequence goes on from JARFJB010000063.1 coordinate 17,083, forward strand.
TTTCCTCAATACCACCTTCACTCTAACTTTCGATATAAAGGAGGCGTATGTGCCTACATCAAGGACAGAATTTCTTGCAAGAGGGTTTCTTCCTTAGAAAATAAAAATTTTTACGTGATTTAGTTTAAACTTTCTGATCCTAATTTTGTGAAATTGTACTGTTGCATTTATAGGTCTCCTAATGACAGTACCTTTCAATCCTTCTTCGATTACCTTAGTATGAAGGTTGACTATCTCCTGTCTCAGTCTCCATCTTGCGATATCTCAATTGTAGCCGATTTCAATGTTCATAACTTTAATTGGCTTCAGTTTTCACCTATTACAAATCCTGCTGGTCATAGTGCAGAAACATTTGCTATTTCATGTGATCTCACACAAATGATTTCTGAACCGACAAGAATCCCTGCTAACCCTAACCATACTCCACATCTTCTAGATCTCTTTCTTACATCAAACCTTCTTGTTTATAAAACTTCCGTTCTTTCGCCTTTAGGTCTTTCCGACCATTGTCTAATAAAATCATTTCTACTGTACCTAATTCCACTGTTGTTCGCAAAACCGATAGAACCTTGTGGTGTTTTAAGTCAGCTCGATGGAGTAATTTACGGGATTTCTTTGCAACCTTTCCATGGCGTGAATATTGTTTTAAGTCGTCCTCTTCTTCGGACATCGCTCTTTCAGTATCTGAAGTCATCCTCATGGAATGGAGTTATACATTCCCAAAAACAGTACCGTATAGGTCATTCACGTTCCCAACCCTGGTTCAATAAGGCTTGTGCTGATGCAATATCTTTAAAATAAATATTACATTAAATGGAAATCTAATAAATCGGTCGACAGTCATGTAGAATACGTTGGTGCTAGAAATATCTGCAAAGTGTCATCACTAAAACTAAAAAGTTGTTCGAACAACGAAAATTCAATCAACTAGCTACATCTCCTTTAGGCAGTCGTAAATTTTGGTCTTTAGCTAAAGCCATTAGTAAAAACTTTGGAACATCTTCATTTCCCCCTGACATCTATTGACGGATCGGTAGTTGCTGATTCTGTAGCAAAGCCAATGTTTTGTGGATTTGTTTGCATCAAACTCGTGTCTCAATGATTCTGGAAAAGATGTGCCCTAGTCAACTCTTCTTCATACGCTATGAAACCAATTCATTTTCGGTGCAAGCTCTTGGAATCGATCATCAGTAGGCTTGATCTCAATAAGGCGACTGGCCCAGACGGTATCCCAGCTATTGTCTTAAAGAAATGTTCCCCCGAACTAGTACCAGTCCTATCTAAGCTCTATACGATCTCTATGTCTTCTGGGGAATTCCCTTCATCATGGAAGTTAGCAAATGTTCAACCTATTCCCAAAAAAGGCGATAAGACCGATCCCTCAAACTACCGACCAATTTCCATCACTTCCATTTTGTCTAAAATCATGGAAAAAGCCATCAATCAGCAACTGCTCACGTTCCTTGAAACTAACAAACTCCTTAGTGACCACCAATATGGGTTTAGGCAAAATCGTTCAACAGGTGATCTTCTTTCATATGTGACCCAAGTTTGGAACAATACAGTAGAGCAGTCCGGTGAAACAGTTGTAGTCGCTTTAGATACCTCAAAGGCATTTGACCAAGTTTGGCAAACTCACCTCGTTTGGGTTAAATGATACGCTCATCAACTGGGTTTCTAGTTTCCTTGATAAAAGGCGAATATGTGTCGTAGTTGATGGCTTTTTTCAAAAGAAGTTAGCATTAACGCGGGCGTACCACAGGGATCCGTTATAGCGCATACACTTTTTCTGCTGTACATAAATGACCTTATTTCTTCAACAACTAACCCCATCTATTGCTTTGCTGACGAAAGCACTCTTCACTGTAGTTCATCTCAGTCTACTCATAGTGATAATCCACCTTCTATGTCAGATCAAGAAATTAAAGCTGAAATGGCAAATTCAATCAACAAAGACATTCAACGTATTCTCGAATGGGGAAGCAATAATCTAGTTAAATTTAATGCTAACAAAACTCAGTGTTGCCTTGTATCCGCCAAAAAAGATCGATCATTTCCTGTTGTAAGTATGAATGGCTCAGTTCTTAAGTTTTCAGACTCTATTACTCTGTTGGGTATGACTGTATCTTCAAATCTCTCATGGGTTGACCATCTTCTGTCAGCTACCAAAACAGCTGCTCGTAAAATAGGCTTTTTGTACAGATCTAAGCAGTACTTTACCTCTCGACAACTCCTTCTGCTGTATAAGGCCCAAATTCGGCCTCATCTGGAATATAATTCTCACCTCTGGGTTAGTGCTCCCCAATACGCTATCAATATCGTTGATCGTATTTCAGTTCTTTCTTTGTATTATCGTTATTACAACGGCTATTGTGTTGCTGAATTATATTCTTTGATAACATCTCGGGCTATCTTTGCGAGAAAGACTCGGTTCGCTCATTTACATCATCAGTATTCAGTAGAAATCTCCACTTGTCGTACCAAACGGGCGCAATCCACATTTTTCTACACGGGTTCTAAACTATGGAATGATCTGCCTAGTTCCTGCTTTCCTCTCACTTATGATATGAGAAAATTTAAGGTAGCTGTTCGTAGGCATGTATTGGCAATTCATTATCCCTCTATCCATCCTCCTAAGTGTTCCTGAGTGCTTTAGCACGATAGGCCAAATTTAGCCTGTTCAGGTCCGCAATCATATAAAAAAAACTGCTGTTTGTCGTAAAACTCTCTGTATTTGTCACTTGAAACCACCCCTAGAAATATCGTCCTTTTACAGGTGTTATCGGAAAATCAAACACTTCTTGAATGGCGATGGGACTTTACATCCCTCAGCCACTTTTTTCTCGTAAACATGAATATTTTTCGCGTGGATGATTGCCTCGAGCAAGAAGGACGATTCTCGACAGCGACTTCTTCATTAACTTCTGAAATTTCTTCTTCTGGCTCTAATAAAATAGGGTTATTGCGTGTATTGTTGCTCTCTATAGCTGGTGTTAGTGGTTCTTCATTTTCTTCTTCTGTTTTTGTTGAACTGACGTGTTTCAAAAGTTCTTCATTACCCTTTTTCTTTAATTGAACCCAAGCTTTATATAGATCTGTAGATTCAATGTTTCCAGTCCACTCTACCTTGTGAAAGAATGTTTCGCGAGGTTCAATCATTTCGACTTTGTCGATTCCTTCCTCAAACTTTGAAAGAACCATATAGTTCAAATTATGCTCTTCACTTGTCTGGGTTGACGCAACATTTGGAATGCATTTGCTGTAATCGACATTTCTCTTATCAAATGGATACAACTCACACTTCCCTAACCCAATTTGAATAGTTTTTGGCGTGCCCTAACTTTGAAACACTACACAAAATCTTTAGCGAAATTTTCGAATTTCCAAGTTCGGACAGCTGATGTCGAGCCAGATTTTAAAAGTTTAAATAGAGCTACATCAGCTGGTTGAATTATGTGGGTTGCATTTGGAAATAACGCAATGAGAATTATCTCATGTTCATCACATAATTCGCTTACTTTGATCATATGAGACCTATGACCATTCACAAAAAAAATTACAGGTCGGGTGATATTCTCGTTTTTCAATTAAAGTATGAAGTGATTTAAAATATTTCCAAAAAATCCTTCCGAGTTCATCCAGCCAGAATCAGAACTGCCCAGTTCCCAGTTACCTGGAACTGACTCAACAATGACTTTCGGTACCTTTTTATATGGAAAAATTATCATTGGCGGCACATATTTGGCGTCTGCTGAGATAGTCTCCATTACTGTAAGTTGTTCTTTTCTGAGCTGACTCTCTCATAGAAATCTTCATTATTATTGGCAGGACCGAATACTTTCCCGCTTTTCGGACACAGTTTAGAACCTGCTTCATCGCCATTAAATATTCGAGCAGGCTCCTTAAGTACATTCTTCATTCCAACTTCTTCCAGATAATCACTTATTTTGTCGAACCAATTCTCCAACCTGTCTTGAGTCACAGCTGCCCTAACTTTACTGACAGATTCAGTGTTTTTCTGCTTGATAGAAGGATGCCTTTTAAAACCAAGAGCGACCAGGTATTCTATCCTTCGAGAAGTAGTATGTCTATTCTATCCTTCGAGAAGTACTGTGTCTCCCTACTAGATTCCTTCAACATTTTCTGAACAGGTATGGCAGTTATGGTTTCCTGTGTGCACAAGAAAACCTTTGCGAGCCATTGCAAGTATCCAGTTGACCAATACTTCTTCTTAAACTGATAATTCAGTCTTGGGTCCCACTTTCCGCTGAAGAGGAACTTGCCCAGATAGTATGCGTATGAGGGTAGCTCGAGGAACACCTTGCTTTTGTGTTCTTTTCTTTTGACATTTCTAAAAAAATAAAAAAAACCATTAAGTAACATCATAAAACATGTATTTAGATATTTTTCAATGGAAGTGAAAATGACCTGTTTAGTAATGGACATTACCGATCAAAACCCAAAACGAGGATAGGGTTGCTATTTTCTCATAAATTCATTAATTATTCACTTACTTTACTGCTGTAGGTGATCACCAGGTAGCAACAACTTTGTGCACTGAGCACTACTGTGTATTTCCGCAATTTGCGTCTGACTTGCCTGCGCACTTTATCAGCCGTTATTTCTGAACACACATGACATTTTTCCATGCGGTTGACAGCACAATGAAGTTAGGTGCATCAAACTTCCAGGACTTTAATTAGCAAATTGTAGAATTTTGCCACGCCTACTAAACTTTACCTACTTTTTTAGCGAAAGGGTGTCCATTACTGAGACAGTGTCCATTTCTGGAGCAGCTACCCTACTTACCTTTCCTGGCTTCTAAATCATGTATTTTAAAATAAATTAAATAAAGTTAATACGATTCAATAACAAGTACAATTATCTCAGTCAGTGGCAATGACACATTAGAAAAATTAAATACAGAATATTTGGCAATAATCCAGTTTTCCAAACCGCTACCCTCTCACAATTAATTTGTATAAGTTTCTACAGTGTCTTATTTGACTTACTTTGTTTTGGTTAGTACTCCTCTGAGCGTTCTCGTCGATTTGAGGACAGTGCGTATTTTGTATTTGCTGCGTATCCTTCGTATTTTGTCTGAGGTACCTTGTATATATGGTATTATCGCTGTATATTTTGGTTCTTCTTTTCCGGTTACCCTCTCCCTGTTTAGGTTATACACTTATAATACAGAAAATTATGGATGGGCCATGGGTTCCTTTTTATCTGCTATAATTGTTAATTTAGTAATGGAATTCATGAAGAACATTTGTCTTGAAATAGTAAGTTTTTCACCATCATTTAATTTCAAATATGCTGATGATATTCTTTTAACATCACTACATAACAAAATTAATAAGGTATTAGAATGTTTTAATAATTTTCACCCTAAATTACAGTTTACCATTGAATTGGAAAAAAATAACAAAATACAATTTTTAGATACACTGGTTATAAGAGATGGAAGTTCTTTAAAATTTGATTGGTATAATAAACCCACACATAGTTGGAGATTCCTCCATTCTCATTCTAACCATCCTTATAACAGAAAAATTAATATAATTAGTAACATCGTTGATAAATTCCTACACCTTTCGGATCCAAATTTTAGACAAAATCGTAGTTACCCTAGATCCTTAGTTTTAAACATTATTAATTAACATTTCAAATACATTTCAATTCCTTATTGAAATAAAAAATCAATTTTATTTAAGGATTTGACTAAATTTAATCTAAATCTACATTTGAATCACAGAATGTTAACTCTTTCTTATTTTCTAAATTAAAATCTTCATTGCCTAAAGAATAAATCACAAATCCCATGTAACAATTGTCGAAAAATATATATTGGTACTTCCATGCAACCTTTAAAAAATGGAAAATTCTTAATGTGCGATAATTTTTGTCCCAAATTGTTTTAGAGGAAAAGTCCATTAGGTTTTTTATAGAGAACAAAATTATGCGTTCGTATGTATTCTTACTTTCCATTTTATCAATCTCGAAATTAGAAAAATTGGCAAAATGGAAACGCCGTCTGCAAAAATCACAGATGCCGTGGAATTTTAACAACAAACAACAGGATTGAATTTATCACTACTGTTCCGAAAATTTTTTCCCAGCAAAATGTACTCAATGTCGGAAAAAGTAGAAATGATTAAGTTTTATGCTGGAGATAGCTCTTGAGAGCTAAATGTCTTGTGCAGCGTAAAACATCCACAGTAGTTCTATGGTTGACAGGTTAGTGCAGAAATTTGAAGCTGCCAGTACAGTACTAAATTTTTGTAAGTGTAACAACAATAATAAACAAAAACACGAAAATGCAGAGGAAAACGAGAATACTTTTCATATTTAGGTGGCTGTGGTAGAAAACCCTAGTCTAAGTATTAAGCATTTTAAAAAAGCACACATTTAATAAATTAGGTGATTACCCAATGCATTGTCCCACTAGATCTTCCGAACTTTCTCCTAATGATTTTCTTCTGTGGGACGATTTAAAATGGAAAATGTATTCTGCTTAGTCATTTTGGAACAATTGAATAATGTGAGCGTGATAAAAAAAATGTAACGTATGCCGGTCTATGAAACAATCACTGTACCTGTACCTTTTATGTTCTGTTCAATTGATGACATAGGATGGTTTCTCTTCACGACGTTGATGTGTTTTGTTACATTCATTTATTTTTCTATTAGTTTCTACAATATAGCGCATATTGCAGTTTGGACATGGTATTTCGTATACTCCTTGGTTTTCTATGTTAATGCGGTGTTTGAGAATCCGAAACAGGTTAATAACCAACAATTAACAACAGGATATTGTGTTAACATACATGGTAACAGTTACTATGTACGTAACTGGTTGTTGTAATAATAATAGCTATGAGAAAATGTTTAAATAGTAATCCTCAGTTAGACGAGTGCTCTACCAACTGAGCTACAGGGGTTATGAATATCATTCGATAGAAACTTAATAAGTATATAATTTGTTAACAACAGGATGTTGTTTTAACAATATCGAATGGAATTCATAACCCCTGTTGCTAAGTTGGAAGAGCACTGGTGTAGTCAACGAGAGGATATGGGTTCGAATCCCATTCGGGGGAATCTTTTTATACATATAAAATTTTCAATTAATATATATATATATATATATATATATATATATATATATATATATATATATATATATATATATATATATATATATGTATACCGTGAACGGCTAAATTATGTTATAATTTATATAGAGTAGGGATGGCGTCACCGGGGTTGGTGTAGTAACGTAACCGCTAACTTTTTTAAATAGAAATCCATGTCATGTGATACCTCATTTGAAAGGGATTTTAATTCTCTAACGACGTTACATTTTTAGCTAAATTTTACTTAAATTAAACCAAATTACAGTTAATGCTTAAATTACATGGCGTTTCGAACGTATAATTTAAAATCAATTTTATGCGCAATTTGTTTACTTTAAAGTACATTATTAATTGTAATTTGGTTGAATTTAAATAAAATAACATTTTTTCTCACCCTGTACAAAATAATTTTTATTTAAAAATGTTATGTTGTTAAATAGAGAATTAAAATCCCTTTCAAATGAGGTGTCACATGACATCGATTTCTGTTCAAAAGAATTAACGATTACGTCACTACCAACAGAGCATCTATCTATAAATTATAACACGGGTATTTTACAATAAACATCGACCTGTTTCGGGATTTTCCCTAAAAATTCAACCGTATACATATAGTTATATTCTCCGTATTTTTGTATAATATATATTATATAAATAGCTAGTATAACATATCATTCTGTAAACAATAGTCAAACATCAAATATTGATTACTTCATCAAATATTATCACACGGAAGCTTTCATATTTGTTATTATTGTAATTTATCAATTCTTAGAGATGTTAGTTATCTTAAGTAAATTAATGATTGTTATGAAAGACGCTGCATTGATAACAATAGTTAGAGTGCATATTAACTTATAATTAGTGAGGTCTCAGTTTTTAATTGTAATAATTTATTTTTAAATAAACCTTATTTGCAATAAAAACAATTGGCGCTGCAAACTGGATATCCAAACGGTTCTATATAAAATAACGTAGTGTCGGCGATTTTTAAATCTTTATTGGGTATACCATTATTATTCATCATCGTGCTAAGCAAATTTGCTAAGAATATCCATCTAGCCTATCGAGATACTTTGCCCTTCAACGGACCTCAACTGTAGACAATGCCTAGGAAACAAAAACCAGAGTCTGCAACAATAGCACCACCATCCATCGAGAATCCTCATCCACTGCGGTACTTCTCAACTGCAAGGCATACCTGAGATGCTATTAGCAACCTTAGTTTTGTAAGTAGTAACATCCTTTTTCTTTCTTTCTTTTTACAATATACGTGTTGGTATCTTTTATGACTGAATTCCGCGATAGATCACCTATAAGAACATCTAGTCATTCAAGTAACTCCGATTCTGATAATCAATTAATTAATAATTAAATAACAATGGCAAATTATACTGAAATAAATATTGCCAAAGAAATGATTCCTCAATATGAAGGGGGAAGTAGAAACTTATCATATTTCGTACAACAGTGTGAAAAATTTATAGTTAATTATAGAAATAATTCACCAGGTCACGAAAACTGTACATTAAATAAATTGTTGTTCGAAATTTGCTGCTCTAAATTAGTTGGTACTGCGAGGGACACTTTAGTAATTTCAAATTGCTTAACTTGGGATAAGGTAAAGAAAACATTAATAAATCGTTTCGGCGAAACATTACTAGAAAATCATTTAATAACGTGTATTCAATTAACAAACGAAACTTACGATGAATATTATGAAAAAATTAAAAGTAAATTGCAACAGTTGTTAGAACACGTAACCATAAATGAAACAGATGTTAACCTTAAAAATTATAAAACTAATGCTTATGCAAAAAAGGCTTCATTCACCTGCATGGCAGGGTTATTAGAACCATATAGGTCCTTTATATCTTATAAAAATGTAGAATTACTAGAAGATTGTTTACTTCAGTTAAGAAGCTATGATAATTATAAACAACAGGTCAATTTTCTAAATTTTGTTCGACAAAAACCACCGACAACTAGACAATTCAATAATTTCTCGAATAAAACTCAACAACCAAAACAGTTTCAACGGGCAAACGCAAATCATTTTTATAAACCTTCACCACAATTTACAAACCGTAATCTAGGTCAAAATCAATTTCCGCGTGGTCCGATGAATTTCCAGACGAGACCAGTGTTCACAAATTATCCTACAAATTCGCAAGTATTTGGCAAGAAGGAACCTGAGTCAAAACCAACCCCGATGTCAATATCTACACGAAATACTGGCAGACCAAATCAACAGTCCATTAATTCACGTAACCCTTTGAACTATTTTCGAAGCACGGGCCCCCGTAATTTTCATTCCGAAGAACTTTACAATTTTAAAGACGATGAACAATCAATAGCAATAGTGGAAAACAACGAAGATAATCAAGAAGATTACCAGAACCCTGAAAATTTTCCTGAAGCCCTATTTGAATCCACTGAAAATTTTTCGAATACCTGCCTCGGAACCACAAATTTAGATTTAAATTAGCTAACAAGCAAACCAAAACTACCATTCATAACTATTCCCAGTTTAAAATTAAAGATTTTAATAGATAGCGGAGCTTCCAATTCAATAATAAATCCGGGTCTCGCCTATGAACATTAAAAAAAATTTTGTTTAAACCATTTACTGTTAAAAGTTTAAATAATACGATAACCGATAATCAGAATGTATCATATCCTATTTTAAAAGAATTTGGACTTGATAATAAAATTAATTTTCATATAATACAATGGCATGATAGATTTGACGCATTAATAGGAAGTGAAGATTTCCAAAAACTTAAAGCTACGATTAATTATAATAATCAAACGTTAGAGATAGGTAATTCTAAAATACCGTTTTTTATGGAACTAAACCCGAAGAATTTTAAACCAATAAAAAAATTGTTAGAAATAGTATTGGAATTCCCGTAAATGTCGATCGAGGACAAGTTATAACCCCAGAAATTAAATTAGACAATTGCATTATTGCAGAATCAATTGCCATTGCAGAAAATGGCATTTGCACTATTCCTTTTGAAGGAGAACGTGAAGTAGAAATAAATTTTCAACAACAATACGAGGTAGAACCTATTACCAATGTTGATTTAGTAAATCCAAAAATTTAAAATTTTTGAGACTGATATTCCAAATGTCATTCGAACTAGCCATCTTAATCTAGAAGAAAAAACAGAAATCATATCTTTGTGCAGAAATATAAAGACACCTTTTACAACAAAAATTGTGACTTAACTTTACCAACGCTGTAAAACACAACGTCAGAACAAATGATACCAGTTTATTTCAAATCATTCCGATACCCACACCAATTGAAACATGAAATCCAAAATCAAATTAAAAAACTGCTTGATAACAAAATCATTAGACCAAGCATTTCACCTTATGGTTCATCAGTTTGGATTGTACCGAAATAACCAGATGCGAGCGGGAAAAAAAATGGCGACTTGTTATAGACTATTGGAAACTAAATGAAAAACGGCTGAAGACAAATATCCACTCCCAAGAATTGACGAAATATTAAACAATCTAGGAAAATGCGTGTACTTTACTACCTTAGATCTTGCCCAAGGATTCCATCAGATTGAAATGGATCATGATTCTATCGAAAAAACTGCTTTCTCGGTAAACAATGGTCATTTCGAATACGTTCGAATGCCGTTCGGACTTAAAAACGCCCCGAGTACGTTCCAAAGAGCAATGGACAATATTTTACGCCCATACCTGTATAAATTCTGTTTTGTGTACATGGACGATATTGTAATCTTCTCAAAATCACTTCATGAACACTCAGTACACATTAGACAGATCTTTGAAAAATTAAGAGAATATAAAAGTTCAACTAAATAAGTCGGAATTTTCGTGTAAAGAAAGAAGTAGCCTTCCTAGGACACGTAATTACACCACAAGGTATAAAACCTAACTCCGCGAAAATTAAAGCTTTAGAAGAATACCCACTTCCGAAAACAGTAAAAGAAATAAGAGCTTTCCTTGGACTTGTAGGATATTACAGAAGATTTATAAAAAACGTTGCTAATCTTGTACAACCATTTACCAAATGTCTTAAACAGAATTCAAAGGTTGATGTCACAGATCAAAATTATTTGCAACCATTTTATCAATGCAAAGAATTACTAACCAATGCACCAGTATTAACGTATCCAGACTTTGAAGAAACTCGCGAATGTTAAAGGAAATCATAGATCCAAAAAACTTATACAGAATATATTTTAAAGATAAGGAATTAGAATCTAAATTTTTCGAAATAACAAGTAATTTATTCAATAAAAAAATAAAATGTTAAAAGCAACCTTCTAACAAAAGATATAGAACAATCGAATGAACAATTCGAAGTAATAGATAAATATGATTCTAATAATCACAATGGCATACTAGAAACATATAATCACTTAAAAACTAAATATTACTGGCCTAACTTAAAAACTACGATAAACAAAGTAATTAACGAATGTGAAACTTGTAACGTTAATAAGTACGATAGAAATCCGTATAAAATTCAATTTTCTGGACCTTTACTCGCAAGGAAACCTTTCGATGTAGTACACATTGATACATTTAGTTTCGAAGGAAACAAATTTTTAACAATAATAAACCTGTTTTCGCGATATACACAAGCCTATTACATAACAGACGCATTAGGATTAACAGTATTAAACAAGTTGAGACACTAGTTTTCGCACCATGGTTACCCAAAGAAAATCGTTTGCGACGAAGGAAACGAGTTCAAGAATAAGGTCTTCCAAGAATATTTCGCTTTATTCCAAATCGAATTGCATTTCACTACTAACCATAACAGTAACAGTAACTCTCCAATAGAAAGAGAACACTCCACCATTTTAGAAAAATTAAGAAGTATCAAAATTGAAAATAAAAACGAAAGTCCCCAAAATTCAATGATATCGGCCGTATTAATGTACAATCAGTCTATATACTCTGCAACGGGTTATACACCTTTTACTCCACTGTACGGGCCTTACGAAAACTTAAATGCACATGAAATTGATTTAAACAAAACTACAACGAAAAACCGAATTGTTACCTTTCTACGAACACTTATATCACAAACAATTAGAAAAGGGCACTAAGACTCTAGAAAAGAAAAATAGAGCTAAAGAATCAATCATTGAAATGAATGAACCAGTAGCCTGGCAAAGAATTAGAAAAACAGATCCGTGCTTTAATAAATTAAATATAATATCCGTTAATAAAAATAAAATCAAAGAGCTCAGAGAAAGTTCAAATAGACCAGCGAACATACACACAAGAACAATGAAACGTATGAAAAAGAAATTTTGTTTGCAGGCTTTGCCTGGCAATCCAGAACCAGGGCCTTCAAATTGAGAAATTTAATACAAATGGGTACATTACCGAGTACATAGGCCCAGCCAAATTAGTAGATCATTATCATAAGTTTTACATCTATGTTAATATAACAGATTTAGAATTAAGTTATTATCGAATATTAAGTAAGGTAGTTATTTTAGACACAAATTCAAACGTCATGATCCAGAAATTAGTCCATGTGTTAAAAGAAAATTGTAAGTTAATAGGAAAACAATTATCTAAACTTAAAAATAAAAGAAAACGTGGTCTTGCTAATATTATTGGTACAGTAATAAAATATATTATTGGCAACCCTGACAACAACGATTTAACTGAAATTAATAAAAATCTGAATTCACTGATTATTTAAGTTCCAAATTATTGGACATCCATCAAACTATTGGACATCCATCAAACTATTGAAAGAACAATTTCTTTAGCTTTTTCTGAAATAACAAATCTCGAAATTATGTCTGATATGGAAATAATTGAAATTATCGACCATTTAAAATTAATTTATAAAAAGAGACGCAGTTGCCTGAATTAAATAAAATCCATATTTCTAAATTCCGGAATTTTCAAAGTTTAGAATTTTGTCAACAGAAGATTCAATTACATGTATATTGTATATGCCCATCCTCAATCCTTCAATATTCCAATACAAAAGAATTTACCCGATACCTGATCAGCAAAACAAGGTGCTAATACCTCCGTTCCAATATCACCTTCAAGGTGTAAGAAAACAACTAACGAAAAGTGTCAAGTTATAGAAAAACAAATTGTGTATTTTGAGAGAACAGAAACGAGTAAGTGTTCCATAATTTATAACAAAGATTGTATATACGCCGTAGTCAATAACAATTATAAGTTATATGCTCAATTAGACAACGGAAAAATTTTAGTATCAGTTAAACAAGATTTAGAAATAATTGAAGAATGTCAAACGAAATTAATAACTTTAAAGTAATTTTTAATGCTTTTGTACAATCCGGAAGCAATTGCAAATTAACAATAGATGATCAAACTTTTGAAAACACATTTATTAATTTTACATACAAGAATGCTATAGAAATTAATAATTATAAAGCTGACTTGACTATAACAAAACATTTAGAAAACTTGAAAACCTTAAAAGAAGAAGCTGAAATGTTAAATACTGAATTAAAAATTAATCCTTTAGTGCATGTTATACATTTATCTATAACTACTATTGTAATTATTTTATTAGTCATGTTTTGTATTTTGATCTATGTATTTAGAAATAAAATACGTAATAGAATTAGGAAACAAAGACAGGATACAGAAGTTATTCCTTTAAAACAGATAACTTCGCAGAATGAGGACATTCTGTCTTAAGGGGAAAGGAGTTATATTCTCCGTATTTTTGTATAATATATACCATTATAAAAATAGCTAGTAAAACATATCATTCTGTAAACAATAGTCAAACATCAAATATTAATTACTTCATCAAATATTATCACATGGAAAGTTTCATACTTGTTATTATTGTAATTTATCAATTCTTAGAGATGTTAGTTATCTTAAGTAAATTAATGATTGTTATAAAAGATGGTGCATTGATAACAATAGTTGGAGTTCATATTAACTTATAGTTAGTGAGGTTTCAGTTTTTAATTGTAATAATTTATTTCTAAATAAATCTTATTTGCAATAAAAACATAATTATATATATATATATATATATATATATATATATATATATATATATATATATATATATATATATATATATATATATATATATATATATATATATATATATATATATCAGGTGTCCGCTAATTAATGGTACACAGCAAAACTGGATATTCCTTGGTTAAAATATTGCGATTTATCCAAACTTACCTTAGTCCAAAAGTTGATCATAACCGAGATACAGGGTGTTAAAGTGTTAATTTGCATTTCGTTTTTCTTAATAATTCATCAATAGGGCGACATAACGGCACAAAATTAGATATTGGGGTTTTCGGGGTGAGAAATTCAAATCGTTCTTATTTTGGCCGCCACTTACAGTACATTACATCTATTAAAAATGACCTAATTCTTTGTATCTCCCTGTATTAGCCTAAATATTAAAGATTATGAATTTTCCATCTTTTTAACAAAAAAGTTATACCTTGTAAATGTCTCCAGTGACCGTTTTCAAGATATTTGCGTATAAATTATTCAGTACACGTTTCAAATTCTAACATGTAAAATTTTGCTTGAAGTACCTAGGTTGTGTTAAATCAGATGCAATAATAAATGCTATAATTACTACAGAAATAACAACAAGAAAACTACAATACAAAAATATTAACATTTAATAAAAAGAGCATCTTTCGACAATAACTGTTCAAAATGATTACCATTCACTTAATACATTTGAGAACCCGTCTGCTGAACGACCGTCTTATCCTAAATAATAACTGATCGTTTCGAAACTGTTCGACAGCATTTACAAATTTCTGCCATAATTCTTCTCGAGTGTTCACTGTTTCTTTATACACGAGCATTTCAAATATCCCCAAAACAAAATCAAGTGGATTGAAATCGGGACTTACAGGCCGTCTGGCTTGCACGACCTATCCAGCGATGAGGAAATTGAACATTTAGATAGTCTTTGACACGTCTAGAGAAATTGCAGGGCTCCATCCTGCATGAACACCATGTGTTGTCTTAGTTCTAGGACAAAATATTCGTAACTGAGTTTGCAGAAAATTAAGGTAGATTTCGCCGTTTAAATTAGTAGGTAATTCGAAGGGACCCAATACATGGTTACCAATAAGGCCGCACCAAACATTAATTTAAATTCATGTTGGAAGTGATGTTCGGCTACTAAATGTGGATTTTCTAAATACCACGAATGTTTATTCTAAAGTTAAAAACGCCTCTACGTGTAAAGGTTGCTTCGTCGGTAAATAATATTTTGTCTAAAACAATGAGTCGGCATAGTGCTGGATACGACAAAAACGAGCGAATGCCAGTCTGGCTGGCAAATCAGCTGGCAGTAAATTTTGTACAGGCGTGAAATGAAATGGATACAGTCCTCTTCAGTAAAATTTATGAACAGTGGACTTACTAAGCTAGTTCTCGCAGCAAGGTGTCTTGTGCTTAGTTCACTGTTTTCAGCTACACGAATCAGAATTTCATCTTCCTGGTCTGGAGTTATAATCTTAGGGCGTCCTGTAGAATCTCGTTTGGGACGAAACGAGCCTTTTTCTCCCAGTCGATCATAGAGATTCTCGAAAATTTTAAAATCTGGCTGTTTCCGTCGTGGATACATTTCCAAATACCTTCGATGCGCCCTACGTCCATTAAATAATTTCTGCGCGTATACACAAATCATATCATGCATTTCTTCATTTGAAAACTCATCATGTCTGGGCATTTTGTACACAGTTATACAAATTTAAAAAAACGTACAAAATATCAACAAACACCCATAAATTTTGACATTTACAATTATAGCATTTATTATTGCATCTGATTTAATCACAGCTTACTTCAAGCAACATTTTTATGTGGAATTTGAAAAGGTGAACTGAATAATTTATACGCAAATATCTTGAAAACGGTCACTCGGAGACATTTACAAGGTATAACTTTTTTGTAAAAAAGATGGAAAATTCATAATCTTTAATATTTAGGCTAATACAGGAGATACAAAAATTAGGTCATTTTAATAGATGTAATGTACTGTAAGTGGCGGCCTCTACAAGTGGCGTCCAAAATAAGAACGGATTTGAATTTCTCAGAAAACCCCACATATCTAATTTTGTGCCGTTATGTCGCCCTGTTGATGAATTATTAAGAAAAACGAATTGCAAATTAACAATTTAACACCCTGTATCTCGGTTATGATCAACTTTTGGACTAAGGTAAGTTTGGCTAAATCAATATTTTACCCAAGGAATATCCAGTTTTGTGTGTACCATTAATTAGGACATTGATATATATATATATATATATATATATATATATATATATATATATATATATATATACAACAATAGTGCCTGTAAGATCGTGTTTATTAACGAATATTTCTAAAGTTTGTTGATGCTATGGTGGGGCTACAAACCTAAAATATTTTAACTTGAATCGCAACGCTTTATAGGGCGATTTATATCAAAGTTGCATTGTTTTAAATGGAACCGCCTGTATAGTGCTTCATATTTGGATTCCTTGGTCGATTCTAGTGCGACTTTATGTATCACATACTGTACCTAAAACGAATCGATTAACCGCAATTCGTCATTTTTACAAAAAAGTATATGCCTGAAAAAAATGAAATATCGCTGTGATCGCAAAGCTTAGAAGGCCATGACTTTGCGATGTTACTATAGTCTGTCCAAACCTCCAAATTCAGTACGGGTTCTTATAAATACTGGAATCCTTGTTCGTCATAGCGATGTTGTCAAACGTAAAATGTAATTTAATAACAAATCAATATCAACTCCGTGTACTGTCATATTTATTGCTTGCTTCTTCTACGATATTTATCGAATTAAGCTAACTCCATTTATTGAAAATCGTTCTTTTTAGAACGCCTATATCTCATTCACCTGTCTTATAAGGTAATGATCAATAATTTCTATAATTGTATGATTGAGGTTATTTTGTAGAATTTTGTACCATATGGAGATGGAAGCTGAATGTGGTCCTGCAAAGGAGAAATGCCTCATTATGAATGTACTTAATTGTTCCTTGGCCACAATGAACTTTAGTGCAGCTGTTACTGAAGCCAGCAAAGGTTTATGTTGCACAGAGAGTATTATCTATGCTATCAAAAAGGAAGACCAAACCGGAGCAGTAGCTAGTCCGAAAAAACGCATGAAACGAAAAGGTGCACAACTCACTGATCCTCTTCATGTATATGACCAGAATATACAGTCAATTATTCGACATAAAGTGCATAATTTTTTCAATGAAAACATTCCACCAACGATGAATAGTATCCTTTCTTCCATTAATGGTGATGATGATCTACCAAATTTTAAACGCAGTACATTATTCAACCTCTTGAAAGATATGGGTTTTGAGTTTCAAAAAGATGCGACGCAAGAGTACCCTTGTTGAACATGATGACATCATAAGATGGAGGCATAAATACTTAAGATGCATCACAAAGTTCCGAGAAGAAGATACTTAGCCTTTTTATTCGATCTCTAGTTACATGTTTGTAAAATAATATCGTATTTCGCATAATTGGCAATGTTCACTTTTTAGGTAAATATATTATATACACCGATGAACCGTGGGTTAACGTGGGGCACACAGTTAGTAAGGCATTGTGTGTGACACCACTATTGAAAGTAGTTGGCAGGCATTCGTTCAAGGGCTCAGTACAGGTTTAACGTACGAGAAGTGGTTTATCACTCAACTGATTCCAAATATACCACCAAATTCAATTATCGTTATTGACAATGCTTCTTATCACAGCAGAAAGGTAGAGAAGATTCCAACAATGGTGAGGCGAAAAGAATACATTGTAGATTGGTTTAGTAAGAAAGAAATGCCCATTGAAGATAACATGTTGAAGCGAGACCTATAGGCTACTGTAGCACGTCAGGCATCTATATGACAAGAATAAACTTGATGTTACGCACAAGAAAGGGGTCATGAGGTTCTTGGTTTGCCTCCATACCACTGCGAATTGAACCTAATAGAAATGGTGTGGGCACAAGTTAAACATCATATTAAAATGAATAACGAGACTTTTAAAGTTAAAAACATGGAGGAACTAATAAAATTTGGTTACGAAAAAGTGACGATTGAAAATTGGCAACATATGTCATGTAAAGGTCATTGAATGTAAAATGTGGGTAGCTTCTTTAAAGATAATATTGCAGAGTTTATAATCAACGTTACAGAATCATCATCCGAAGATCTAGAAAATCGATTCGAGCGAATAAACTGTACTGAAAAACAAAAAAAATTACTAAAATACGAGATGTGGCTATTAAATCAAAATAATAGATATTTATGTATTAAGGGCATAATCAGAAGATTATGGCTCGAGAATGTTAAATCGACGCGAAGCACTTTATATTCTGAGGCCATAATCTAATTACCGTGGTACATCAATGTTTTATTTTATTTTGCATCATGAAACTGGAACAAAATATTAAAAAGATTCAGTATTTTCGGCAAGTTTTTAAATGCAAATGCAGTGAAATAAAGTCGACAGTAGGCTAATTTGTTGTTACTAAGATACTGTGATATTGCTATTATATATCATGTCATGTGTTTGCTGTCAATCATGCTGCTTAGCATCAATGACATTTCCGTGCTATAAAGACCACATTACGCCCGCATTTGGAAGCGTATAAAGAACATTATGGTGGCAAAATAAAATAAAATGTTTTACAGCGCCAGTCTTATTATTTAATAGCCATACTGCCTATATTATATTACAACGGAAATAAATGATGCAGCTATAATCAAATTAGAATAAAATTGTTATTTTGTGTATACCGGGTGTCCAAGCGTCATGCGACCGAAGATTGTGGCTTCGCTGTTGATTTTTCATTAAAATAATTTATACAAAGGTGTATGGTTCCAATACGTGCACAACTTAAAAATATTTTAGAACATATAGGGAGATTGGTAAAAGTAGGTGGGGTATCAACAATAGCCTAGTGAATAAGCTTTTCAACGATGTATACATTTGTACATGTAAAATGCAGCGTTGCCAAATTATTTAACAAAAATGTATTTTTTTCCTAAATGTAAGGTTAGCAATAAAAATTAATTCTTATTTATTATCTAAGTTGAAACAAATTAGTTCAGGGATATAATTAAGCTATGTATAGGCTTTGATAAGATGTGAACGTTTTATTGATATATTGAATAGGGGAGAGAAGGCTCCGTGTGAAACTTTAGCATGTTCAACGTACATCAATTCTCTTATTTCAAATGGAACACCCTGTACTCTCAAAGGCCTAACTTTTGTCTAAATACATTGATACCGTTAAAATTTATAGTTTTTAAAATATTTCCATTTTTTTAATTTTTCTGTAATTATTTTATAACGTAACGATTTAATAGAGTGCCACGATTTAAAAACAGCAAAACAAAATTTTAATATGTCAATTAGGTATATTTTAACTTGATTTCTTTCGAAACTACTTTTTCACTACATTTGTATTTAGAAGAAAACTTGAATAAGAGAAGTTAACTTTAAATTTTAAAATGAAATATACGAAGAACGAATTAATTCAAATTATTTACATAATAGGAGAAGCCCAAGGTAATTGTTTACTTGCTTCTAGAATTTATAAACAAAAATTTCCCGATGCCCGTTGGCCAGATGAACGAGTTCTTGAAAATTTAAAAAGTAGATTTGAGGAAACAGAATCGAGTGTATATAAAAAAGCAATTGTCCAAAAACCTGTAAACAACGAAGAAACTTAACTAGTGGTGCTTCAAGGTATACAAGAAAACCCTCAAATAAGTATTAGAAAAATTGCAGTGGAACATGATTTACAGAAATCAACAATACACAATATAATTAATGAATATAAATACCATCCATACAAGATCCCACTCCGCCAGACATTGCATGAACATGATTGGAAAATCCACATATAATTATTGGTATTATTGGCAACAGATTATTAGGACCCTATTTTTTGGAAAACAATTTAAATTATTTAAATGTATTGCGAACCAACGTGCTACTATGGATTGAAGAGAATATCCCATTCGCTAATGAGGAAATACGGCTCCAACAAGATGGCGCTCCTGCACATTCGGCTCGTGATGTGACGGAGTTTTTAAATCAGCAATTTCCTGATCGTTGGATAGGTCGTTATGGGGCTATCAGGTGACCAACTAGAACACCCGATCTGACTTTCATTGACTGTTTTTTATGGGACTACATTAAAAATGAAGTTTATAGAACATCGCCGACTACTGCAGAAAATATGAGGGAAAGAATTCAACAAGCATTTCGTAATATAACCCAACAAATGTTGCATAATTTACAATGTTCCTACAGACAACGATTGAATCAGTGCATTGGGAAAAGAGGAACCTTGTTTGAACCTTATTTATAATTTTTTTAAGTGCACATTTGTATGTTTGGCTTACCTACTTCTTGTTCTTGTTAATTGTTTGTTTACTATTTCAATATTGCATTATTTAGTTTATTGTTAAAAATATTTAATAAAATTAATTATTACTATTACTAATCTGGTATTGTGACTTGAAATCATGGCCTCTATTAAATCGTTACGTTATAAAATAATTATAGTAAAATTAAAAAACTATAAATTTTAACGGTATCAATGCATTTAGATGAAATAGGTCTTTAAGAGTACTATTCGCCCATATCAAAATATACAGGGTATTCTATTTGAAATAAGAGAATTGATGTACGTTGAACATGCTAAAGTTTCACAATTCTCTATTCAACATCAATAAAACGTTTACATCTTTTCAAAGCCTACATAGCTTAATTATATCCCTGAACTAATTTGTCTCAACTTAGATAATAAACCAAGAATTAATTTTTATTGCTAACCGTACACTAAAAAAAAATACATTTTTGTTAAATAACTTGGCAACGTTGCATTTTATATGCACAAATGTATCATTGAAAAGCTTATTCATTAGGCTATCCAAAAATGTAATGATATACAGGGTGTTCCATTTAAAATAAAGAAGTTGATACCCCCCTACTTTTACGAATCACCGTGTAGGTGCTAAAATATGTTTAAGTTATTCACATACTGGAACCATATAACTTTTCTATAAATTATTCTAATTAAAAATCAACCGCGAAGCCATAATCTTCCGTCGCGTGACGCTTTGGTATACTGCAAACTCCTTTCGTAGGCAAAGGATAAAGTTACCATTTTCTCATCCTGTTGCTTCTTTCAGAATCCCATGTACTGGGTAATCTAACCCATCATATTGCCATGTAATGTACCCCTACATTACATACGCCTACTTCGCTTAATTCTAAAAAATACAGTTCAAAGATTTGTATAGATTAAGGTTGATCTTTTTCGGAATATTCATAAGTACATTGCAGATTTATCTTTATTTGTATTGCAATGCAAATATTTTTTATTAATTTTGAGGTTAGAAATTGTGTCTCTCGTACATTAGATATAGTGTTATTATAACCGTAATATGGTTTTACAGGTGCAGTAATCTATTGGAATAATAAGTTTGGCAATCCTGCACTGTTTTTCCATAAGCCCCATACTTAATTTGGAGGTTTGGATGCGCTATGGACATAAAATGTACTAGTGTATACCGGACGGTCAAATCCGAATTCTTGTGCTTTAAGTAATGGTAACTTGATTTTTTGAAATGGAAAGGCCATATTTTCATTTTTGCATCAAATGTTAAGCTTACCTTTCTAACGATATAAATTTGTCGGTATCTGTCTTCGGTAGATTTCGCAATTTCTGATTAATTTGCTGTATTTTTCAATCTCCAGTTTGGATTATCCAGTAACCCGTGGAAAATAAACAAAAACGACTCACATTATAAAACGTTATTCATTAAGTAGAAAAACACAAAAACCAAATTACAAGCTAAAATAAAAATAAAAATGATTTTAATCAGTGGTAACATGATTTTTTCAAATGGAACGGTTATTTCTTCATTTTTGCATCAAATGTAGAATTTTTTTTAACCTTTCTAACGATATAAATGTGTCGGATCTATCTTCGGCAGATTTTTTAATTTCACAATTTCTGATTATTTGCTGTATTTTTCAATTTTTAGTTTCTATGAGTAACTAGCAGGCTGTGAAAGATAAAACAATTCTGTCGCTTTAACTTTCCTCTGACATTACATACTACTTCATCCTGCTATTTCCAGTTAGAGCTTTTTTTGAGTGGTGTTAATAATAAATTTAACTGTTAAAAATGGTCAGTTTTTCTCAAAATGAAATAATTGATATGGTTTTTATTCTTGGAGCATGTTCTAGAAATCTGCTCCACGCGAGTCGAGTATACTTCCATCGCAATAGATTTGTTAACCAGCACAATTTTCATTATTACTCAGATGAAAACCCTCACTATTTCCGAGTTCATCGTCAATAGAAATGGTCGATTAATGTTTGGGCAGGCATATTCAGCATTTCAGTTGTTGGTCTGTTTTTCTTCGACGGTATTCTAAATTCGAGTTTGTACTTGAATTTCCTCGATAATAAATGATTTGGACTACTTGAAGATGTACCGCTCGCTAAAATTAGGGACATGTATTTTCAGTAAGATGCGCACTTCCACACCATGCCCGTGTAGTAAATGAATGACTTAATAATGCATTTGTTGAATGCGATGGCCAGCGAGATCTCCAGATATTTCTGCGCTTGATTTCTTTTTTGTGGGGTACGTGAAGGAAAAAGAGTATGCTGAACCACCAACCACTGCGTAAGATATGAAAAATCGAATCCGAAACGTTTTTGCAACTATTAACCCAGTAATAATAGATAGGGTTAAACATTATTTTCGCCGTAGAATTCAAATTTGCTTAGAACAAGGTGGTAGACATTTTGAACATTTATTAAAATAATTTTTATTTGATTTTTATTTTAGCTCTTAATTTTGTTTTTTGTGTTTATGTGTTTTTTTACTTAATAAATAATGTTTTATAATGTAAATCGTTTTTTCTTTATTTTCCACGGGTTACTGGATAATACAAACTAAAAATTGAAAAATACAGCAAATTGATCAGAAATTAAAAGAAATATACCGAAAATAGATACCGACAAATTTATACCGTTAGAAAGGTAAACAAAATCCGCATTTGATGCAAAAATGAAAAAAATGGCCGTTCCATTTGAAAAAATCAAGTTACCATTGATTGAAATTTTCTAAATTGACAAAGTAATTTCACTAAACACAAGAAGAATTCGGATTTGATCGTCCGGTCTACGCTAATACATTTTATGTCCAGTAACATCGCAGAGTCATGGTCTTCTAAGTTTTGGGATCATAGCGATATTTAAGTTTTTTCCATCTACTTTATGAAAAAATGACGAATTGCGGCTAAACGATTCGTCTTAGTTACCGTGAGTGATTCATAAGGTCGCACTAGAATTGACCAAGGAGTCCAAATACGCCATACTGTACAGGGGTTCTATTTAAAAAACTTTTGATATAAATCGCTATAAACTTTGATTCAAGCGAAAATATTTTAGGCTTGTAGCCTTAAGGATACGCCACCACGTCCCATCAACAAACTTTAGAAATATTCCATATATATATATATAATATAATATATATATATATATATATATATATATATATATATATATATATATATACAGGGTGACATAGAAAAAGTGCATCATATGCCACGCGATAGAGGACACTAAAATAAGAAAAAGTTCCTATGAACTTAGGTCCAACGCCTTCGTTTAAAAGATATATGTTGAAGTTTAATTATGTTTTTTTTTCTTAATATCTTCTTACAATGATGTAATAAGCGGACGAAATTTTGTATACAGGGCTTTTATCACGCAGAATTCAAATATGACCTTAGTTCTTTTTATTACTGGAGAGCAGTGTTCATATTACAAGCCCCCCACGACAAATCCACCTATTTTCAAACCTCCTTTCAAAAAATGTGTGGGCAGTTATAATTGACAATTACTTAATTGGCCCATTTCAATTGCCCAATCGATTGACAGGTGAATTGTATCGAAATTTCTTGGAGAATGAACTAAATACGTTATTAGAGGATGTTCCATTGGCTATTATTGGTAGAATGCGTTACATGCATGATGGCGCGCCAGCTCACTTTTCTTTATCGGCAAGGGAATAACCCAGGAATATTTCAAAGGTGCCGTCAATCCTTAGAAAGAAGAATTGAAAAATGTATTCAAGTACAAGAACAATTTGAACATCTAAAAATTTAATGTTTTTTTGATCACTGCCCTTCATTGTTGCTATTAAAATGTAATTGTTGAAGTATTATGTCATTGTTTTTGCAAATAAGTTACTTTTGCGGTTTTGGATAATTTGCATGCATCGGATGCATTTTTCTCGTAAACCGTTGGTCCTAACGACTTCAATAAGGTATACCTTTCTGAAGCAGAAAAGATGGGAAAACAAATTTTTCCAGTCGAAAATGACATACAGTGTAAGGCAAAAAAGTTAGAACCGATTGAAACAAGATGGAAACCTGTGTGTGGCGCCCTCTATCAGTAATAAAAGAACTAAGGTCATATTTGAATTATGCGTGATAAAAAGCCCCTGTATACATCATTGTAAAAAGATATTAAAAAAAACAAAAAAATAATTAAACTTCAACACCCCATATCTTTTAAACGAAGGCGTTGCGGACCTAAGTTCATAGGATGTTCATGCATGGCACTTTTTTCTATGTTACCCTATATATATATATATATATATATATATATATATATATATATATATATATATATATATATATATATATATATATATATATATACATATACTACGCTATCACAGCAGTACGTGGTAATAATAATAAAAGATTGGGTGTAGAGGTTGTTAATAATTTCACCCCTAATATACTTGTACTTCTAATAATAAATAGAAGATTTTGTGCCTTCAGCTCAGTCGGCGATTAAACGGGCCATGCTCTTAAAATTTGATTTGATTTAATTAGAAAATGTATGTGTGGTTAGATATGTTCGGTTTACAAAAAAAAGGTGTAAGGTCAACCTATAAATAAATGTTAAAATACCTCGGACGCCAAGTTATTTTATAGAAAACAAGTAAACCGTAAATGTAATAAATGTAAAATTGGAAACAAAAACAAGGTTTATTATAAAAATCTTTAATTCAAGTTATAAAGTAGCAAATCTAAATACTAATGTTAGTAAATCTGAATTAACTTAAAAATACCTTATAAACTAATGATTAGAAATGAAATACCTGTAGTACTTATAAATTTTGGTTGTCACTGGTATACTGTTACTGATAACAAAAGCTGACGAATACACGCTTTCAAATTTGGTTGTGCAATTAATCTTGAAATGGAAAAATAACTGGGTTTTTATATTCGTTGATCCCAAATAAGTAAATTCCTTTAAAAAACTGCCAAACTTGGTTGATTTAAACGGGATAATGTACCATATGAAAATGTAAACTTTCACCATTAACACTCATAATAAAATACTTATCTTTTTTTGGGATTTTTTAATGGTGTACTTTAAATTATACAATCTAAACGTTTCGATAACACTTACAGTTATCTTCGTCAGTAGTAATGTTTGTTAAAAATTGTTAAAGATGTAGTAAACAATTTTGTCAAATTTGAAAAATTCAAACATAAACATAAGCCTGCTATTAATATAACAGTTTGAGAAACGTATAAGCCAACTATAAAATTGTTTAGTAAAGAATAACTAGGTCATAAAATTAAATATTATTAAACTGCCTCAAAGATGACAAACCAGAACACTCTCTACGACGAAAGCTAACAATGAAATTTGCCAGCCAAAAAACACATTTAACAAAATTTAATCGAGTTATGATGTAAGTGTAAAGTTGTGAAAATGATAGAAGCATTCACAAATCCAAACATTACATCAAATAAAATAACCCATTTAAATCTAACAAAGAGATATCTTTATCAATAATTGGAAGTGTTATTAACAATGAAAAGCACAATGCAGAACGTTCTTTGTAATTTTTAATTTTAAAATAATTTCAACTACTTATGTTAAATTATAGTGCTGTGGTAATTTAACATATAATTGGTAAAGCATTTGCTTCAAGGTCTAGGAAAAACACAGTAAAAAACCTAACATACCAAAAGTTGAAAACAAATTAAAATCAAGGCGTATCATTATGCTCTTTTTAATTATAAGATGCCAAAACCTATTTAAACGGAGATTTTCTTCTTGTCTATTAAAATTATTCGGGTGTTTATATATTTCAATAGCTTCACGTTGCAAACGAACATAATAATGGGTTTGTCTTGACAATATTTCATATTGTCAAATTGAATGTCATGATTTAGATTATTCAGGGCATGGTCAGCCACAGCAGACTCTCTGGTTGACCCAATCTACAAAATCTCATATGTTCTTTGCGTCTTGTATCAAAGCTACGTTTTGTGGTCCCGATGTATACTTTTCCACATGAACAAGATAACTTATACACTCCGGAAGATGATAAAGGGTTTGACACATCTTTAGGTGATCTTAAATGTTCTTTAATTTTTCTTGTAGGTTTAAAAATAGTCCTAATGCCATATTTGATTAGGATTTTTCAATTCTATTTGTAACATTAGCTATAAAAGGAAGAAAAGCAGTACCAACATTAAGAACTGGTTTTTCTTTAAGGTTACGCCTAGAAGGTGTAATAACATTATTAATATCTGTAAGTGAATATCCATTATCTTGTAAG
Organism: Vesta saturnalis; assembly: GCA_036346205.1. Lineage (NCBI taxonomy): Eukaryota > Metazoa > Arthropoda > Insecta > Coleoptera > Lampyridae > Vesta > Vesta saturnalis. Next base: position 43,940 of record JARFJB010000063.1, read on the forward strand.
GATTTTCTTAAATATTTATATTCATCATTCAAAAATTCAGGGTCACAAATTCGTTTTGCTCGATCTACTAAAGATTTAATTACACTAATTTTTTGACGTGGTGGTTGGATAATTTATGAAGGTATCTATCAGTGTGTGTCGGCTTTCTGTAAACCTTAAAAGATAGTGAATTATTATTTTTAGATATTAATATGTCAAGAAATGGTAAACTTCCATTAGTTTCTTTTTCCATGGTAAACTGAATACTAGGATGTATACCATTCATAAAAACCAAAAACTCATGCAGTGCTTCTTATCCATGTATCTAAATAACAAATGTGTCATCTACATATCTATACCAAACTGAAGGTTTTTTAGATGTATTTTGTAACGCTAATGTTTCAAATTTTTCCATGTAAAAATTAGCTATAACAGGACTAAGGGGGCTACCCATTGTTACACCTTCAATCTGTTCATAAAATTTACTATTCCACTGAAAGTAAGTTATAGTAAGACAGTGCTGAAAAGGAATGGTTATGTCCTTTGGAAAAAGATGATCAATGTATTCAGTAGTTTTCTTTAGACGTGATTAACTTGATCTTAAACGCAATGAAAGTATAGTAATATTAAAATCAGATAAAGGTAATGCAACTATTATATTAAATATGAACGATTATAACATTAAGATAGAACAATTGTTGGGACCAGAAACTTATCGTGAAATACCAAAAGACCCAACAAAAAAGTTTCTTTTAAAAACTAAAGAACTGATTAAATTATCATCTATTCCTGAAAAAATTTTGTCAAATTTGAAAAATTAAAACATGTTTTAATTTTTCAAATTTGATAAAAATTTACTCATCTTTAACAATTTTAACAAACATTACTACTGACGAAGATAACTGTAAGTGTTATCGAAACGTTTAGATTGTATAATTTAAAGTAACCATTAAAAAATCCCAAAAAAGATAAGTATTTTATTACGAGTGTTAATGGTGAAAGTTTACATTTTCATATTATTGTATTACGAATCTAAACTTTTAAATCATGACCTTACATTCTTTTCAGATTATTCCCAGATTCGGTTCCTAAATACTGTTACCATGGTAATTCGAATTTCTATATTTTTAATCCAGGCATAACTCAACTCAACAATAACTGATATTGTCGAGTTCATATTTAATAACCAAATTTGATTAATTTAAATAAAATACACTGTACCTGCTTTCACAAATTGGCGATAGAAAATAATGTAAATGAATCCCTAATTGAGTAATAATTTGGAAAATCGCAACATATTTTCATTTGATACTATTTTCAGAATATATTTTGTCATGCATTGTGTGTTGCCTACCGAGAAATAGGAATGTAATTTATAATCGTTCTGTAAATTATAAATATATAAAGATAAAATAAAATAACGTATTACAAACACAAATAACGTTCAATTAGTGCAACTATATAACTTCAATTTTAATTAAGGAAACTTATTTTAGGAAAATGAGCAATAACGGTAATTTCAACTCTTTCCCCTGTAACCTATATATTTTGGTGGTTACTACACTTTTTATCGTCACGAAAGAAATAAACGTTACCGATGTACAAATTTAATGATTAAAAAATTTATATGAAGCTAACTTTGGTTTGATAAATTCATTACAATTTGAGTAATTTTAATACTTAAAGAAACTAATATAAACATCAACCTTTGCTTCGTCATTAAACTAGAGAATTGTACAAATGAAAGAAAGAAATATACAGCGATCTTCCTGTATCTAAACTGACTGACAGTATTTCACCTAAACTAAAAATAGCACCTAGATCACGTACATATAGCCTCTACTCTTAGTACAAATGCTTGCAAATGTAACTGAATATTTCATTACATTACGGTAGAGTAATATACGAACCCGAATTGCATTAATTGAAACATTGTCAATGCGTTTTTGGTAAATAAAAATACGGCGGTAGGTATATATAAGACAAGGTTTATTTTATATTCACCCTATTTTAATTTTATAATTGGCTTTCTCTAAAGAAAATTTATTGTTTCTTGATGTAAAGAAGCAGTCGAGATTAAAAGATGAGCATGAGAAGGATAAGAAAGACAATACGGTTGATCTTAGTAGACATGTCAGTTTTGAACAAAATATCCTTGTTGCACAGAAATAACATTTTCAATCCAATATGATCAGCGCCAAATATACAAGAGAAGTCCTCTAAGTTTTTAGCTGCTCAAAATTTTTGAGCACAGTTTATTTCAAATCAATGCAATTGCCTGAAAAGTTTTTTTTAAAAACACCTTTTTTTGCTTAACCAACTCATCGACAATTGGGTTGGTTCTTTTATAGTGAGAAAAGAGCATTAACACGTTAAGTGCCGCAATGTAAACTAAAAAAAGTAAATCCTGGGGCCAAGTTGTTGAAATTTTATATTTTTGAATTTTTGGTCTGTATGTTAAATTGAGAAGCACGTATGCATCTTGCTGATGGACATTTTTGTTTAAGTGGCCACTGTGATGCATACGTGCTTCTCAATAAATCGAGAATATTCCAGGCATAACTCGTATATTTTGCACGTTACACACAGAATATGAGCCGCGTACGAGTCATTATATTATTAGTTATCGGCAAGTAAAGTAGTAAATGTGTGTTTTGTTGTTTTATCATGTCGTATGAGAAGGACCAGGAGCAGTTGTAGAGATTTGTGGAAGAATTTTTGTCAGATGAAAATACTGATGATATCGTACGCGATAAAGACTTTGAACTAAGTAGTGATGAACAAACCAGTGATTCTTCATCAAGTGGGAATGTTCCTGAACGCAAACGGCCTAAAGTAATACAGCATTTACCTGCGACGACACCTTCAACGTCACGTGAGATCAATCCAAGAAGTATAGAATTTCTCAGTACCAACTGCCAGAAGGCGAAAGTTCTTCGTCTTCAAATTAGGATGACCCTGTAGATGGCAATAATTTACCTTTGATTTGGAGAAATGTAGATGGCCAATGTTTAAAAAACATTACGTTTAGTTTGCCGAACTAAGGTATAAAAGTGGAGTTTTTTGAAATGTATGACACAAAACCTCTTGATTTCTTTCAACTATCTGTGAACGATGATATTGTTGAGTTGATTGTGGTGGAGACCAATCGATACGGGCGTCAGAAGTTGAATGCAGGTGATATCCGTCCAAAAGCGAGAATTTCAAAGTGGGTAGATATTAATGCACAAGAAATAAAGACATTCTTGGCTCTGCTTGCCAAAGCTTTCTCCGAATTGGTCCAAAAATCACTTATACGATAATAAAATAAAAAATCGGTCCATTGGTTTTAAACTTTAGTAATATCGAAGTACCTTAAAGAGGTCATTTGTTATTGCTTATACTTGTTATTGACCTTTGCATATCAGTTAGAGCACTGCGCTACTCCAACACTGCTACCGCTCCAAAGAACAGATCTAATTTAAATTGTGTAATTTTTAGCACGACAACAAATGCTAGGGCGGGGGCTGTGTAATAGTGCAATGCATCCAACCGATACGTACCTAAACAAGTTATCCGGAAATTTTAAAATATATCAGCTAACAATAACACGTCCTTCTTTAAATATAAATTGGAATATTGTCGTTATGTTTATACCATACCAAGATGTTTCCGGGTTGAATCGCGCGTAAATAGTTTTCGTCGCTAACATCTAGTTTAGTAAGGTCATTATAAAATGCTTCCTTTAGCAGTAGAGTGGTTTTGTTTAGTCTGTCCCATGAATGACGTAGTCGGATGGATTAAGCAGAGAGACCAAGGTATTATTATTATGTAATATTCCTAGGTAAACTTTGTACATTATATAAGCCAGACAATAATCATTAGACGTACAGTGTTATACTTTTAGTACATGCTACCCCGACCATGATCGAATTCTTATCAGAAATCGATGTTCGTCAACAAATTGCTACAAAAAAGTAAGGGTGGGTTACTTCTCCGAATATTTAGTGTCGCTACTTCTAGTTCACTTTCTTTATAACCTTGAGCAATAACAGGTTTCAACCTATTACTACTTGATATTTATAAGCTTGTATACCTCGTAGAATTCATTACCAGATGTTTGCAATATTTAGCAGTTTTTCAAGGTCAATGAACTCTTCGGTGGATTATTCTTAGAAGAATATTGATTTCTCACGAAAATATCAACACGCACTTCCGGTCTTGGAACTCGTTCTATTTTTAGATTTCGAAGAAGTATAATACGACACCCCTAGAGGTCAATGCACTTTGATTATCAATGGGTTAATGAACTTTGGCTCCTCCTATTTCTAGGAACAGGTTTTATTTTTATATTTCTAAGAAACACGTGACTTTTAAAGGCCAATGAACTTGAGGGTTTCTAGGAACCGGTTCTACGTTTAGATTTCTAAGAATCACTATATATATATATATATATATATATATATATATATATATATATACAGTGTTTCTGAAATACTTCAACAAACTTATGGAGCTGATTCTTTACAAAAATAAAGAAAAAGTTCCTACAATCATGTCCTAATTTGAACGGTTTGCTGTCTGTCTTTATGTTTGTGTTTTTACCAAAATCTCTATAAATCGTGTTTCATGCGAGATAGAAACATCAAAATCGGTACATTAGTGTATCTTACTACTACAAAGAGTGTTTAAAGTTCAATATTAAATTTTATTACATTTCAAAGTGGCAGCCATTTAAAAACTGTAAGGTCAAATTGCACGAAAATTTCGAAAAATACACATTACACAAAAATTTAAATTTAAAAGAAAATCAAACGACACCTCAATTTTAAATCGTGCATAAATGTCAGCTATGGATTATTTACTGAATAACACGTATTTAACAATGCATAATTGTATTTCAGAAAAAATTATAATAATTATTAGCATATTCTAGCCTTATAAATGATGTAAAGCATTAAACACTGCAAAATGAAACTAAAAAGTACAAAATTAGGTTATTATTTACAAGATTGATAAATTAAATTACAACAATGTATTATTCAGTGACTAACTTTTCGGTTTATATTACAATAAATGCTCTATGCTTCCATTTTCTCTGATACAAGCATCAACTCGACGGATCATGGACTGCGGGACTCTTTCAAAAATGCCGCAAGTATCCCTGATGGTTTCACAAGCATCTTGTAAAATCTCAGGCAAATTATTTTCCAGGAACGCTCTGTAAGCATCGCATTAAGTCTGTCAAGTAACACAAATGGACCAATCAAACAGTCTGCTACAATACCGACCAAACGTTTATCTTGAACTGTTGCTGATCTCTCCTTGGTGAGTTGTGTGAGGGTTTTCATACGCCCATTGATGGTTGTTGTGAGATTTACAATTCCATCTCTATTAAATGAGGCTTCATCAGTAAACAAGATTGACTGTAAAAGAAAGGTTGTTAATCTCTTGGTATAGCCATCGGAAAATTGCAATCTTAGTCGAAGTCAGCAGGACCGAGAGCTTGTACACGCTGTAGTGGTAAGTACAACAATTGTTCGTGCAGCACTCGCCACACTGTCACGTGATCAACGTTAGAATTGATCCTAACTGCCTGGTACTCACCTGGATTTTCCTCCACTCGTTGTATGATGTTTTCTTCTAATTGGAGTCCTAACATGTCTTTGGACTCCTCGATCTCTAGTAGAGGGAAATAACGTACCATTCTCTCCAAGTCGTCGATAGACAGCAGCAAATGTTGAGTGGTACGGTTGTTGTCGATCAGGGAAACATTCTTGAAAAGCCGGGATGCTAAATGACCATTGTCGTTAGCTTTACCGTAAATGAAAATCATGTCTGCTTGTGACTATGGGGATATCCAGCCATTTTAAAATACACAAATAATAAGTTATTAAAATACAATTTTAATTAATTAAGCAAGTTCTCACTAATAAGGACCTTATAAGCACGATTGTAAAACAATTAACAATTACTGTCAATAAGTTTGATTTGAAAATTAAATGCACAGCTGACTTAATTGTTGGTTAGTATCAAATGTTCTATTGTTAACAGCTGGTATTGCTAAAACATATAAATACATTAAAACGTTTTCAGCTTAACAATTTGTACTGATGTGATGTGTCAGCATTATGAAATATTCAGTAAATCATCCATATCTCCGTTATTTTATGCCCAATTTTTAAAATTGAGGTGTCGTTTGATTTTTCTTTAAATTTAACATTTTTTGTGTAATGTGTATTTTTTCGAAATTTGTAACAGTTTTCGTGCAATTTGACATTAAAATTTTTAAAAGGCTGCCATTTTGAAATGTAATAAGATTTAATATTGAACTTTTAAACACTCTTTTGTAGTAGTAAGATACACTACTGTACCGATTTTGATGTTTCTATCTCGCATGAAACACGATTTATGGAGATTTTTGTAAAAAACACAAACAGAAAGACAGACAGCAAACCGTTCAAATTAGGACCCATGATTATAGGAACTTTTTTCTTTATTTTTGTATAAATAATCAGCTCCATAAGTTTGTTGAAGTATTTAGAAACACTGTATATATACATATATATATATATATATATATATATATATATATATATATATATATATATATATATATATATATATATATATATATATATATATATATATATATACAGTGTTTCATTAATCACCATATTTCAGAAACTAGTGGACATAAAAGTGGAGAAAAAATTCATTATAAAAGTCGCCACGAGAAAATCCTGGAAATTATTTTAAGTTCCGTAATTCATCGCAAGGGCGCAATTGAAAATTAAAAATAAAATTATAAATTTCTCCGAAAATTCCACATTAAGGCATACCTTTGGTAACATCGTTAGAAAGCTTAGACAATTCTGCATCATTTTGGTCTAAGGCTCATTGGCGTACCGACCTTAATAAGAGTGGGGAAGCTATTGAATGTGTAATCATTTAAATCGCTGTTATTTTTAAACGACTTATCCGATTGTAGTAAACCTAGGCTTGTTTAGAAGAAAAGGTAAGTACTTTTAACTGTCGCATCCATTGGTACGCGATAGCTCATAATAAAATTGTTCGAGGGCGCAATTTGTAATAATACCAGTTTTTTGATTTTATTCAGAAAATTAAATCATACGGTATAATTATGACATCATAAGCGGAAAGTAGCTTAAATTTGTAACAAAAACGTAAATAACGCAATTTGATATCTTTATTTGTTCCAGAGTTATGGCGAAAAGAAGACTTTTTAACCGTTTAATTTAATAATTGATTGTTGCTATGGTTTCTTAAGGTGTATAGGTTGGATTAGTAATGAGGAATCTGCATTTATCATAGTCTGTGCCTCCTTCACACTCTATCTAGGCTTAGGACTAGTCCAAACTAAGCAAATTGCAAAATTTGGAGCGTGTTTAGAGGCCAACGGGCCATAACAACGATATCAAAGTAATGATTGATTTTGTTTAAGAAACTTTTTAATAGAATGGTAAAAATCATGAACAACTGTTAAAAACTAGTGAAAATCTATAAATGTTCAAATTGACGGCCGTTTTGTAAAATACAACTATTAATTCTTCTTCTGTACTGGAAACAGCTGTTTCGATTTCGTCTCGTGGAATCGAATTTTGCAATTTCAATTCGGTGAATCATGTCCTCTCAGGTGGTTGGTCTCGTTTCGTAAACAATATCTTTTATTCTTCACAAGTAGAAATCTAATACAGTTAAATCCGGTGATCTAGGTGGCCACGAAACAAACTACCTTCCCATCCAGCGATTTGGGTATCTAACATTTAAGAAATCACGGACTCTTCGGGAATAGTGTGAAGGACATCCATCATGTTGATACCACAGGGATGCTATCACGTCAAGGGGAATGTCTTCTAAAAGATTGGGCAAGTCATTTTGTAAAAAGTTTAAATAAGACTCACCATTTAGGTATCCATGAAAACAAATGGTCCGATAATTCTGTCACCTAAAACACCACACCACAAATTTACACTCCATCTGTTTTGGTGATCCACTTCGCGCATCCAGTGAGGATTTGTTTGCGACCAATAATGCATATTGTGCAAATTAACTCTGCCGCAGCTAGCCTCATCGGCCCATAAAACTTTGGAAAGGAATCGAAGATTTTCACTACACATGTCTCTCAGCCAATAGCAATAGTCGAGCTGCCTGTCAAAATCAGTGTCTGATAAAGCCTGGTGTAAAACTAGATGATAAGGATGCAGCTAAATCCTTAAAATTCTGAACACAGAAGCAACACTTACACCTAGTTCTGTGGAAATCTCCCTGATGCTTACGTGAGGCTCCGATTCTACGTACGCAAGAACATTAATACTATTGTCTTCATTTCTTCTTCGACGTCTTCGGACAGGAAGTAGAATACGTCGTACATTTCCTGTTTGTCTTAAACGTGTTGCCATTCGCCGAAACACTTTTCTAGTGTAGTGCCTTCGATCAGGATATCTGATAGCGTATTGTCGTTCCGCAATAGCTGCATTTTGAAAACATTCATAATACACGGCAAGCATGTCGTAAGCCTCGGCATTGGTATACGACATTTTTGAAGGATTACTAATTTCTGATAAGGTACAATGAAACCCAAAACTAATGAAGGAAACAATTTTTACAACACAACATCAATCAAAATTAAGTAAGTTGACAACTATTTCAATTTATTTACCTCCATGGAAACGAGCCGACTTTGTTCCGCAGCAAATTAGATTATTATTTTAAAACACACCACATTAGAATTATGCCTTAGAAGTTTTATATGATGTTATAAACGTACAGAAGAAGAATTAATAGTTGTTTTTACAAAACGGCCGTCAATTTGAACATTTATAGATTTTCACTAGTTTTTAACAGTTGTTCATGATTTTTACCATTCTATTGAAAAGTTTCTTAAACAAAAATCAATCATTACTTTGATATCGTTGTTATGGCCCGTTGGCCTCTAAACACGCTCCAAATTTTGCAATTTGCTTAGTTTGGACTAGTCCTAAGCCTAGATAGAGTATGAAGGAGGCACAGACTATGATAAATGCAGATTCCTCATTACTAATCCAACCTATACACCTTAAGAAACCATAGCAACAATCAATTATTAAATTAAACGGTTAAAAGTCATTTTTCGCCATAACTCTGGAACAAATAAAGATATCAAATTGCGTTATTTACGTTTTTTGTTACAAATTTAAGCTACTTTCCGCTTATGATGTCATAATTATACCGTATGATTTAATTTTCTGAATAAAATCAAAAAACTGGTATTATTACAAATTGCGCCCTCTAACAATTTTATTATGAGCTATCGCTTACCAATGGATGCGACAGTTAAAAGTACTTACCTTTTCTTCTAAACAAGCCTAGGTTTACTACAATCGGATAAGTCGTTTAAAAATAACAGCGATTTAAATGATTACACATTCAATAGCTTCCCCACTCTTATTAAGGTCGGTACGCCAATGAGCCTTAGACCAAAATGATGCAGAATTGTCTAAGCTTTCTAACGATGTTACCAAAGGTGGGAATTTTCGGAGAAATTTATAATTTTATTTTTAATTTTCAATTGCGCCCTTGCGATGAATTACGGAACTTAAAATAATTTCCAGAATTTTCTCGTCGACTTTTATAATGAATTTTTTCTCCACTTTTTATGTCCACTAGTTTCTGAAATTGGCCGGTGGCCATTAATGAAACACCCTGTATATATATATATATATATATATATATATATATATATATATATATATATATATATATATATACAGGGTGTATTTAAAATCACCGACAAACGAAAACTGGAGAATCTATGATTCAAAATAAGACAAAATTATCATAAACGCTTTTCCGAAAATGCTTCCTAACCGAGATACAGGTTGATTAAAAATAATTTTTAAGATTTTTAAGATTCCTCAAAACTACAAAAGATATTACACTAGATTTGGTATCTAAATGTCTAATTAAGTACAATTAATCAGTGAGTTTGAGTCAACTGGCTCCATCCAGTGGCGTAGAATATGTTAAGTTAATCACTTTAAGTAAAAAAACGCACGTCTCTGCTTTTTGAAGAAATATTTTTTGTTAAATTCAACATTTAATTCTGCAAATAAAATCATACTTAGTATTTTTTCGATTCGGCTCCCATTTTTGAAATATTTTGCATTAACATAAACGACTACATTATTCAGTAATAACCAAATTAAATAAATCAGAGATTGCTTTGCATTTGACAGTTACGTATCTTATGTTTGCTAAAATAGTTGCATTTACGCGTGTTTTGTAATTCATTGTTTGTGTCTAATCACTGTGAAAAAATGAATTATTCCAAACGAGAACAGGTCGATATGCATTTATGTTGTGCTAATACTAATTGCAATGCTCGTGCAGATGCTCGACTTTATGAACAAAGATTACCAAATAGAGAAGATATCCATATCATACTACGTTTAGAACCGTTCATCGTAACTTGTTAAAGTATGGCAGTTTAAAAGGGAAGAAAAATTCAGGACGAAATGCTCGTGTACCAGTTGAAATTAAGGAACAAATTTTAGATAGAGTTTATGAAAATTCATCAATAAGTACGCGTGAGTTAGGTTTAGAATTTGGTGTGTCGCTTAGCAAGACTTGGAAAGTTTTACGAGAACAAAATTTACATCCCTTTCACCTACAAAAAGTGCATGCATTATTGCTTGCTGACCATCCTCGTGGAATGAATTTTTGCGAATGGTTTTTAAATAAAAATACTGAAGATGTGCAATTTGTTAGAAACTTATTGACCACTGGTGAATGTATTTTTTCCCGAAATGGAATAATAAACTTGCATAATTCCACAAATGGTTAGATGAAAATCACCATCCAACTGTAGTTACAGCTCACCAACATAGATTTAGCGAAAATATTTGGATAGGTATACTAGACGATCACCTAATCGGACCTATCCGTTTTCCTCAAAGACTTACTGGCGAATTCTATTTAAATTTTTTGAGTGAAGATTTGCCAGAATTGTTTGACGACGTACCTTAGATGTTAGAATGAACATGTTTCATGCATGATGGTGCACCACCACATTCTACACGAAACGTCAGAGAATTTTTAAATGCATGGTTCCCTGGACGCTGGATTGGACGAGGAAGTGAAGTACCGTGGCCGGCACGATCGCCAGATTTAAACCCATTGGATTCTTTGTGTGGGGGTATCTGAAAACTCGTGTCTATTCTGTTCAAATTGATAATCGAGAGCAACTTTGGAATCGCATTCATTATGCCACAAATTTTTCAGCGCGTTAGGTTTCATTTGCAAAGAAGAATACAAGCTTGCATTCAAAAGGAAGGAGGACATTTTGAACAATATGTATAAAAATAATTATTATTTTGTTTTTGATTCCTTCAATATCACTTTAATAATGTACCTAATAGTTAACTGCGTAATTTTTTTGTAAAATAAAACAAATTTTGATTTTTATTGAATAATGTGGTTGTTTATGTTAATGCAAAATATTTCAAAATCGAAAAAATGCTAAGTATGTTTTTATTTGCAAAATTAAATGTTGAATCTATCAAAAAATATTTCTTAAAAAAAACCAGGGGCGTGCGTTTTTTTTTACTTAAACTGATTAACTTAAAATATTCTACGCCACTGGATGGAGTCAGTTGACTCAAACTCAACTGATTAATTGTATTTAATTAGACATTTAGGTGTACCAAATCTCAGTGTAATATCTTTTGTAGTTTTTGAGGAATCTTAAAAAAACGTTAAAAAAAGTATTTTTTAATCAACCTGTATCTCGGTTAGGAAGCATTTTCGGAAATGCGTTTATGATCATTTTTGTCTTATTTTGAATCATAGAATCTTCAGTTTTCCTTTGTCGGTGATTTTAAAATACACCCTATATATATATATATATATATATATATATATATATATATATATACATACATACAACGTGTCAGATAACATTTCCAGCATTGGGATCTCGCTTATTATAAAAAAAACAGATATGGTTAAATTAGATGAATTACTCCTAAGGATTAGTGAAATTATAGGATACTCTCCAATTTCCAAATTTTACATGTATTTTAAGACTTATGGCAAGAAAAAGAAAAATGTCAAATTTCTTTTTCTTGTAATATCTTTTTTGTTATATTAGACATACGTATACTTGCATATCAAATGAAACCAGTTATAACGAAAGCGTGCGAAAATAGTAATGATTTGTCCTAACAATTTATCAACAGAGAATTAATTATGATTCCTATTTAATGGTGTGAACTAATCCTAATACTCTGACAGAAAGTAGTAAGAAATAATGGAGCGCATATGTAGATATTATAATGGATAATATTAAATTAAAGCTTTCATTTTCCTAAGTGGTGTAATTAATTATTAATGTATACTATGTTTAGACAACTCTTTAAATATTAAGTAAATTAGATCTCATGCTTAATCGGCATCTATTGAAAACCTGGGAAATACATGAAAAATGTATAAGATATTAGTGTGATCTGTTTTATTAAAGTTTTTTTAATTTAGTATTTTTGCAAGCTACTGAATTTTAACAAATTTAAGTTAACGAAAACATCAATATGTTCCAAACAAAAATGCGATTTATCTATACTAATGGATTACAACAGATGGACACTAAGCATAAATAAATTATTTTTATGTCTCTCTTGGATTGATTTTGCATTACAATTAGTCCAAACTGTGTTACACAAAAGTTGTCACATAACTACGTCTATTTGCTAGCTCTACAATATATGTATTTTTTGTTTATAGTGATATATTTTTTTTAATTGTTTCTTATATTTATTTATTATTATATTATTATTATGGTATCTTTCTTTGGAGATCTCGCATTTTACTCTTGTTAAATTATTTCACGAATCTACTAAATTAAAGTCGAGGTGGCATTCATTCGAACATCAGCCCGTAAAGGCAAGATACTTTACAGATACCTGAAATTTTCACAACACATTCTCTCTCTCTTGACAACGAGTAAGAACGAAATCCATAAAAAATCTTAAATGTTAGGACACAAATCTCAACTCATACTGCTGATCTCATTGTAAGCGTCTACCAAAACAGAAATATTAAAGCTCGTTATAGACTTTTCATAAACAAACAATTCTTAGATGTTTTATTCAACCTACAAAACAACAAACGCTGAATTCTTCCTCTAACACTCTAAATTTAAAACAAATCAATAAAAATGTTCATACACACATAATCATCTATTATAAAACTATATTGCAGGCATTCAAAGTTACTGACTTTTTCTAATGTATTAAATAGTGATTTTAGTATTAACACTGCACATTTTCCATCGTTGTATTATTTACAGGAACTGACATGTTATTTAGCAGCTCGACTTCCGATTTTAACCACACTGAAGCGGTGGGCTTGGCTAGGGCAATTGCTATGTTTGACTGGACTAGGAGAGTAGACCTACTTTGACTGGAGGCGACCTAGAGCCGTTAAGTGTAAAAATTAGGCACAATACCTATATGTGAAATCCACACCCTCTCTTATCCTTCCTTAAAATTACACAACCGCATGTTTGAACCATTGAGTCTACATTCTATTCTTCAACAATTTACAATTTTCACTTTTATGCACTTTCTGGACGTAAGTGTTTCTCACAAATTAATTTGCGTATTTAATTGTTCAATATCCATTTTTTAAACAATTTTTTACCAGTTTTATTCAATTTGCATCTTTATTTTAAATAACTGCCTTTACTGGTTCTGAGGCAATTTGCATTCACGCAATTTTTTTGTTGCTGAACGGAAGCTTCCGGCACGAGAAGGCAATGGAGTATAGGACATGGGCGGCAAAAAGGTATCTTACCTAGTGTGCCATAATGCGTAAATATTACCAGTTCTGTAAAGCACTATAAAATATCGGTAACGACTATGTTTCCAAGAAATTATTGTATTCTCTCGGATATAAAATTGATATCTCAATGTTACGAGTACCCGTCGGATCTTAGTAGGCTCCTGTCACTCGGTGTAGTGATCAAAATTTATAATCATTCAATACATAACTAAGGTTTATTACTTATTATTGTTATAATCAAATAAAAATGGTAACATACACATTTTCTGAATATGCTAACATGCATATAGTACTAGGGGAATGCCAAGGCAATTCTGAAAAGGCTGTGAGAACATGTGCTCATAAATATTCAGGACGTTGTTCCCAATAGAAAAACGTTTGTGGCAGTAGATAGGCAGATAACAGAAACTGAAACTGTTTCACCTGCTGCTCAATTTCGTAGAAGCAAAAGAACAAAACGCACATTGAGAAATGAAGAAAATGTTTTAAATTTAGTAGAAGAGAATCCAAGAATAAGTTCCAAAAGACTATCGCTACAAACGGGAGTTTCTAGGTAACCTGTTGTAGAATACTAACAGCTGAAGCCCTGTCACCTGCAACAAGTTCAAGATCTTTTAGAAACAGACTATGAACCTAGAATTGAGTTTTGCCAATGGCTGCTGAGACAAATTGGAAGAGATAATGACTTTGTTAGTAATGTTATTTTTACTGATGCCAGAATATTAAATATACCAGAAATGGTATATTTAATATGCATAATGAGCATGTGTAGTCAGATGAAAACCCACATGCCTTGAAAACCGTCAGTTTTCACCACAAATTTAAAATAAAGGTTTGAGCTGGAGTCATACACAATCAGCTAATAGGACCTTTTATTTTAGAAGAAAATTTAACTGTAGCGCGATATAGCACCTTTTTTAAGAGAACATTCAAGGGGTTTACTTGAAGATGTTACTTATCGTCAAAGAACTAACGTGGTTCAAGCATGACGGGCATCACCTCATTTTCATTAACCGCAAGGGACTGGGTGAATATCACTTTTACTCACAGCTGGATAGGTCGTGGAATAGACGTTCCAATTAATTGGCCACCACGATCACCCGACTTTAATCCCATGGACTATGGAATTTGGGGTATTTTAAAACAGAAAGTTTATTCTGAACCTTTTAATACTATGCAAGAGCTAAGAGAGAGGACGGAAAACGCTTTCAGAGATTTGGCCAATGATAGGTTTACTTCACAAAAACTACTCACCAGATTAAGAAACGAGCCCGAAAATGTATTTAAGTAGGAGGACGTCACTTTGAACAATTACTTAAATAATTGTGTGACATAAACTAAATTCTATATATTTTGGTGTTTGTAGCTGTTCATTATCTCGTTCAATTTAATGCTTAATTTTATTATTGTACCTACTTACTTACAGTATTTTAAGTTTCAGATTTTAGAGAACTGTACACATTGGATTTAATTAATAAATTGCTTTCATGTATGTGTAAATTAAATTTGAAATATTTCGAAGTGCTCTACAGAGATGAACAACTAAGAGTACCTTTTCTGTGGCAAACTGTATGAGGACTAATTAAGAGTTTTAACTTTATATTACCGAAAAATGTTATTTAGCTCTTCTCGTCAAGATCTATATTGTACCCAATTTACGGTACTTTATTCTTATACACGCGTGTGTGTGAGTGTGATGTAATGTGAGTGTGATGTGTGAGTGTGATTATATTGAGTTGTTGAGTGTGAGTGTTTTGAGTTTGTAGATGTGAGTGTGAGTGTTTGATGTGAGTTATGTGAGTGTGTTAGTGTAAGTGTGGTGTTTTGAGTGTGGTGTGATGTTTGTGAGTGTGATGTGTGTGTGTTGTAGTTATGTGGTTGTTGTATGGTAGTGGTGTTGTTGTTGTTTTGTCTGTGTGTCTGTGTTGTGTGTTGTGTGTGTGTCTGGTGCGTGCTGTTAATGGTGCGTGTGTCGTGTCTGTGTTGTCTGTGTTGTGTCTGTTGTTGTGGTGTCGTGTGTGTCTGTGTTGTGCTGTGTGTCTGTGTGCTGTGTCTGTGTGTCTGTGTCTGTGTGTCTGTGTGCGTTGTCTGTGTGTCAGTGTGTCTGTGTGTCTGTGTATGCGGTGTGCGTGTGTGTGTATGTGTGTGGTGTCAAGTGTGGTCAATTGATGTGGGTGTTCTTTTTGGTCGTGCATGTGCTATATCAATTGTGCAAGTACGTGAACGTCAAGGTGTTTTATAGTTGGAACATATGAATTGATGTGTGTGTATTTTTAATTATGGTGCCAAATTATGTGGAGGTTTTAGTAGGTTTTTTTTTGTGCGGAAATGCTATTATTATTGTGCTTAAAAATTGTTAAGACTTTAAAAGATAATGTGCACGTTTGAGAAAATGTTTAGTATAAGTTGCTGAACTAATTTCGGATATCAATTTGCATGTCTTAATTTTAGTTGTCATATGTAACTTTAAATTCCGTGTTGTTGGTTTTAACATTTTGTAAATTTCTTTATGAAATGGTGAAGTACAATTATGCATATTTTATTATTTTTGTAAATAGTTTGTTAATTGCAAAGGTCTCCAGTATAAAATAGATAAGCGTGTGCACAAAGTGGATTCGAGGATATTTAATCCGTGATTAAGTATAAGATTGCCACTTTGTAACTAGAATTGCGGATATTCAATTTGCCAATGTTTTTAATTCCTTGTTAGCTCCATATAAGTCTTTTAAATTCCTGTGTCTGTTGGTTTAATTACATTTTGTAAATTTCCTTTAATGAACATTACCGGAGCTGTTTAAGGATTTTACAAAACTTACAGTCAACACTCTAATGGCATTTAATTTCTATGGTAGAGTGCTGACTGTTTGCCCCAGTAATTTGTTTATTTGCTTTCCTTTCAACATTCTAAATTAGATGTTATGCTTTAAGCCGGTTGCACAAAAGTGGATTAGCGCATTGTTTTCAATCCGGTATTAAGAAATACGATTGGCAGCTTTTTAACAGATTGACGTAATTAACAAATATATACACCAACATTTATTAATTCCTTTGTACAACCTACCCTTATAAGAGTCTTAATTTACCATATAGTCATTTATTTAATTACAGTACAGAACATACACTTAATGAACATTAACCAGCGAAGCTGTTTAAGGCGGATTTTATCATAAATTCTACAAGTCAACACTCCTAATGGCATTTATTATCTCAATGTAGAGCTCGCCTGACATGTTTGCCACACAGTAATTTGATTTTGAATTTGACTTTTTCCTTTAACATTCTAAATTAGTATGTTATGCTTTAACCGAGGATATATCTACTAAGTATGTAATTGTTTATAAATTTAAAAGAACATGCAGATGAAGAATTCCTCGAATGGGATTTGAACCCGCGACCTGTTCCTTGTTAGAGAACTGCGTTATAAACTGCGATATCGAGGGATAGCGAATCATTCTTTTAGTGCATATGCCATGTGAGCTCTCAATTCGCTAGGTATCGTTTAACTGATTTAAGTTTATTTGCTAAAGCAGTGTTAATACTGAACTGTAGAAAGGCATGTAGTTTAATGCTATCATTGATACCAATTTAAAGTGTTCAGTGACTGTAATACTGTATCATACATTAATATAGTACTATAGTTTGTTAAAATAAAATCGATGGCTATATTAATATAGCAATGATAACCTTTAATCAATTTATTCATATGACAATCACTTTTTTTAATGAAAATTGAAGTATTTTAAAAAAGCACTATATTTCTTGCTCTAAAGTTAATATATTTCCACATTTAGTTAGTTACATTAGGGTTCGTGCAAAGTAGCTATAAAAACTATAAAAAAAATTTTATTAAGAAAATTTACATAAAACTGGACTATCTTCAAAAAGGTCTCTACATTTTTTGCACTAAAGTTAATAGTTTTCGAGATATTCAAGAAAAGTATCTTGGCGTCTTTTATAAATTGACTTTATTTGTGAACGGACCTTAACAAAAATTTGATCGAACACAGATATTTCAGTAGTAACTCTAAAAATAGTTTCCATTGCCAATTTTTCAAGCTATCGGAACTTACAAACATCAGGTTTTAAAAATGCTGAAAACGTGTAAATCAACACAAACATAGCATCGATTTTTTTTTTACAAAAATCATACTGTCTTCGCATACAGGAATATAAATACAACGGAATCAACTATTTAATCATTTAGATACACCTTATAACCTGATACTGAATCAATAAAAATCAGCGTTAATAAAAAATTAAACAAAATATAAAACGTTATTTCAAAATGAAAACAATAAGATCTCTAATCAAACAGGAAGAGTGAGAACATACATTAATTGTTAAATTAATAGATGTCGCTATATGATAAGCAATAATAATGCTGACTTTCACAATTTAAATTAATCATAATAAATACTTAACTATCAAACGTATATTTTAATATAAATTATGCAAAATAAATACATTTTGATAATAATCTCCGTTATCGCTACAGAGTAAGAGTGTTACTATTGTTTTTCTTTCGGTTGCATTAATTCAAAATTTGTACAGCGTCTGCTTTCAAATTTGTCTAGACTCGGGCGAAATTTGCTGATAATTGGTGCAGGAATTACGGAGTAATAAAGATAACATCGAGAAAATTAAGTTAAATTACCAGGTGAAATAAGAAAAATGCGTAAAAGGCTTCAATCGCTACGGAAGTGTATAATGTTTTAATTTGGAATACACATTAATTCGGTTTAACAAATTATGTTAATATACTAATTTTCTAGATTTCATTTCATATTAATAATTGATTATCTTCTCTTTAGTTGACATTTAGTACAAATCATGAAAGAAGTTTAACCACTAGTCTCCGACTTGGGAGAGCGGTAATAAACCGTAGAGGACAGGACTCAAATAATCGAAGGTGAGAAAGTTGTTCGAGACTAAATTTTTTAAGTAATATGTCGTAGATGTATACGCTTACTTGTCACAATTCATATACAGGGTGAGTCAATAGTGCGCCGTCGGAAGATCCTGGCTTTATTATTAAAAATTAAAAAAATGTTATAGCGCCGATCTATATCAGACTTAGATGTGCATCGAATAAAAATAGTTTCATCCCTATAGGGTGTTCCATAGTTGTAGGACCGGACTCAGCTTTGTTTTGTTAAATGGAACGCTATATTTATTTAATTTTATTATTATTTGTCTTGTTGAATGCTAAAAAACGCTACTTGTTCTGAAGACTTTAATATTAACAGTAGAACTGTAAGGTTTGGCAGACGGGTAAACAAGACCTTGCTCTATCTTTTGACCTTCATACTTCCTGATTATACTATACTGGGTGTTTACAAAATATGGTCAATTTTTGCAAATTTGAAATGACCATAACTTTTGTTTTTTAAATAGAACACCCTGTATTTTATCATGATATCGTGTTCTGTTTTTAATTCTCTTACTTTTTTATTAAGCAACCTAACGTTACGCGTTCTCGAAATATTTAAGATTTGTTGCAAAATTAATGATAATTGTGGCAAACTGGACGGTCTATACAAAAGTAATAAAGCAAACAAAAGAATTTGTATTTGAAAAATCATAAATTATTGAGAAAATTATAATAAGTTATAACTAAATCAAATGCTGGATGTGTCCACCATTTTCTTGCAAACAGGTGTGAATTCTCCTCAAAAAAGAATCCAACATTTCGCAGCATATTTTGGTTAACCATTTGAAATGCATTCCGTATTCTAATTTTCATATCTTTTTTGGTGGTAAGAGATTCTTGGTATACTAAGCCTTTAATATAACCCCACAGGAAAAAATCTAATTTTGTCAGATCAGGAGTCCGAGCTTGCCATCCTACTGGCCCTCCTCTCCCAAACCATTTATTGGGAAACGTTCTGTCTGGATGTTCTCTAACAATGTGACTATAGTGGGGAGGCGCACCATCCTGCTGAAACCACATCCTTTGACGTATGTCTAACGGAAATTCTTCAAGGAGCGGAGGTAACTCATTTTGAAGAAATTCAAGATAGGTTTGACCATTAATGTTTCTTTCAAAAAAGTAAGGTCCAATTATATGGTTCCCTACTATCTCGCCCCACACATTCAAAGACTAGCGATGCTGATGATCTATTCTTCTAATAGCGTGGAGATTTATATTGTCATAATAATGGAAATTATGCCTGTTCACAAAACCATTTTTGTGAAAGGTTGCTTCGTCGGTCATCAAAATGTGTTTAAAAAAATCATTGTCCTGTCCTACTCGTTCCAGTGTCCACTGGGAGAATTCCAAGCGTCATTGAAAATCATTTGCATTCAGCTCTTGGACTAGTTGAAAATGGTATGGATGAAATTTATTTTTTCGAATAATCTTGGAAACACTAGTTTGACTAATACCTAAATCAGCACTGGGGTTTCTTCTGCTAACGTTTGGATTTTCCACTACACTGGTTAGTACCACAAATACGTTTTCTTTGTTTATAACCCTTCCTTCTCGTTCTTTTCTTTCGTATTGTACATGTCCTGTTCTTTCAAATCTTTCTTCGAGTTTTTCAAATATCCTTGGATCAGGATGCCTGCGCTCAGGAAATCGTTGTTGATAAACTCTGGAAGCAAGAAATGAATTTCTTTCACCTTCGCCCAAAGCGTAGACCATGTCAATACATTCATCTTGTGAAAATTTTATTTTTCACACTAAACTGAGGAACTAGTGAAGCCAAACGTCAGGAATTATAAATCGCAGGCCTACTGGATGCCCTTTTTACACTTATTGCCATATTATAAAATTATGATTTTAAAAACTCGAATAAGAAGTAAACCTTTGTCCATTACTGTTTATTGGACCATATTGTCAACAAGACATTTACGATTTGTAAATATCCAAAAGTCATGATTATTTGATTAATTTTGCAACAAATCTTAAATATTTCGAGAAATATTAACGTAACGTTAGGTATATTACATGCTTAATAAAAAAGTAAGAGAATTAAAAACAGAACACGATGACATGATAAAATTCAGGGTGTTCCATTTAAAAAACAAAAGTGATGGTCATTTCAAATTTGCAAAAATTGCCTATATTTTGTAAACACCCAGTATGGTATAATCAGGAAGTATGACGGTCAAAAGATAGAGCAAGGTCTTGTTTACCCGTCTGACAAACCTTACAGTTCTACTGTTAATATTAAAGTCTTCAGAACAATTTAAGTGAAGGTATAAATTTTCACTTTTTTAAAGAAAAAATGCTCTTAACTTGGCAACGCCACAAAATAAATTTAAATAAATTTAATTTAAACTAGGATTATGTTTCGATGTAGTGGTTAAAGTTTGTCGACTAAAAGTTGAGACACCCTGTACACACACACACGCACGCACGCACGCACGCACGCACCTACACACACACACACACAGCACGCACAGCATACGCGCACGCACACACACGCACACGCACTGACACGCAGACGCGCAGCACGCGCATGCAGCACACGCACACGCACACCACACGCACACACACACACACACAATCATATATATATATATATATATATATATATATATATATATATTACTTTTCAAATGAAATGCACCACTTAGAAATAATAATGCTATGATTTTGAAATTTTGACAAAATAATGTATCAGTATCATATAGAAAACGAAAGAAGTTTCAATGAAAAAGAACAATTCATTATGTACTTTGCACCACTGTTAACATCAATTATCAACAATTTTTATTTATACATTTTAAGAAATCTAGTCGGTTAGTGTCAATCTTTTGTTGTTTAACTGACACATTTATTCTGAAAAAATGCCCCCAGTAAGACAACGACGAAACTTTGCCTAAGTTTCAGATTTTGACAGGGGTAGAATTATCGGCATGAAAGAAGCAGGTTTGTCATTTCGAGAAATCGGCAGAAGACTTAATCGAGACCACACCACGGTGGCCTGCATTTTGTCTTCTTGGTCTGAAGAAGGTATTCAACGACCTCGTCGCAGTGGAAGTCCACCACGCAGCACCAATGATTGTGAAGAACGACTTCTTAGGTGGATGGCCACAAAAGATCGGGTTCAGTCAACAAGGACTGTTGCGGTGAACTGGGCAAGAGCTATTGGTCGTCATCTATCAATGTCAACAATCTATAGGAGAATTAAGTCTTTTGGCTTATATTCGTATCGTCCGTACCGACGACTGCAGTTAGCTCAACAGCATAAGACTGCTAGATTGGCATGGTGTCAAGAGCGGCGGGACTGGGGTCTTCAATGGAATAACATCGTCTTCTGCGACGAATCACGTTTCTGTTTGTGGCGAAACGATGGTCGTCAGAAGGTGCGGCGGTTTCGAGGAGAACGTCGAAATTTAGAGTTTGTTGAAAGACGACCCACAGGCTTAACACCTGGAGTCATGGTTTGGGGCGCCATACGTGTTGGTGGAAGATCGCCACTTGTGTTCATTCTAGGCACATTAAGTGCTCAGCATTACACTGATAATGTTTTGGAGCCAGTGGTAGTACTGTTAATGCAGACGTTGCCAAATGGTATTTTGCAACAAGATAATGCTAGACCACATACCGCACATGTTACAAGAAGGTTTCTGGATCAAGTGCAGCTACCAGTAACGCCGTGGCCTGCGCGATCGCCAGACCTTTCGCCTGAACATGTATGGGACATGATGGGTTGAATACTAAGGTAGCTACCAAGACCCCAAACAACTTGGATGAATTACGATACCTTCTCCAGGTAGCCTGGGATAAAATGTCTCAGGAGAATATAGGCCATCTCATAGAAAGCATGCCTCGGAGAATGAACGCCTGCATTGCTGTGCGTGGCGATGCTATACACTATTAACATTTTCTTGTTAACTGTTAATATTTTGCCTTCAAAATTTCATTATCTTATACATGTTAATAAAGCATTATTTCACCATACTTTCAAGATCATAGCATTATTATTTCTAGGTGGTGCATTTCTTTTGAAACGTAGTGTATATATATATATATATATATATATATATATATATATATATATATATACAGTGTGTTTCAGAATAAAATACCATAAATTGAGTACAATATGGATCTTGACGAGAAAAGCTAAATAACATTTTTCGGTAATATAACAATTAAAACTCTTAATTAGTCCTCATACAGTTTGCCACAGTAAAGGTACTCTTAGTTCATCTCTGTAAAGTACTCCATTTTCGAGATATTACAAATTCAATTTACTCATACATGAAAGCAATGTATTAATTAAATGCAATGTGTACAGTACTCTAAAAGCTAAAACTTAAAATACTGTAAGTAAGTAGATACAATAATAAAATTAAGTAACAAATTGAACGTGATAATGAACAGCTACAAACACCAAACACAAAACATGTAGAATTTAGTTTATGTCACACACATCATTAAAGTAATTGTTGAAAGTGACGTCCTCCTACTTGAATACATTTTTGCTAGCGAGTAGTTTTTTGTAGAGTAAACCTATCATTGGCCAAATCCCTGAAAGCATTTTCCATCCTCTCTCTTAGCTTTTGCACAGTATTAATAGGTTCAGAATAAACTTCCTGTTTTAAAATACCCCATAGTCGATGGGATTCAAGTCGGGTGATCGTGGTGGCCAATTAATCGGAGCGTCTATTCGACGACCTATCCACCTACCAGTAAAATTGATATTCAACCAGTCCCTTGCTGTTAATGAAAAATGAGGTGATGCCCCGTCATGCATGAACCACACGTTAGTTCTTTGACGATAAGTAATATCTTCAAGTAAACTTATTGAATATTCTCTTAAAGAAGTAGTACATCGCGCTACAGTTAAATTTTCTTCTAAAATAAAAGGTCCTATTAGCTGATTGTGTATTACTCCAGCCCAAGCATTCATTTTAAATTTGTGGTGAAAACTGGCGGTTTTCGAGGCATGTGGGTTTTCATCTGACCACACATGCTCATTATGATTATTAAATATGCCATTTCTGGTAAAAGTTGTCTCATCAGTAAAAAGAACATTACTAACAAAATCATTATCTCTTCTTATTATTTGTCTCAGCAGCCATTGGCAAAATTCAATTCTAGGTGCAGGTGAAAGGGCTTCAGCTGTTAGTATTCTCCAACAGGTTACCTTAGAAACTCCGTTTGTAGCGATAGTCTTTTGGTATACTATATATATATATATATATATATATATATATATATACATATATATATATATATATATATATATATATATATAAAGCTTATTCAACGAAGTTTTCGATGTACGTTATTAATGTATGTAAGTAGTCCCTACGTTCTGAATTGTTTCTATCTCCTCTTGAGTCATGGGGACATACGAAATAGTAGCATGAATAATTTGTTGGAACTACTTACTTAAATTAATGACGTGCATCGGTTTTTTCGCTGAATTACCAATACCTCTCCATAATGTACATGCTACCTTGTTAATCTAAAACAAACTAGGTACTTTTTCAATATTCAATGTCTTCCATTTGCAGAAAAAGTTGCACATTAAATGATTACTTGCACGAATGCTATAAAGTTAACCTATTAGCACACTACTATCGTACATATAATATGTGATAAAATCTTAATTTCTATTTACGTTAAATAGGTGTACTTTGCGTTTGTAAACGCTATTATTTTCGTTGCAATTTAAGATTCAATTTACAATTTGTAAAATACACCATTTATGAAAAATTTATTTTGTTGGTGATGACTAATTATAGTGTAGCTTAATTTTTGTCGCACAGTTTAAACACGTAACAAAGTAATAAAATGAATGTATTACTTATACAGTGTGTCCCAAATCGATAGTGTTGCATGGGTAACTTTGTTATTAATATACAGATTTGGGACGAACTGAGATGTGTTTTCAAAAAAAATTATTTCAACTACTTACGCTCTTTTATATCATTATATTATTTTCTTGAAATTAAAGTAAGCCATGAAAACATATGAATTATAACCGAACAGAGCTAATTAGTTTAAATTTTAAAAGTAAAAATAGCTAACTGAATCACAGTAAATGTTCAAAATGATGTCCATTGTTGGCCAAACACAATTCATTATTATAAGTAAAATTGCTACCATACACTTTATTTTTCATAGTGTCCATCCCACAAAAAAATCAAGAGGTGTGAGGTCGGCTGGTCTGGATATCCATCTAATAGGTGTGTTAGTAGCTATAACGCATTAAAACGATTATTTAAATAATTACATGCCTGGAGTTGTGTGCAGGTGCACCATCTTGTTCATACCATATTGCCAAATTTTGCGCCAAGAGGAATTCATCTAAAAAGTCTTGTATCGTTGTTTGCAACATTTCCAGGTAACGTGCTCCGTTTTCATATAAATTAACTGAAATTTTTTTGAAAAAAATAATTTGGATTGATGAAGCAAAATTTCAGAAAAATGGTAT
This sequence comes from Vesta saturnalis, assembly GCA_036346205.1. Taxonomy (NCBI): domain Eukaryota; kingdom Metazoa; phylum Arthropoda; class Insecta; order Coleoptera; family Lampyridae; genus Vesta; species Vesta saturnalis. The sequence continues at coordinate 69,136 of JARFJB010000063.1, forward strand.
GTTTAACGGACATAAGTCTCATTATTGGAATGATGTAAATCCACATCTAATTCGTGAAAGGGAATACCGAACTTATTAGAGTTTTTGCCTCAATAAAAATGTTGATCTGCTAATGGTACATTTTTATAATGAAAACTTGAATGGTAAACTGATTAGCGATTGTAATTCAATCTTTGCATTAAAATTTTGATTGTTTTAAGCGCAAGATACCCTGAAATTTTATATAATTATTTACGACCGCGAAATTTGAATTCGAACCCATTGATCGTTTGATAGCAAAGAACGATCCTCATAAATGGCCTCCTCGATCGCCCGACCTAACCCCATTAGATTTTTTGTCTGGAGTCGTATAAAAGATATAGTGTATGGCTACGCCACTCACAACAAAAGAAGATTGCCAGGAAAGAGTTCGAAATGTATTTCGATCTCTTTCTCCGGAAAAATTCAGAGTTCTACTCATGGAGGCTTTTTAAAAAGAATTGAAAAATGATAGACGTTGGAGGCACTCAGTTTGAACATTTATTGTAATTTAACAGTTTTGTTTTTGTTTTAACATTTTATATTTAATTATGCTAATTTTAGTTTCGATTGTTATAATTGTTTTAATTAGAAGTTTGGTTTTAAAAAGAATTGGTTTAATGCTTTATTTTGAGTATGAACTACATACTTTGTTTTGAGTGTACTACCTTAGTCTTAGTCAAGTAGATAGCAATTGTTTATTATTGATTCCTTACAAGTAACGCCAACCAAAAATTAATTGTTAGTTTAAATACAAAATGTCAATTTTTTCAAGATTATACAAAAACTGTAAATTCTAGGAATAGGGACATATTTACAAAGTCTTCTTATTTTTTAGCGTAGAATCCATTAATGCAGTAAAAAAATAGGGTTACTGTTTAAAAAAATTTACTTTTGAATTTTTGAAATTGCAAAATTTTATGCTATTTTTCGAACACCCTCTATAATTTTTGTACTTATTTCGTAAGATTCTGTAAGCGGTGAGTTTTATGTGTGCAAGTATTAAAAATTATTTGGCCTAGCTCGCTTGTACCTTGAGAAATATTTTTGTGAACAGGTGCATCTGTCAAAAATTTTGAAAAAATAAAATAACTCAAAAACGGTGCATTGTAGACATAGGGTGCTTAGTACAAATCAACATTTAAATATAACGTTGATTTTAAAAATATAATAAAAATGGGTACATTCCATTTAAAATAACAGAGTTAGTCTCTACTTCCGGTATAACCGGAAGCTGCATAAAACTGAAACTATTTTAGTTAAACTAGATTTTTTAAATAACCCTCGTGTAAAAATTTATTATGAGGAGAATGGGCTACCATAGTAGTGCAATTCACGAGTATTCGATTTTTAACACGCTAGAGATGCAGTAGAGCTTCCCAATTATGTTAAATAGGCTAAATTCTGTTGTTAGACAACAGTGACGTTACCGTCTTTTTCACAACTGTTTCGGAAATGAAATTTGACGGGTATACACATTTATCGAGCCCGAATTATAAATGGACTAATTTCATGTTTTATGAACGCTAATTGCTTATGTTATAGTTCTTATAAACAACTTAATGCATTTAGAAGCTTTCAAAAGCGGTAATAAATGCCCTTAAATGCATTTAAAAATAAGATCACCAGCGCATTAATGACTCTAAACGTCTCTTTTAAGCTTTTTAATTGCCATTAGAAATAAGAAACCTAACATTATTAAATGTACAAATTAAACGAAAGAATTTTCTACAACAGAAGCCTTTTATCATATAACAGAATTTGAAAATAGTGCTTTAAGTTCTAAATAATATCTATAATTATATTGTTCTTTTTTGCTTTGACGTCTGTATCTCTATCTCAAATATTAACAGTAATAAATATATATATATATATATATATATATATATATATATATATATATATATATATATATATAGGATGGCATTAGTGCGTCGAATTACGATATATCCGTTATTAAACGAGATATCAAAAGTTATTTACAAAATTATAGGCAACTTCAAACTTCACATTATAAAATTATTTTCGTATTTACAGGGTGTTACATATTACCAGGGTGAACCAAATTTAGATTAAGCTCACCTTCCCCATACTTGCAACATAGGGTTTCATTACGTTATACAGGGAATTTCAAAAGTTATGGTCAACTGTACAAGAAAATTTCATTTCAACGTCCTGTATACCCTAGACAGAACCACCTAACAATAATTTTTTCCAGGCATAACTTTTTGCCATTGGTATAGTGTTACGAGAAGGTACTATTTCTTTATTATTGCACCAATTGAATATAGAGCGAGCCAAAACTCGAACACATGATTTTGTCTATTTTTTCAAATGAATTACCCTGTATTTTATTGAATATAGTGAATATAGTAAAAATTCACTTTGTTCTCTCATTTTTATTAAGCACTCCCTATATAGTTAATTTCTGAGATATTTTTAATTTAATAACAGAAAGAGATTTTTTGTGATAATTTCTATTATAACAAGTTAGCCGTGATTAATTTTATAATAATTTTGTCTTAATAACCGATGTTTTTTAAATTTTTTATAATGATTTGTCACACTTTTATTTGTTCACGGCTAACTTGTTATAATAGAAATTTAAAAAAAAATCTCTTTCTGTTATTAAATTGAAAATATCTCAGAAATTAACGATTTTAGCTATAGGGAGTGCTTAATAAAAATGAAAGAACATAAAGTGTATTTTCACTTTTTAAAATAAAATACAGGGTGGTTCATTTGAAAAAATTGTACAAAATCATGTGTTCGAGTTTTGGCTCGCTCTATATTCAATTGGTGCAATAATAAAGAAATAGCACTTTCATCTCTCCTGAATTTGGCCATCTCATTTCAGACACTCCCATGAACTCGATGTTCATTGTTCTCATTTCTTGTATTGCGTTCTGGATCCTTCCTACCTTTGCCATCGTCTTAACGTTCCACGTACATATTTTTATTTTGGTTCTGTATTTAAGTTTTACATCTTTGAATTCGCTCAAAACTGTCTTCCACGGAGATCCGATTGAAGGACTTACTCTGGAATTTAATTTAGTACTGAGCGTCATCATGATTGATTGACTAGGACTTATCCATGTGGATCTTTAACGTTTCCAGGTTCAAGGGCAAAAGAGTGTCCTGCTCCTGTTGGCTCATCCGCCCGTGGCCGTTGACCCATAGGAGTGATTGCTTATCTCGGCAATCTTTCGGTCAATATCTTCACCATATTTGACTACCCTTATTTAGTTTAACCTGCAAGTCGATACAGTTTTCGGGGTGTGACAAATGGAGCCATAAGTGAGAGCTGGCTGCCCTGTAAGGACCAGTTGTCTAAAATCATCTCCAGTCTGTGACTCTGGATGCGACTGTCTCAAACAAAAGGTACTACCTCTACATCGCAACCCATACGCTAGGCTAATTCAGTACAATAATAGATTATTATTATTACACTTACAGCTAAATGACTACTTAAAGCTACTGTTGCACTTGGAAAATTGCACTGTTGGCAATAACCATTAACATATTTAGTACAGATAATTTTGTGCCCCAAAGCTTACCTCCAATATAAATTATAGTAACAAGTCATTTTTTTGTAACAAAATTCTATTGATTCGTATTGATTTTTAATACCATGATTAAACCTTCTGTCTGTTAGTCATAAACATTCACATTGTAAATTCATGCAAAAGGAATTGTAATTTTTAATTAAATTTCAGAGAAGTATAGGTCATGTTAAATTTGTGTTTACATCAACAAAAAATCAATATAAAAAAAATCAGTTTCTTAAAGTCTAACATTGTAATACTATTTTGAGCGTAATAATATACATAATCATTATAAACGCAGAATGGAAAAAATACTTTTCGACTGCTGAAAATATGATTTATTACTTTACGTATATGAAATGGACAGTATGGCCGACTAAGTTTTAATTACATCACTATGTAAGTGCACTAGTTTACGATAACCTTTAAATTATACAGATAGTTGACGTTTTTATCAATGGCTTTTGCTAGCCATTGTGACCTCGACCAATTAAAAGTGGGGAGGGATTGTGGGGCCCATTTTACTAACGTTAACATCTTTTTATTTACATTTCACTAGGAAGCATCTCCAGTAAAAAACATCCACTTTGTATACGGTTTGAATTTAATCCAGCTTATGAAACTCTTTGATTTTCAGTTTTAATTTATTATTTCTGCGAATCTTAAACTTTTGGTGGTTTAACAATACATATCTAATAAAAGGTCGAGTCAAAATTAAATAAGATTTCGTAAAACTATGAGTATAAGGCTTTGACATGTTGAACATATTGAATGTGTTTCAAATCAGCTAAGCACTGAAAATCTCTTCATTTTAGTTGTAACAAGTGAAGCAATTAGGATTTGATTTGTAGCTGCAATCAGCAATTAACCTTATTAAAAAAAACAAGATAGGAAACTCACCTTTCTATGCAATATAATGGAAAATCAATACTAGATATGCACCATGTTCTGTGCCAAATTAGGATCGATTTTGTGTTAAAATAATGAAATCAACTGTACAGATACAGCCAAAGCGTGAATATTTAAGGGTAAATTGTATATGTTACGGATATTTTCTAGTAGATACGATTAGGTTCATTTTATTTTTTAATAATCAGTTAAACGCACTCTAAGGACGCACTTGAAACTACATATTAAAAAAACCTCCTAAGATTAAATACTTTCTTTGTTTGTGAGATTACACGTACATAAAACCTAATGCGTGTTATATCGTTTTTCTGCGTTCTTTGTAATCTTCAGGGAAATCCAAGTGAGTCTTAAATGTTTTTATGAGATTATTAAACAAAGGTTATGTAAAGTTCAGTTTGTAACTGTTTTATGAAGTGTTATCTTTCGGTACATAAAGAATAACTAAACATTGCGTAAAATCTCGATAACACGTAATAGGGTTGTTCAATTGAAACTCATCTTTGGTCTATATTCGGAAATAAATTTACAAATAATCACCTCTACAATTAAGGCACATATCCCACTGCTTCATCAACCGATTTATACCTTGCTTGTAAAATACTCGTTTTTTCCTGGATGTTTTCGTCTTATTACTTGATGAAGGTTATTCAGAGTTTCGTTGTATAGATTTGCATTAATATTCACTCTGTGTTCTTTAAATCCTATCAGCAGTGGTCCTTTGTGTAAAAAAAAATGTTAGCATCACCTTGCCTGCGGAAGGTTGCGCGTTACACTTTCTTGGTGGCGGTGACTTTGAATGTTCCCATTGTATCCATGACAACTTACTGGATGGTTCGAAACAATGGCACCAAGTTTCATCACCAGTAACTATTGATAAAAGGAAGCTATTACCATTTTCGTTGTACTCCGTAAGGTGTTGCTGAGAAAAAAACCCGTCCCCAAACATTTTTAATCATCAGATAAAAGACGAGGAACCCGTTTCGTACAACACTCACATCAATATTTTGTGATATCGCTGTTCGATGACTTTCTCTGATCAAACCGTCCACACACGTTATATTGGTGTCTGTTGATGCAGTACAACATGACCTGGTAACGCGACCTTTTATTCCCTCTTTACCATTTCTAAATGTTCGGCACCATTCCTTTACAGTTGGATAGGCAAAAGGTGCTTATCCATGAACTCTCTGTAATCGGAAATGGATTTGCGTGGGATGCAAATCATCTGCACACAAAAATTGAATGACCACAGGTTGATTAAATTTGGACGGATTTTTATAACAATTCCATTTCAAAGTCGCAATATTTAAAATGACTATGAAATATAAATAAAACAGACTGATTTGTGTGACAGTTACAAACATTACTGACGTTACAAAACGTCAACTGGGTGATTAAATTCTTTTCCAAGGCTAATTTGACCAAAGATGGGTTTCAATTGAACAACCAAATAATTTAGCACAGTAATGTTAAGATTTACTTATAGTAATAAACAGAATATATAAGATATATAGTAACATGAGTACCGTAAATAAGGGCTACTTTGGCCCACTTTATGGATATTATGTAATCACATGCCATTAAATCTAGTGTATTTTACTATTTCTAAGCTCTGGTAACATTTTTTTACACAACTAGACTGCCCAAAAGTTAATTCATGAAGAGTTTTTTTTTTTGTAAGGGGTATACCTTTTTTGGTTGTTTTTTACCTGGGCCTTACGTTAGGGTTACTTTGGCCCATGGTTATTTCACCTATTTTAAAGCATTGTATAAATAGCTAGGGCCAAAGAAAGACTTGGGTTCATAAGAAAATCTGTTTATGTGAAAGAAAAATCTATTTCAAATCAACTTAAACATGTTTGTTTTTGGCAAAAGTACAAAAATAAAATTTGTAAAATTGTTAATTAAGTTTCTGTCTCAAATTGCTGACGCTGAACAGTCCTCTTTTAATTAGTTTTGGGTTGAATTATTTTTTCATATCGCTCCATTTGTAGAACAATGAGTCTTTCTTTGTAGGCCACTTCCAAAACTTTTTAGTGCGCTCCATACACTCAACAACAGCGCCTTCTTTTGTCACGTTAACAGTTATGCCAGGGAACTGTAGCTCATTCCATTCTACTTCCTGGAGAAATAATGGCGTTGGAAGAACTAGATTCATATGGGTCAACATTGATGTGACTTTCTTTGGAACCACTAACATTTTCCAGTTCCTCTTCGTCATCACTCGACAAAACCATGTCACTGTGGCCTGATGAAATGAGGCTGTAGTTGTCACTATCCTCTTCCGTTGATGAGACTTCAAGTGTTGACCCTTTACTTTTTGTTGCTTTTCCAAATCTTTCTGTCGTTTTATCTCCTGTTTTTTCTTTTCTTTTTCTTTGTTTTTTTTCTCTTTTTCCATTTCTCTTTCTCTTTTATTCTGGTCTTTCTGATTCTTTTGATTTTGTTGATACTGAAGAATATCATTGGCTGTAATACTTCTACCAGCAGGAACATCCAGTTTTTGTCTTTTGGTTAGTCGGGGCTTGACAACTTCTTGCCTTTTCTGTTCCAAATGGCGGATGAATGTTTCTCCTACTAGTTCCAAATCAACAGATACATTCTTAGAAGGTAAACGTTTCAAAACTTCTTTCTTGTTGATTGGGTGTATGCCGGCCTTCTTAAAACCAGACTTTAAATTCTCCTTCACATTGGGCTCCAAGTCATCCAAAGACTTTTCAACAATCTCGGAAAAATGTCTTTGGGCAATGTCAACAGTTTTGACGCTATCAGTCTGTTTCTGAGTAAGAACCTGTCTCCATTTAATTTTGAGAAGCCTAAAACAGGCCAGGTCAAGTGGTTGTGTGAGGTGCGAAGAGTTTGGTGGTAAGCATACAAACTGGATATTGTTCTCTTCACAAAGCCTGACAACATATAAGCTCACATGTGAGCTAAGATTGTCCCCGATAATAACTTTTTTACCTTCTTGTTTTTTCAAGATTGGAAGGAGATGTGCTGAGAACAAATCTTCAAAAGTAGCTCCGTCGATCTAACCTTGCTTCGTCCTGTTGTATCGAGCTCCTTCAGGGCCACCTTCTGGCCACCTTCCACAAATGCTCAGCCTTATAAATAATATAAGGAGGCACTGAGTTACCAATGGCATTGCCACAAAACATTACGCTAATGTTAGACTTAGTCGAATTCATGATACGTTCTGGGTACTTGGAGCCCCGTCGACAAATAACTTTTTTCTTGCCTGGATCATCAGACATGCATGTCTCATCGTAGTTAAACATGTTCTGAGGGGGGACATCCTTAACTGACTGATTTAAATGATCAAAATATTCTGAGATTATTTTCTCATCAATCTGAGCGCGATTTCTTTTTATATTTGATGCAAACTTAGATGGCCCGGTGTGCTTAAAAACAAATTTTTCAGTTTGTTTTTAATAGTTCTTCGGTGTATTTTAAAATAATCTGCGGCCTGCCTTTGGGTCATTACACCAGATTTAATGGCATCTAAACAGTTTTGAAGATGTTCTTTACTGTAGTTAACATAACTTCGACTTCCTGGTTGTCGTTTGTAGTTATATGGCATCTTTCGCAATCTGAAAACAAAGGCATGCAATAGAAAAACACCCACTACATTGGTTTAGAGCAGTTATAATTAAAAATAACAACGTTTTACAAAAGTACGACCTTCTTTGGCCCAGAAAAAAAGGTAGGCCAAAGTAGGTCGTACTTTTGAGGTTACCGGAGCTCTTATTATTTTTAGATTTAGTAGTAAAAACCTACACAGTAATGATAAATACAACCACACCACTGACAAAAGTATTAAATTGTGTTGTAAAATAAGTACTTATTTGTAACAGATGTAGAACAGTTTCAACAATTGAAAGTTTGAGAGGTTAAAAAACAAAGAAAACAAAACCACATGTACTGCTACTAGCGGACATTTAGCGAACTGCTTAGTATGCAGTGGTACATTATTGGTGCTGCAACCTAGCGGAAACAACTATAACTATTTAAAAAACTGCCTCCTGAAGGTAAGGAGACAACGTTTTATTTTTTCCTGACTTTGGGCCAAAGAAGAACCCTAGGGCCAAAGTAGCCCATGTTTACGGTAAATATAATAAATTTTGCTTTACGTTTGAGATTAAGGTTCACCAAACACAGTGAACTTAAATTTGTAATTAGTAATCTATGGCAATAGCGAGGACATTTTAAAGCATTTTGAATAAAATTTGGACCAGCGAAAAAAACTAGTGTGTGGTGCATTCAATGGAAACATATACAAATGAGTAACGTTTTACTTTTAAAAACCTCAGTAAAATATAGAATTAATTATTAATTTTTTTAATTTTTTTTGACACTTGCATTGTGACATGGACGCCTAAAAACTTACCATGAACAACCACTACATTTGTCACTTAGACTAGAGAGCATAAAAACTCATAATTTTGTATCTCGTTTATAAGAACTTTCTCCCTCTCCTTCACGTTACTGATTAGTACTTGGTACCCCTCAGACTCTTCGGGTGATGCGTCCATGTTCCGTATTTACTTTTTACATAAATGGTTAACCAATCGTCACAAAATGAGGTCAAAGCAATATCGTCAAGCGCGACATCGAGCAAACTACTTCCCAATTGCGCATAACCTATTAAATCTGTGAAAATTTATTATATTATATATTTTGGAAAACCCATTTTAGAATCCGGATATTTTAATATTCTTGTCAAGGCTACCATGTTACGCACTGAAAGTAACTATAGCAAACTCTCAATTTATTCAATTTAAACGTTACAGTGAAATGTACAAGACCGTAAGTGAACAGAACAAGTATGAGAATTGCAACATGTGTAATTATGCCTCAAAACAATAAATCTGTTCCTTACGATTTAATCGTGATTACGCCCACCGCAATTCTTTTGCATACAAACTTAATATATTCACGTAGAGAGTTAATCACTGTAACTAAAGAAGTAAGAAAGTTTCACGGATTTATCCGTGGTTGTCGTGCCACTCAACTCCTCGGAGTATAAAGGGTTTACTATAGAAAATGTAGTAGGCAAACCCGGAAATTTTAGAAATATTTAAGCATACTGCAGATCCACAAGCATAATTTTAATTAATTAAACTCTAAACTACATGTCAAAGTGAAAGTGCACTCAGTGGTCTTATGAAAGGCTAGGATGCGATTTACGCTAATAAACAGTAAACATTTACCTGCTTGTTATAAAGCCGCTTCTTTTATGAGATCTTCTATTAATTGCCAGGGGCTTGTTTACCAAAATTACAAATAAGTACATTTTGACCAATATGTAAAAATATTCTGAAGTAAGTGTCAAATTTTTACAATGTAAAACTAATTTTATTATTAGTGATTACAAATTCTCTAGTGAAATGCAAGGTGCAGTTAGTATTTTGTATGTTCATCATCTGAAAGTGAAGGAGACCGAGTCCCAAGTAGCAGAAATATTCATTTTGGGTTTCAAAGCATATAAGAACACTTTCGTATAACTTCTATTACAATGGAACAATTTCTTGGTGAGGTTGGGAACCTATTAAAGTTATGTAGTTATGTAGCTTATCAGCAAAAACGTAGTTATGGGTAGCACTTCATCCTTCAACGAAGGATAATAGCATAGAATTGAAGACATAAAATCAGCAATGCAACTATTTGCCAATGTGTGCAAAGGGAGCTTACTGGAATGACATCTAATTTTTACAAATTTTGAACTGACCTAAAAGCATTTTGAAGGTAACTGCAAAATTTTATTCGATTCCAAACTTCCCATAAGTGATTGGGTGTATAAAAATTGATGTTCCAAAAGGCTACAAATTCAAAACGATGAACCCTAGATACTGCAAGAAAGTAAGCAATCCCCATGATCGTGACCCACACAAGGATCAGGCCTGTGTTTTATCAAAGCGGTATACAGGATAGTTAGTTTTTATATGCTTGAACGTTGAGTAGTTTCTTTGTTTGTATGTTTTCGAGCTTACTAGTTTTGTATTAGGCCGTTTATTTGATTGTTTTTTTGCGAGGATGTTGGTATGTTTGAATTTTACATGTTTGTGTGTTTACCCTTTTGGTGTGTTTTCTGGTTTGTTTGGTGTATTTGGGCGCTTGTTGGCTAGTTACTGGGATTAGGTGTTCGCATATTTACTTGGTTGCGTGTTTTATGTTTATGTGTTTACATGTTTTGTGCTTGGGTGCTTATTTGATTTCTTTGTTTTGCGTGCTTACATGTTTGGGGGGTAACGTGTTTGGTTGTTTGTTTGATACTTTATTGCGGGTGTTTATTTCTTTGCGTATGTTATTTTTGGTAACCAGTGTTTTGCATATGTTAGCTTCTTTGATACGATTACTTAATTGCTTGGGGGCGGTTGGATGTTAGTTGACTAGTTT
>JARFJB010000063.1:85000-370161 GCA_036346205.1 Vesta saturnalis
GATTAATGGTTGCTTTTGTAGTGGTAACATGCTTATAATGGCTTAAATGTTTCACTCAACCACTAAATTATTAGTTAAAATATTTATTTAATTGTTTTAAAATGTTTCAATACTTTTCGGATTATCTAATGATTTAAAGTTGTAAAAATTTTAAACTAATATCACTTTTCTTTTTAGTATCCGGAATGGAATATCAATTATTATTATGTCGTAGCAGGAATAAAATATCAATTAGAAAAAAATGAATAAATTTTATTTACGATAACGTAACCACAGATACATTTCAACAATCGAACTTTTTTAAACACGTCAAACATAAATCGTAACAACTGTTAAATTTGAATCGTAATCAACTTTACGAACATGGATAATTTATCGGTAACCTCACTTAATTTTAAACAATGTAGGTTAAATAACAATTGTTTCTCAACTTTTCGTCTCTTCGTTAACTCGAATTAACGTTTCCCGATAATAAATGTGGTTATATAACTTACTTGTTAACACAAACACCACACTTTTTCATATAAAAATTTAACTTTTCAAAACTAATGAAAAATGAAGAGAGAGAGAGAGAGAGAGAGAGAGAGAGAGAGATTCTGTTCTGGAAAAAATTCCTTTTATACCCTCCTGTTAGTTACAACAATTTCAATTTTTTTTACAAATCCAAACATGGTAACCAAGTCTGTGATTGGTCAAATATATTTGAAAATCTAACTAAATTACTAATTATGCTATAACTTTCTTATTAAACTACGGATTTAAATTTTAAAAACAGAAATGAAATCTGTGCAAGATTCCGCACAAAATGATACCAAACTTGACATACCTCTGTTAAAAAATTTACGAATTGCCTTATTCTAAACTAAATTTGCTTATATCTAAAAAATCTTAGTTTCTATACTTAAACTAAATACATATTCGTGATCTGCACCAAAATTTGTATTAGAAAACATTTATTATATGTCCAAAATCTTAAATTTAGAGGAAAATTCTGTTTAGCACAGGAAATTTGTATAGTTAACCCCATTTCACAAAATTTATGTTTAAATGACTTGTAGAAAGCAAATTACCGCATGGAAATGAGGAAAACCTCCTATTAATTACATTAACAATTTGTTCTAAGCTCATATTACTCTAAAAAACTATAAATTTGTAAAAAAACCTTAAATTTAAAACTTAACCTAACTTAATTTAAATATTCAAATAATTTGCCTATTAAACGTCCAAGTTAATAAAAATGTTATTCACATAACTCATAAAATTTGTCTAATATTTTCAATGTTCACTTTACTTGTATCGTTTAAATTTTAGTCACTTTAACAATTCATCTTGTTTAACACATTTCTTCAAAAATCTTATACAAAAATGTATCTGCATGTAAATCTCATTATGTAAAATTGTTCTGTACATTGTGCTTAATGTTTACTATGCACTAACTTTTTTGTCGCACATCTACTTTCATTAAAATTGTGAGTAATACATAAATCATGTTCGTCCTATAACCCTTTCCCAAATTTTTACATCGTTCCTGCATTTTACCTAACTTAGCATATGTCCCTAATATAAACATAACTCTAAACTGTGTGTTAAACACCTGTAAAATACCCAAATGCCAAAATATTTTATGTGAAATGTAAATTTAATGAAACAAAATCCACGAACTTAATCGTACTTACAGATATACTTTATTTAACCTTCCTGACATGTTTTTATGTAGCACAATGCTTTTTATGACTGAACCAACTTGTACAAATTTTATTAAGCCTGTTTCATCAAAAGAAATCCACTTTCTTCAAATCATGTACCAAATTACTTAAATAAATGCATTGTAAATGTATCGTAATTGAACTCATATTGTTCTATATAGAAATACCAGCTTAAACTTTCAAATCCCTGTCTTAATCTTATCTAACCATCTCAATATATATATATATATATATATATATATATATATATATATATATATATATATATATATATATATATATTGCAGCGTCCCCAGGTACCCTATCTTAAAAAGTGTAATTTGAACTTATTCTCAATGCAAATTCAAGAACAAAACAATCGCTAAGGGATGTATCTCGACTTTACTGATAATAATGTTACTTTTATTCAAATACATTGCTTGCCTTACATCGACTTTCCTTGCAATAATTAAAACATTACAATTTATTTACAAGTCTGATATTTACTTACTCGCAAACCTCAAATCTGATCAAAATCATTGGCCGTTATCTGAATTAGATAGTCTTGATGAAGTTAAGTGTTGCATCATGTGGGGCAGGTAAACAATGAAACTACTCAATGAATTAACGAGCTTTGCGCAAATGATGGTTCAACCCGTTAATGTTCTATGTTGGGAAATAACCACCAAGAAAACCCAATTTATTCATAAATAACTAATTAAGTACATTAATAAATCAAACACCAAAAAAACAATGAAAGTTCAATATATAACAAAACACCATTCAATCAGGTTAAAGTGCGTAAAAAATTATACCGTTAAGTTACAACAAAATAAATAGTAGTTTGACTACACATAAATACAATAAAAAAACAAGCAGTTTAACCACATCCACAATTGTGTCATAAATAAATCAGAGTAAAAATTGTAATAACAAACATGTGGCCCTCTAAAACCAATCACGTCGGTCTTTAAGTAAATAAGCAATTAAAATAATACTGCAGATTACGGTACATATAAAATATAACAACACTAAAATTGCACACGTAATAATAAGGCAACTGCAAGAACAAAAAAGTAGGCAAGGAATTTACACGTACACAATCGTATAGTGACTAATAAAGCACAAAATACATACGGGAAATTACAATACATTACATATAAAGAGAAATTAGTTCACAGGCAAACAATTCTAATTAAACAGATTAAATCAAAAACACTAAAAAATAAATTCATTAAAACAAAGCCTTGCAAGGGTAAGTGCAAATAAATCATAACAACATGACCGATACACAAGCTTGAGTGACTGCGTTAGAAAACCCATCGTTTCTCAGTTTACACTTTGATCTATACAAAACAATAAAAACAGTATAAATGGAATTCGAGGAGTTTTTCTGATCATCTGGACGCGCATGTGTGTAAACCCTCGGTATTGCCTATTACAATTGTAACCGAAATTTATCTTTTACACGTTTGTCCACGCCAACTCTCTCTATATAAATGTAATCAATAGACAACAATACCAAGTCATTCTAACAATCAGGAGGGTTACGATACTGTTTAAAGCGCACCCCTTTCCTTTTAAAAAATTTCAAGTTGAGTAGCCGATGTGCGTAATTAGATACTTCTTGCCAGGCAATGATTGACTCTTAATACGTTACACAGGCTTGTTAAATTGTTTGCTGCGAGCTTTAGTTACATTAAAATACCTACTTACACTTGAATATATTCCCTTTAGTTAAACACTTTATCATAAACACGACAAGTTAGGATACACGGTTTAAAACTCGACGGCGATTAATTATAGATTAATTTTTGGAAAAACTTACATTAAAACCTACACAAAAGGAAAAGGACGAATTCGCGTTTTTAGTTGTTTTACTGAAATATACACGTTCAAATATATGTATAGATAGAATGGTTTACAATGAATGTTTCTAATTAAAACCATCCAAACGATCCGGTTGAATTAATACACTCATCGCAACTGCCTCTCACCTCTGACTTCAACTACCTATATTTACTTCCGAAACCAACCCATGGTTTTCAAAAGTAATAAGAAAACCAAGAAATTATTACGTGGGAAGATTTTTCACATTCATTATTGAACAAAATATTAATTTTAAAAGTATACGCTCGTCCGTAGACAAACGTATATCTAATATCAAATTTCAAAGTAACAAAAAACGACGTATTTGATCGCGGCGTGTACCGATACAATTTACTGTTACATTTGTGAAGTTTTTACCACCATAATGATACATACATCCCCATATTTCTTACATAAAATAAAATATTACGGAAAACATTAGTGAATCACGACGTATTATCAAGATATTAAAGACCCATTAATTATCTTTTCTTTTGCGGCAACAATTGCGATTTGAGAAAATGTTTGTTATAATAATACAATTTTTTGGTCCGCTACCTACAATATATATATATATATATATATATATATATATATATATATATATATATAATTTGATAATTTTGTTTCTAATTTTCGTTATAAATTTTTAATAGAATATTCTTTCTGTTATAAAATTTTGTTAATTGAAGTTGATAACAATTTTGACAAATTGTACGTTTTTATGTATTTTTGGTAAAAAATAAATTCTAGGTACTACTGGATACTTAAGTTTTAAAAGTTAAAATCTTTTTCATTTAGGTTACCTTCGTCAAACCAATTTTCTAACATAGTATTACCATTAGTAATTATTTTATTTACAGGATTTTTATTTAATTTTTCATAAGTTGAATTATTCCTCTAGATGTTCTTTGCCCTTCATTTCATACTCACATCTCTTTAGTAAAACTGTACATTGTCCATTATCAGCAATTATATCTTGAAATTTATAACAGAATTAATATTATATGCAACACTTTTTTCTAATTTCTTTT
Source organism: Vesta saturnalis (assembly GCA_036346205.1). Lineage (NCBI taxonomy): Eukaryota > Metazoa > Arthropoda > Insecta > Coleoptera > Lampyridae > Vesta > Vesta saturnalis. The sequence continues at coordinate 89,589 of JARFJB010000063.1, forward strand.
TTTACTTTAGGTAAATTTTCTATACTGAAAATTCAATATTGGTAATAGTTCTGATAACAGTTTTCTTCTTTTTAGTTTATAGTATCTGAATAATATTGAGAAAGAATTAACTACAAATACAATTGATCAAATTCCTTGTACGAATTGTTCAATTTCTTACATTGGAACTTCACTACAAACATTAAAAACCGAAGAATACAACATAAATCAGGTGTGCTGCTTAGGCATAACATATTCTAAATTCGAAGCATAATTTTAAATATAACGAAACTAATTATAGACGTAGAAAACAATAACAAAAAAATACTTTTATTAGAAATGTTGCGTATTAAAATTAACAGTAATAATGTTTGCAATAATAAAAAATATTCAGAAGATGTACCCAATAGTTATAATTTTATTTTAGAAAAATTTTAAGTTACATTGTGTTATCAAATTTGTTATTTTATTTGACTGTCATTAAAATAATTGTCAAAAATAATTAAAAAAAATCTGCCCTGAAGATAATTTCACTCGAAATTGAAATATAAACAATTTTATACTATAATTAATCCCTTTTATTTGACAATTAAACCAATAATATAATTTTATTTGATAATATATTTACTTAATTATTAGCTAATCAAAAGTTGGTGAATTTTGATTGTTTCGATGGTAATGTAATGAATTTTGTGTGTTTTAGACAAGAAGCCATACAAACACACAAATTATAGCAAATTAAAAGAAAATAGAAATGCTAGAAAAATTATTCCACATATATTATAGAAGTTACTATTTGACATTTGACATCTGTTCGCTTTAAAGTTCAAATACGATTCACGCGGATAAAAGTGTATAGCTGTAACATGTACAAAATAAAACCTAGTAGTGATACTAAGTGGTAAATGCAATGAATCTACAACAAACCAGTTATATGCAACGTTTTCCTCCCATTACGCCAGTGGTGTATCCATACAACTTTCCAGATATAATACAAAATACTCAACAAGCCACGCAACCGCATCAAATGAGCTATAATGAAATGTTGGCTCAGTAACCAATGTTTGAAATGGCTCCTCATATACCATTTCACCAATCTCAGTGTCAATTATCACCTAATACGTCAGCTAATACATCACATTTGGGAATTCACCCTCAATAAATTATAAGAATATCCTCGACCAGTGAAAACGAACCAGATGCATCACAGGTAACAAACTAAATCCCGTGGCAATAATTAAAAAATACAAAACGGAAGAAGACCGCACGATTTACAAACAATAATGTTAACTATAAAATCACCACAAACAATAAGTACAGGTCACTAACAGTTGAAGAAAACAACGATTAGAACGCTAATACCACTGTAAAAGTCTCTCCCCATTTTTGTATATGCTGCATCTGATTATCCAAAAATGCTTAGAGGATGAACAGTATAAAATGAAAAGCTTAGCTTATAGCACTATCGAGATTAACTATAATTTAGTAGAAAGCTATCAAAAATTAGTTGATGCCCAAAACAAGAAAGTATTAGCCATCAACTGAAAGAGGATCGCCCCTATAGAGCAATTATTAAACACCTACATAGGATAAATGCTAGACATAGAACTACTAAAGAGCCTTTAAATCTCTTTTTCATTGATCTTGAACCAGCAAGCAGCAACAAAGAAGTATACGTGTGGTTTTGTTAAAAATTGTTTCTATTCATACTTTATATTTTTTTAAATAAAGATAGCGGATGTCAGGCTTTACAAAACAAATCTCAAACGGCACTAAATAATAACATTTATTTATTATGAAACTGTACAGAAATTAAAAACTACTTAATCGTAATCTAAAACTACTCGTCTTAAGCATTCAGCCACAGCAGCATAAGTTTTATGTAGGCTGAGTGCAGGTGCTCCGGCTCTAAATTGGTGCAATTGGTAATGGTTTAATATTTGCTCCTTTTTTATGGCACTACTGCATTTAAAAATGTTTGGGGAAGCATCACATGTTCGACGAAATTGGGGATGCCATCCTTCTACGTGATTATTTGTACGACGCTGGTGCTGTATTGTGCGGTCAAACATATTCTATACAGGAATAGGAAATTGAGGAGGACGTCTTTGCCTACGTCCACGGTGACCAATATAATTGCCTACAAAATAATCCACCAACTCCTGAACTTCTGCCGAAAAATTTTAGTTTTCGACCAGGATAGCAAAAATGTCTGGGATCTGTGTAGGCGGTACAAAGGCAAGGGCGGTAATCATTCTCACCCATAAAGCGACGACATGGTCTCTTTGATAGTTAACTTGTAAAAGAAAATTATGGAAATGCGATAATGATTAATTATAAGCCCAATACCTGCAATCCCGTTGACTGAACTGTTTTGCGCCAAGTGAAATAAACGTCCCAAAGCTTCAATTTCCGGAAATTCTTCCTGGAACGCTTCTATTGCAGCCATTTCAAAATCGACTAACAATTGTGATGTAAACCACAACATATACGTTTTAATTTTTCTAACAGCTTTCTGTATGTACCTTTGATTTAGCAGGGCAGTAAGGCATACACAACTGGCATCCGTAATGTTGTACATGTATCGTATACAATTGGTAAAATAAATTTGGTGCAACAGAAAATGTACCATCTGCATACCACTTATCACTTCTCGTCAAAATGTTAAAATTTTCTGCGGTTGCAAAAATTAGCATTTTTCCAGGTAACATGCTTTGGCCTGAATGATACTGGAAGAATCGCTGTTCTTCCCCATTAATGGTTATCATTTCGTATTCCCGTGGGATTACCAAATGGAACCTGGGGAATATTATCTTGATTTCGAATTCACCGAACCATTCGTTTCATGGTATCCTTCCTAGGTAAACTAAACAAAATATTATCGTGAACTCCTTCTAAGGAAGTTGCTATTGTTTGTTGTGTTGTTTCTTCCGTATTCGCTGCTCTTTCTTTTAGAGTTTGCAGTACACGCAAAGTATCTGGTTTTGTGGCATCAGCAGCATAATTATGTGGAACAGGATTACGGGTTGCATTCGTTGAATTTCCAGAACATTAAGACATTTTAATTAGATTTCAATAATAAGTATATGTACAGATTTGAACTAGCTATGGGGTTGAGTAAACGTTGAATGGAAGTTGGGAAAAATCTCTAAACCTTCCCCATGGAATTTATTAATTCGTTTAAGTTTGACAGACACTACTAGTTTCTGTAGCTACTACTACTACTAATTACTGATGATGACTTAACATCGAAACTAGTAGTGTCTGTACAAAAATTCCATGGGGAAGGTTCACAGATTTTACCCAATTTTTAGTCAACCTTGAATTTGGATGTGACTTATTTATGATTATTATTGTGACTCACCTGCAGTCCAAACACGACCATTGGATTTTCCTCTTCTTTCACAAACCCATATACAATTTTCACCAGAGGCAGTTTTCTTCGAAAATACATACACTCACAAACTTCCGTTTACCTTTTTTGGAATTTACGAAACTCATTTTTGTCAAATAACAAACGTTTTTCGCCAAAATTTATTGGTATAATGAAGGGTTTACTTTTGATTATACGTTGTATACTGTTATACTCATTGCCCTTAATTATCGAGAACATACACAACCACGAATTCCTGGAAATACTTTTGCTTGATGATATCTATTTTAATTATTATCTGAGTACCTCAACTATCTTTAATTACTAAGTAATGATGTTATTTCTAATTACATTCTTACAATCCTTTATCATTATGATTAGAATATAACTAACGATATATTTTCAGTGTCAAATTCAATTTCGCCAAAACTATTAACACTGTCATTTACTCGAAGGTAATATAAAAATACATTTCTTTTAATTTTATTCCCTAGTAGGTTGGTAAATTATTAATTCCTATTGCCTAATACTACTAAAATTAACTTTTTTCCCTTTCTTCGTCTTTTTTCTTTTCTTTCTTAAATAAATAAATAAAGTAAATATTATAATACATTAAACGTAAATCCAATAGTGATGAATGTCTAATTAGTTTTTACTTCTTTTACAATTGTAAGTGCGGGGGCTAATTGTCCGGATGAAAACTATCCTCAGGGGCGAATTGTCCAGGGGCGAATCGTCCGGGGGCGTATTGTCCGGGGCGAATTTTGGGGGCCGAATTATCTGAAAACCATTCTTATTGTAATAGACCCTACGTGTGTGAAGTGTGGAGGTACGCACAGCACTGCAAGCTGTAAAAAATCTAAAGGAACTCCAGCCACATGTGCTTTGTGTGGGGATGACCTTCCCGCCAATTATAATGAATGCGCATATTACCACAAGTTTATCCAAGGAAATTAGACGCAAAAAAGGTTAGTGCTCTCAATCCAACGATCTCAAACAATGCAAATATTAACGCTAACTTTAATCAGAGCGGTTATCGAAATCAAAACAGAACATTCAGCAATGTAGTCAACAATAATCAACCAAGTAATTCTAATACATCAGAATCATCAAACAATATACTGTCACAATGTGTTACTGAATTTAAAGCTATGTTCAATCAATTAATTCAGCAGAATAGCATGATACTCAACATGCTAACAACGCTATTTAATAAACGAACTCATTAATGGCTAGATTTTTACGAATTGCACTGTGTAACGCCAATGGTCTTTAACATCACAAAGAAGAACTAAAAACCTGTTTATTAAACAATCACATAGATGTGAGTTTATTCAGCGAAACAAATTTCATAGATCGAACATACTTCCAAATTCCAAATTATGTCTCAACTCTACTATATGAACTGTCTGTTGCAACTGCTTACGTCACAATATAAAAAAGAAGGATTTTGTAGAATTCTTCCAAACGTTAGGCAACAAAGTTTGAGCAGGAGGCGATTTCAACAGCAGGTGGGGCTCACGCCTAACAACAACCAAAGCAGATCATAGATATTTATTTCTGTCAACAGGCACACCAACATACTGGCCTACTGACCCACGAAAAACTCCTGACTTACTAGAGTTTTTGTCACCAGTGGAATCAATTCGACACATCAACATTATACCTAGCTGCGACCTGTCATCCGATCATTCTCCAATTACCGTAACAATTAGAACTTCTGTAATGTATACAAAAAACCTACCTAAACTACACAATCATCGGTGAAAACTGGAGTAATTTTTGGCAGTATTTTGGATGATAGTATCAATTTAAAAATTCGACTGAAAAGAATGGAAGAAATAGAGACAGCTACAGAAACATTAATAAGCAATCTGCAACTAGCTACACAACAGTCTACACCAGCACATCACCCAAGAAAAATAACCCGCGACATACCATTAGAAATCAAAAAGGCCATAGTAGAAAAAAGACGTGCCAGGTCAAAAGGCAACGTACTCACACACTCACACACCAGCTAACAGAGAGGTTTATAATCAACTGAATTTAAGATTAAGAAAAAAGCCCAAAGAAGTACGAAATCAGGATTTCGAGCAATATGTAACTAACCTAAGCAGAACGGACAATTCCACTTGGAAGCCAGTTAACAATTTAAAAAAACCTAAAATTCCCAATCCACCCATAAGATAAGGAATCAACGAACCTTGAGCAAAAAGTGATGCTGAAAAAGCAAATCTATTTGCAGAACACTTGCTTTCTGTATTCCAACCTATAGAAAACGTAACCGTACAAGAAATACCAGAAAGCCTGTCTATTCCACCTGTAATAACTAGGCTTATCAAATCAGTAACATCAAAAGAAATTGCAAAATTGCAAAAGACTGGTGCTTAGTAGATTACATGAAGATATGCCTTCAGAAAACTGGTTACAAGAACACAAATGTAACTTTCGTTTCAAACACTCGACAGTGCAACAAGTCCCCAGACTACAAAAGTTTTTCTTGACTTCAGACAGGCTTTTGATAAAGTCTGGCACACCGGATTAATTTATGAAATTAAAAGTATTTTCCTCCAGCCTACGTCAATCTCATAAAGTCGCATTTAAATGAGAGAATTTCAAACTAAAATCGATGAAGAGAAGCCAGACTAATTTCAAATCAACTCAGGAGTGCCTCACGGTAGTGTCCTTGGACCGCTACTGTATGTCTAATGTACATCATATCTACCGATGGCAAACAATGTAACAACATGAACTTTTGCTGATGATACAGCGATTCTCTCATGCCACGAACATCTTCAAATGGCATCAAACATCTCACAGGGTTATTTAAATAACCTTCAACACTGGTTGGAAACATGGAAATAAGGAGTGAACGAGACTAAATCTGAGCACATTACTTTCTACCGTCGTAAAAAAACATGCACAATAGTCACAATAGACAGGGTGCAAATACCACAAATACAATCGATAAGATATCTAGGATTCCGCTTAGATACCAAACTGACTTGGAAAACGCATATCACAGAAAGAGATCAAAACAAAAGAACATTAAGGAATTGCCTAAGTAACATAAATTTAAAAATATTTTCTTAAAATATACTCGTGATTATATGATTATGTGGTTTTGAAAAATACGCTGTTATTGAATAAGCATGGCAAACCGCAACCGTTTTTAATCTAGGAGAGGCGGCACACATGTGCTATAGCGGTGAATGAAAAATTTATACACATGTTTGTACCTTCAATTTAAGTCACTATATTATTGGTTAATGGACCAAAATATTATGTTAAGTGAGAACATATATATATATATATATATATATATATATATATATACAGGGTGTTTCATTAAGGCTGGCCACCGGCCATATTTCAGAAACTAGTGGACATAAAAAGTGGAGAAAAAAAATTCATTATAAAAGTCGCCACGAGAAAATCCTGAAATTATTTTTAAGTTCCGTAATTCATCGCAAGGGGCGCAATTGAAAATTAAAAATAAAATTATAAATTTCTCCGAAAATTCACATTAAGGCATACCTTTGGTAACATCGTTAGAAAGCTTAGACAATTCTGCATCATTTTGGTCTAAGGCTCATTGGCGTACCGACCTTAATAAGAGTGGGGAAGCTATTGAATGTGTAATCATTTAAATCGCTGTTATTTTTAAACGACTTATCCGATTGTAGTAAACCTAGGCTTGTTTAGAAGAAAAGGTAAGTACTTTTAACTGTCGCATCCATTGGTACGCGATAGCTCATAATAAAATTGTTAGAGGGCGCAATTTGTAATAATACCAGTATTTTGATTTTATTCAGAAAAATTAAATCATACGGTATAATTATGACATCATAAGTGGAAAGTAGCTTAAATTTGTAACAAAAACGTAAATAACGCAATTTGATATCTTTATTTGTTCCAGAGTTATGGCAAAAGAAGACTTTTTAACCGTTTAATTTAATAATTGATTGTTGCTATGGTTTCTTAAGGTGTATAGGTTGGATTAGTAATGAGAATCTGCATTTATCATAGTCTGTGCCTCCTTCACACTCTATCTAGGCTTAGGACTAGTCCAAACTAAGCAAATTGCAAAATTTGGAGCGTGTTTAGAGGCCAACGGGCCATAACAACGATATCAAAGTAATGATTGATTTTTGTTTAAGAAACTTTTCAATAGAATGGTATAAAATCATGAACAACTGTTAAAAACTAGTGAAAATCTATAAATGTTCAAATTGACGGCCGTTTTGTAAAAACAACTATTAATTCTTCTTCTGTACGTTTATAACATCATATAAAACTTCTAAGGCATAATTCTAATGTGGTGTGTTTTAAAATAATAATCTAATTTGCTGCGGAACAAAGTCGGCTCGTTTCCATGGAGGTAAATAAATTGAAAAGTTGTCAACTTACTTAATTTTGATTGATGTTGTGTTGTAAAAATTTTTCCTTCATTAGTTTTGGGTTTCATTGTACCTTATCAGAAATTAGTGCTATCCTTAAAAATGTCGTATACCAATGCCGAGGCTTACGACATGCTTGCCGTGTATTATGAATGTTTTCAAAATGCAGCTATTGCGGAACGACAATACGCTATCAGATATCCTGATCGAAGGCACTACACTAGAAAAGTGTTTCGGCGAATGGCAACACGTTTAAGACAAACAGGAAATGTACGACGTATTCCACTTCCTGTCAGAAGACGTCGCATAAGAAATGAAGACAATAGTATTAATGTTCTTGCGTACGTAGAATCGGAGCCACACGTAAGCATCAGGGAGATTTCCACAGAACTAGGTGTAAGTGTTGCTTCTGTGTTCAGAATTTTAAGGGATTTTAAGCTGCATCCTTATCATCTAGTTTTACACCAGGCTTTATCAGACACTGATTTTAACAGGCGGCTCGACTATTGCTATTGGCTGAGAGACATGTGTAGTGAAAATCTTCGATTCCTTTCCAAAGTTTTATGGACCGATGAGGCTACTTTTACTAGCTGCGGCAGAGTTAATTTGCACAATATGCATTATTGGTCGCAAACAAATCCTCACTGGATGCGCGAAGTGGATCACCAAAACAGATGGAGTGTAAATTTGTGGTGTAGTGTTTTAGGTGACAGAATTATCGGACGATTTGTTTTTCATGGACACCTAAATGGTGAATCTTATTTAAACTTTTTACAAAATGACTTGCCCAATCTTTTAGAAGACATTCCCCTTGACGTGAGAGCATCCCTGTGGTATCAACATGATGGATGTCCTTCACACTATTCCCGAAGAGTCCGTGATTTCTTAAATGTTAGATACCCAAATCGCTGGATGGGAAGGGGTAGTTTGTTTCCGTGGCCACCTAGATCCCCGGACCAACCACCCGAGAGGACATGATTCACCGAATTGAAATTGCAATAAATTCGATTCCACGAGACGAAATCGAAACAGCTGATTCCAGTACAAGAAGAAGAATTAACAGTTGTATTTTACAAAACGGCCGTCAATTTGAACATTTATAGCTTTTCACTTATTTTTTAACATTTGTTCATGATTTTTTACCATTCTATTAAAAAGTTTCTTAAACAAAAATCAATCATTACTTTGATATCGTTGTTATGGCCCGTTGGCCTCTAAACACGCTCCAAATTTTGCAATTTGCTTAGTTTGGACTAGTCCTAAGCCTAGATAGAGTGTGAAGGGAGGCACAGACTATGATAAATGCAGATTCCTCATTACTAATCCAACCTATACACCTTAAGAAACCATAGCAACAATCAATTATTAAATTAAACGGTTAAAAGTCTTCTTTTCGCCATAACTCTGGAACAAATAAAGATATCAAATTGCGTTATTTACGTTTTTGTTACAAATTTAAGCTACTTTCCGCTTATGATGTCATAATTATACCGTATGATTTAATTTTTCTGAATAAAATCAAAAAACTGGTATTATTACAAATTGCGCCCTCTAACAATTTTATTATGAGCTATCGCGTACCAATGGATGCGACAGTTAAAAGTACTTACCTTTTTCTTCTAAACAAGCCTAGGTTTACTACAATCGGATAAGTCGTTTAAAAATAACAGCGATTTAAATGATTACACATTCAATAGCTTCCCCACTCTTATTAAGGTCGGTACGCCAATGAGCCTTAGACCAAAATGATGCAGAATTGTCTAAGCTTTCTAACGATGTTACCAAAGGTATGCCTTAATGTGGGAATTTTCGGAGAAATTTATAATTTTATTTTTAATTTTCAATTGCGCCTTGCGATGAATTACGGAACTTAAAATAATTTCCAGGATTTTCTCGTAGCGACTTTTATAATGAATTTTTTTCTCCACTTTTTATGTCCACTAGTTTCTGAAATATGGCCGGTGGCCAGCCTTAATGAAACACCCTGTATATATATGTATATATATATATATATATATATATATATATATATATATATATATGTAGCAGCTTCTTACCAAAAGAAAAATGCCTAAGCATGTCTGCCGAGTTTGAACAGATTGTTCTATAGGTAAAAGCTTCCTTCGAAGCGGAAAAAATGGTGTAAACGCAATTATTCTTAATCAAGTTACAAAACGTACTGCGGAATGCTTCGGGATTAGTGAAATAAGTGCTATAAGGGTTTCATTTGAAGAAGGGGCAGGTACTACTGGTACAGTGTCAGGGGCGAGGCCAAGAAGTGGTAGACCGAAAGTAGATATCGATGATTTACTAAAGGGCGTTATACGAAGACAAATATTACATTTTTATATGGAAAAGGTTTCCAACCATAGTCGAGCAGCATCAAAGATTAACAGACGAGTGTCCGTTTTCCCACAGGTATGTACCACCACATTAAACAGATGGGTAAGAGAAACTAATTTTACTTATAAAATGTTAGAGAACAGGTCAATCTTGATGGTAACTACTACAATAGCTGCTAAAATAGAGGAATCTTTATATTCGATTAAAAGGGACAAAGAAACGGGATGGAACATTTTTTTTACTGACGAAACATGGTGCGGCGAAAACCATTCAAGAAAATTTAGTTGGGTGGAATTTGTTACCTCAAAAAACCGCGCGAGTTTTTATCAATATCGAGGGACAATTCAAGAAATAAACGGAATCAGAGGGGGACCTTCTGGATCTGGACTAGGAGTGATTATATTGGATATTGGCAACGAAAACGGCTTTTTACCAGATTGTACCAAGTACTTCGTTGGAAAAAAATGTTCGGCTGATTACCATGACCAAATGAATAAACAGCATGATGCAGATGGTTACGATATATGTTCGGAGTGATCTCCGATAAATCGGTGATTGTACTATATCAAGCACCGTACCACTCAATGATAGATCCAGATTTTAGGTATTCAAAATCCGCCTGGAGAAAACTATAGTAGTTTTTGCAACTAATGTGCTGTTTGCACATTTATTGGTGCGAGGCCGTTCTTTTTGACCAGAGGCGTAGCCGAGGGATAAAACATAAGGCCGAGCACCAAAAAGGTGACGGCGCACGTGTTGAGAACAAAATTTTTTGTAATAGTTTACAGAAAATTAGAAAAAATTCAATTTTGAAATATTTGTTGACAAATGTCAAATTAAATACATAAGCAAAAAAGTGTATATATTTGGTTATATACAACTTTTTTGTTTATGTATTAAAAGTAACGATTACAAAAAATATAATTGAATGGTTGAACAAACGAAAAATTCCGTTACCAGAGCAAATATTCATTTAACAAAATGACAAGGGCTTCACTTTTGGAATTATCTTGTACGTACAAATATAAAAAACAATGTTTGCTTGAAAAAGTGGTCAAAGAATTACCAGGAGGCTTCCAGTAGCCCACTGTAAATTTAATCCAATTGAATTGATACGGGCTTATATCAAAAATGGAGTTGCAAAGGAAAACACAACGTTCAAAATAAAGGACGTTTTGGAACTTTGCAAGTTAACATTACAAACTGTACCAAATACCGTTTCTAGTAATTGTTGATATGTACAGAGAAAAGGAAAATTTAATAGACGTCGGCATATAACCGTTAGTTATAAATTTAGGCGACGACAATGAGGATGATGGTAGCGATTTGCAGGATATTGACCAGGATGGCAAAGAAGATGATTGCAGACAAATGTATTTATTATGTAATTTGAAAACAATAGTTTTCGAGATCTACAAATTTCGCTTTTTATTGCAATTTTAATACTACGTCCCTACTTAAAAATGCATGCATCAATACATAAAACCATTTTGCCGCACTATATAAATTGCGATTTCTCAGTAGAGGCGACACAAGGTTGTGCGTTGAATTCTCTTCCCCTGTTACCACTGCCTTGTTCAACGAAATGCTTAATTCCATCCCTTGGTTAGCAATTATATAAATTAAGAAAAAGTCGATCTTTCCGTATTTATTGGTTTTAATGTACAGGATCCTGCAAACATATTGCGTAAACTCTTAGAATAAGGGGGTTAACAAGCGTGGCATTTTCCTTTATTACACGGTTTTTAAATAATGGAAAGTGATGCAATCAGCATCAACCTCTAAGCAAAGGTGTACTTTGTCATATACCTAATAATGAAGGCAATCCATTAATTAGCGTTTTAATTAGTAATTCATAAAGATTGGTCTTGCGCGACGAGTGGTGAAAAATGGTGTTTTCTCGAATATATGTCGCTCTAGTACTTAGCTAAATGTAACAAAAAATATCTAGTAGCAATCAGCACTTTAGCTCATAGAACAATGCATGATTCTGATTGCTAAATAGATTAAAAAAAAAATAAACAAATATTATAAAGCTAATGCAATTTGATCATTATTATACAAATGTTTACTATTTGAGCTGTAAATGTGTCTGTAGATACTGTTTTTTTATGAAAGTATTAAATTTGTTTTGTAACTCAGACAGGCCAATAATAACAAAAAGTTAAAGATATATTTTTAGTTAATATTAAATATATACCTACTAGGATTCTAACCTTGTCCTGTCGTGTAACATAAACTACGTAAGATAAGAAATCGCGTGGCATGGATAAGGTAGCGACTACCGACACAATAACGACCTATTTTAAAATCTGTTTTATTTTTCGTTCACATATACATTAAAGAAGACATAAATGTGAATTTAGTAGTACCTACGTGTATTGGAATAAATTAGGATAAACAGAAAGTTGCGATAATAGGGGTTAGTACTATCTCGCGCCTGGTAAGCGTTAAAAGGTTGTGTAAGGGAACGCCGACATACTGCCATTAGCAATTTTTGCTTAAATTAATGATGGAAACATGATTACACCAAATTTTGCATTGGATTGCCGAGTTTTCAGTTAAAACTAAAACAATCTTATCTACAGGAATTTCAAAAGGTATGATTTATTTTAGTATGCTAAATATAATCTTGATCGATTCTTTGTTAAGGGCTATATGTTGTGTAATACGAATGAAATTCATTCACTATTCATTTTTCGCTATTTTACGGTTTTGAATTTTATCGCGTATGCGTCTTCGTTTGTACAGAACTTTAAAACGTGAAAGTGAACTAACGGTATTTATATAGTTATTACAATTATATATATATATATATATATATATATATATATATATATATATATATATATATATATATATGTATAAGGTGCCCGGATGGGGTTGCGCACCTTGTAAACTTTTTATTTTGAGTTTTCGGCAAAATAAAAGTTTTTCTTGCCTGAAACTTATTTTAGGCTACTTTCGATTTTTAAAATCAAGTAGGCCTTTACAGTTGAGCAAAAACTATTTTCATTTTAGGTAAAGTCGCAAAATTAATAATAAAGATGTTTCTGCTATTGTCGACGCCATATTGATTATTATCAAAGTACGGTAGGTCAATTACTGCTATTTGAACGATATTATAAGATTGCGTAAACTTGCATGATTTAATGGAAAAATAGAACGAACTGTAGTAAACAATTGCAGTAACTGCATACATCATATCTAGGATATTTTATTCTTTAATACAACATAACAAAAACAAATTAAATTCTAAACATTGAAATTATTCCACGTAATATCCTCCTCTTAGTACACATTCTTCTATTCGGGTTTTAAATTTAGGTAGGTCGATGAAAGCATTTCTTCATTCACACTAGCAACAGCTTCTATGATTTTTGTTTTAAATTTTCCAAATCGTCTTCTAATTGTTTGCGTAAACTTTTTCCTTTAGGTAGCCCCATAAGAAAAGTTCAGTGGGTTGAGGTCTGAGATCTCGCCAGCCACTTTAGTGGACCAAAGCGTCCAATCCACCGATTAGAAAATGCTCATTTAACCAGGCCCTAACTCTCAGTGTGGAATGTGCAGGACATCTGTCTTGTTGATAGAAAAGCTTTCCTCTGAACTCTAAACTCTCTCTTCTAATTCGGTCATAACAAAGTTGTTCAAAAGCAAGTATGTATTTTGGTTTAAAATATTCAAAAAATAGGGACCAATGATTCTATTGTGGAGCATTCCGCACCAAACGTTTACTTTTTTGAAACGCTGACTCCGGGTACTGATACGAAAATTTGGATTGTTCTGAGCCCAAAATCTACAATTTTGCGTTGACACAACGCCATAGGTCGAGAAGGTTGATTCGTCACTGAACAGAATATTTCGATAGAATAATCTATGGTCCATTATTCTTTTTCCCATGAGCAGACAGAATTCTAATCGATAGTCATCATCTGCGTCTTCTAGCTTATGGACAAACTTGGGTTTGAACGGATGAAAATTATTTTTAACTAAAATTCTCTGCATGTGTGACTTACTTATTCTCAAATTCTCTGACCTTTTTCGCAGTGATAATTTTGGTGCTTCTTGAACTGAATTAAGAATTACTAGCGTGGCAGCGTCCTCTTCGTCATATTGTCGTGGTAGTCTCTTGGTGCCCTTCACATCGCCAGTTCTATCAAATTTTTTAATAAGTTTTTTTGCTGCTTGCCTGGTATATGCACGTCTGGATATTTTTGGTGAAATAGTTGTATTGGATATTTGTAGCTGACATTTCCAATGCCATAACACATTACTAAGTAGATACGCTGATCTAACGTTAACATTTTTACGTGTGTGATGGTACATAAGATATGTAACTTTACTGTCGCAGAAAGGGATTTTGTTTGACAGTTGCTATCGAAATGCAACTAGATTATCAGGCAAAGCTCTTGAATTTGGAGTAGTCTCATTGTCATAAAAAATATTATCCTCAAATTTAAAATTAGCATAAATTTTCGTAAAATAATGGCGTATTATCAACAGAAAAAGTACTTCACCTGAAACGAAATTGAAAAATGAAGAATTTTATCAAAGTAGGACTATCATCCTGAAATGCATATGGCCATAACTTCTCATTCCGAACAACTTTTCTTAACAAGATTTTCGCATACTATGAACAGAAAAGGTACTTTACCTAAAATGAAAATAGTTTTTGCTCAACTGTAAAGGCCTACTTGATTTTAAAAAATCGAAATTAGGCTAAGAATAAGTTTCAGGCCAAGCAAAACTTTTTATGAAGAATAACATTTGGCCGAAAACTCCAAAATAAAAAAGTTTACAAGAGTGCGCAACCCCATCCGGGGACACCCTGTATACACATACATACATACATACATACATACACTCGAGTACAGTTTCTAAAACGTAACCCAGAAAAATAGTAGTTCATATTTACTAAAATTTATTTAGAGATGTAAATCGTGTATTACAAATCTCTTGCTAGCATTATATGAAGCAGTTTGTGAACATTGAAGTCTAACTAATGAAAAGGATTCAGATTTTGGCCTTAATAGCTAAGCGATACTACGAGGGCCACTATTTATATTTTGAGCCTTGGCAACACTGATTGCAATTAGGCGCCGTTTTCGTTTCCATAGAAACGTCTGACATTGTTGACATACTTCAAACTTTTTCTCAGAAGCGTTATTTGTGTTTTTTTACGGTTACTTGTAGATTGCGTGTCAGCAAATAAATGGAATTAAGTCATGAACATTTTCGTGCGATGATTTATTAAGATTTGCGACGTGGATTACCAAGACAAGAGTGCATCGATCAACTAACTTTCACATTTGGAAATGATACTCCATCCTTTGCCACTGTAAAACGCTGGTATAACGATTTTAATCGTGGTCACCTTTCGCTCACTGGCGAAATTCGCCAAGGTCGTCCAAAATCAGTTGTTATTCAAGAAAACATTGATGCTGTGCAAAAACTAATAAGTCAAGATCACCATGCGACATTTGAGGGAACCCTAGGCATTAGTTCCACCAGCATATATAAAATATTACATAATCATTTAGCCATGAAAAAAGGTTTGTACTCGTTGGATCCCACACAATTTGACGAAATCTCAAGAAGATGCTCACGTCGATTGGTGCACACAAATGCTCAAGAAATACAATGGCGGTGCTTCAAAAGTCATATACAGGGTGGATACTCTAAGTGGAATAGATTCTGTAACTCAAAGAGATGAAGTCCAGTAGAAAAATCATGATAGGCATTCTTTATAATTGTTTCCAGCTCTCAATCTGGGGGTTACAGGTTCTCCATATATCTACCCCGGGGGTGAAGCCACCTCTAATTTTTTTTTCAAATGTAAGGGTAAGTCAAGTGATACACTGTGTGAAAACTTGTATTAAGAGGAATACAACGCAGTATTTATTTTCTCAAAATTTTGTTGAATAAAAAAAAATAAAAAATAATAAACAATCTCTTAGCAAAGAGAACTTTCTTAAAGTAAACTGCGATTTAACCACTTTTCTGCAAAAAAATCTTTTCTTATGGGGTACACTCATAACTTTAAAGATATTCAAAATGGTGTCCATTTGTTTCTTGACAAAGACTTAATCGGTGATAAAAACCATTTCTCACATTTTGAAACATGTCTTGTGGAATATTTCTGATTTCTGCAGTAATTCTGTTCCTCAGATCGGGGATCGTGGTGGCCATTCAAGTGCACCTCTTCGACCAATCCATCTATTTGGAAAAATTTTATTTAAATAGTTCCGTACTGGCAATGCATAGTGCGGTGGAGCGCCATCCTTCTGAAACCAAATTCTCTCATCCAAGTCATTTGGATTGTTATTTGAAAATAAACCCTTAAATTTGGGAGCAGGTCATGCGTGAGCATAGAAATATGTAACTGCCAACCAAGATTACCATTCAGAAAAATGACTCTACCACTGGATCTCCAATAATCCCAGCCCATACGTTTAATTTTTGTGGATGTTACGTGAGTTTCCCGCATCCAATGGGGTTGTGGTCAGACCAATAACGAGAATTGTGATGATTCACTTCACTATGCAAAGGGAAAGCAAATTCATTCGAACCATTCCAACTGTATGTGACCATGGTTAATGAAGTCCATCATTCGTTCACAAACGTCGGTCTGGATCTGCATCAGTCAATTCTTGTAGCATTTGCATCTTGTAAGGGTGCATCTTTGAAGTTTTTAAAACATGTAAAGCAGTTCCATGAGTGACCTCATTATTGCGCGTGCCGTGCCGAAATGATGGGGTTTTCTTGAATAGCCAACAAAACGTTCAGCTTTGTATTTTCGTGAACTGCCTCTCTTCTTTGTCTTTGAAGATTCCTGACATGACCTAATTCTCTATAATACCTTTCTATTTTGCTAATTGTGCCTTGAGAGAGCCACGGTAAAGCGGGATAATTTGCTTGAAATAATTCATCTACCTCAGCTTGAGTGCGAAGGGCTTCCGTCAAATAAGCCATGCTAAATAATTTACTACGATATGAAGATGTGAAAACTACAGTAGAGGAATTATTTACTTAAATAAACAAGCAAAGAAAAATGTAAGGAACAGGCAGTTATTGTAATTTACTAATGTGGACGCTAACAAATCAAGCAGGTAACTAAAATCTAGACTAAAACACAGAAGATTAAGAGCGTTTTTCAACGATAACACCTGGCTTGCTGAGATAATAAATGCACGTTGTCACTACGGCACATTTTTATCTACCGACTATTCAAGCATTGTAGAAATTAAAATCATTTAGTGAGTGTAAGAAACACAGAAGATAAAGATTTTTTTCCTTCAACGATAACATCAAGCTTGTTGCGATAATAAATGCATGTTATCACTACGGTACATTTTTACCCACCGACATTAAGCCAGAGAAAGTTGTTGATTTAGGGTTTTTCACTTTATTTTTCAAATGCCCGAGAAAATAAATACTGCGTCGTATTTCTCTTAATACAAGCTTTCATACGGTGTATCACCCCCTCACTCCCGGGGGTGGATATATGGAGAAACTATAACCCCCAGATTGAGGGCTGGAAACAATTATAAAGAATGCCTATCATGATTTTTCTCCCGGGCTTCACCCCTTTGAGTTACAGAATTTATTACACTTAGAGTATCCACCCAGTATAAGATTGTAATAGGTGACGAATCATGGATATATGCATACGAGCTAGAACGTAAACAGCAGTCGACTGTATGGGTGTTTCAAGATGCACTAAATCCAACAAAAGTTGTTAGCGCTCGGAGCACATCGAAACAGATGGTCGCCTGTTTTTTCGGAAAAATTGGTCATGTGGCAATTGTGCCTTTAGAGGAACGTAGAACGGTCAATTCTGAATGGTACACAACCATTTGTTTGCCGTCTTCTAGGAAATGCAGAAAACAAACAAGCGCTGTCGGATCGTTCTTCATCACGCAATGCGAGCTCTAATATCTCGTCTAACAACCGATTATTTGTACACCCAAAAAATCTAATTGGTATGTCATCCGCCGTATACTCCTGATTTGGTACACAATGACTTCCTGCTCCCGAATGTCAAGAATAATTTGCAACGATTTTCGTCGGCGGAAGAAGTCGATGCGTTCAAAAACCATGTTTTGAAGGTGTCTCAAGAAGATTGGAAAAATGCTATGGCAAATGGTTCGAACGAATACAAAAGTGTATTGATCATAAAGGAGAATATTTCGAAAAACAACAAAGCAATTTTCAATGATAAATTACTGTTTTTTCATTGTTAGGCTCAAAATATAAATAGTGACCCTCGTAGTAAAAAAAATATTGCTTGCATAACCTTCTATACCTGCATACGTATATGAATTTGCACCAACCTGCTTGATTGCTAAGTATTGTTTTTGCTTTTTAATAATATTCTTCCTGCAAGTCAGGCAGCTTGCAATTAACAGTAACCAACTGGTTCCCTTTAGAACGTTTAATTCTCAGGGCCTCAAATAATTACAATTTTAATTAATTTCACGATTTGGCCATATCATTTTTTCACACTTTCTTCCTACTAATCATTTATTTGAAATACCAACTTTCGTGGTAATTTCTTCATTTTCATTATTGTACTTCTAGAGCATAATGCTTTTACAGGATACGAACTACATGTTAATACGTTAGTTACATTAAAACGTTTAACTCAAAAGCTGTGATAACCCAAAATACTACGTAAGAGAAGCAGTGTTAGGAGCTCTGTAAGGAATGACACTTTCATGCACAACAAAAATGCTTTCTGACATTAACCTTCGACCCAGTACAAGTCTTCGAATCAAAGTCAAAACAAGAGATTCACATTTTGTGCCATGCTATCAATTGGCAAAATGCTGATGCAAAACGATGATCAAAACATAAAAACGACAAGCTCTAATTTCTGTCCAAAGACACAAAACCGTTAGTCTTTCCGAACTAAAAATAAAGGTGTTTCTTATGCTAGCTCCACATCACCAACTACTATGCCACAGATGATCAAACAAGCTTGACAAAAGTTGATCTGTTTCTTCTGTGTTACTACGAACAAGTACATTAACAAAGGCAGACATGTTTGATCGGAATACCATTGACCTGAACTTCGGTCTTTGAAAAGTTGATAATACGACGTAATAAACGTAGTAGCTGTTCTCGGAAAGATCTAAACTAAACTATCAATTGAAATCAAATCAGTTAAAAATGAAAACATACCTGTAAATCTTCTCCATGTGAAAAAATATACAAAGGAACCACAAAACGTAGCTTTGATACAAGAACATATGAGATTTTGTAGATTAGATCAACCAGCGAAATTGTAGCTGGTCATTTTAAGTAATTTAAATCATGACATTCAGTTTGATAATACAAAAATATTGTCAAGACAAACTCATTATTATGTTCGCTTACAACGTGAAGCTATTGAGATATACAGGGTGTCCACAAACTCTTTTCACAAAAACTGCAGATTCTAGAGCTGATTTTATGTCGATTTAACGTAAATTACCTTAACACAAAAATATTCCTAAAGAGCTGGAGCTCTTGGAAGATGGCGCCCTAACAAGAGTTTAATTAATATATCTTCAAAATCGGTTCCTTTAGATGATAGCGTTCAGTATATTTATTTAGTGGAATATGCCCAATCGTATGGCGTTAATATGATTTTTAGTTGTACTTATAAGCGGCTCGTTTGGGCGCATTGGACATTGTTATTCATAAGTTTTTTGTTTTCAAAATTTCGCAATTTTAACATAAAATTTAAAAATTTCGATTTTTCATAAAAGAATGACACTCTTGTCTGAAGTCGCTCGACGCACCGTTTTGAAATAAATCGATTTGAACTTTTCATGTTTAATTATACTTTTATAAAATTAACTAACGAATTCATTTACAATTATGAAAGATGGCTATGGAAAATAAACAAAATAAAAATTGCGTGAACGTCAAAATAACTAGTATTACAGATACTAGTTGAGGTTAGTGTCAAATGAGTTTTAAGTGAAAGATTTTTATTGTTTAGTTACATACTTACCGTAAATAAAAAATTTGAATATTGTTAGAAATGGCTTCGTTTAGTAACGAAGAATATGCCGATATGCATTTAGTGTACAGCGAAATGCAATGCAACGGTCGGGCAGCAGCACGTAGATATGCAGATAAATTTCCAGGTAGAAGACATCCTGCTACTAAATCATTTATGCTTCTTCATCAAAGAATTAGGGAAACAGGATCGGTAATTTTAAAATAATGAAAAGTGAGGACATGCTGATGTAATGGAAGAATATGAGGATGATATTTCAATGGAAATTGAGTACAATTTCATTTCAAAAAGTCCAGGCCTTGCAAGCAGGCGATTTTCCCGCTCGTGTTGATTTTTCCAATTGGATGCAAAATAAAGAGAATCAAGACCAAGATTTTTTCTAATCTTTGTTTTGTGATGAAGCCGCTTTTACAAAAGATGGAATTTTTAATATGCACAATGCACACTATTACTCCTATGTTGATGAAAACCCTCACGCGATAAGGGAAAGTAAACATCAGGAAACGTTTAGCATTAATGTATGGATAGGTGTTCTTGGTGATAATTTTCTTGGACCTGTAGAATGGCCTAATCGTTTAAACGGCGAAGAATATCTCAACTTTCTACAAAATACTTGACCGGATTTATTAGATGATATTAATCTGAATATTCGGCGAAACTTGTGGCTTTCACATGATGGTTGTCCGGCTCACTATAGCAGAACTGTTGGTACTTTTTTAGATAACAATTACCGAGAGCGATGGATCGGAAGAAGCGGCCCAGTTGCTTGGCTAGCAAGGTCTCCATATTTAAATCATTGCGATTTTGTGTTTGGGGATATCTAAAATCAATGGCTTATTCCCAATCAATAGAAACACGCGATCAGCTTTGGAGAAGAATTCAGGATGCCTGCGACGAATTTAGGAACAACAGTAGGGAAATTTTTGCCAAAAATTCGGCAATCTTTACATAAACATAAACATAAACAACAACATAAACAACAAAAATTTGTGCATAGAAACGGATGTGGTCGTCATGTGGAGCTTCTTTTATAGATTCAGTTTTGTGTTTCATGCTTTCAGTTGTCATTTTAAATTTTTTCTATTATTAATTGTGTCAGCAACATTTTTTTGTATTAAAAACGATTATTTTTTAACCGAGTTTATTTCTTACTTTCTAAAGCAAAATTAGTTTAGGACATGAGAGCAGTTTGACGTTCACGCAATTGTTGTTTTGTTTATTTTCTATAGCCATCTTTTATAATTATAAATGAATTCGTTGATTAATTTTATAAAACTGTGATTAACACATAAAAAGTTCAAATCGATTTATTTCGAAAACGGTGCGTCGTAGCGATTTCAGACAAGAGTATCATTCTTTTATGAAAAAATCGAAAGTTTTTAAATTTAAGTTAAAATTGCGAAATTTTGAAAAACAAAAAA
Source organism: Vesta saturnalis (assembly GCA_036346205.1). NCBI lineage: Eukaryota > Metazoa > Arthropoda > Insecta > Coleoptera > Lampyridae > Vesta > Vesta saturnalis. The sequence continues at coordinate 111,114 of JARFJB010000063.1, forward strand.
CTTATAAATAACAATGTCCAATGCCCCGCCCAAACGAGCCGCTTATAAGTACAACTAAAAAATCATATTCACGCCATACGATTGGGCATATTCTACTAAATAAATGTACAGAACGCTATTATTTAAAGGGAAACCATTTTGATATTTGAATTAAACCGATGTTAGGGCGCCATCTTCCAAGAGCTCCAGCTTTCTTAGGAAGTATTTTTGTATTAAGGTTTACGTTAAATCGACATAAAATCAGCTCTAGAATCTGCAGTTGTCTATTGTGAAAAGAGTTTGTGGACACCCTGTATAAACTAATAATTTTAATAGACAAGAAAATCTCCGTTTAAATATGTTTTGGCATCTTATAAAAAAAACACAATCATTTTAATTTAATTTTAGCTTTTGGTATGTCTAGATTTTTTTGCTGTATTTTTCCTAGACCTTGACTAAATACTTTACGAATTAGATGTTAAGTTACCACATAACTATAATAAGTTAACATATGTAGTTGAAATTAAAATTAAAAATTATATTAACGTACTACATTGTGTTTTCTCTGTAAAATAACACTGACATTTATTAACAAAACTATTTCTTTATTAGGTTTGACAGGATTTTAATTGACGCCAAGTTTCTATTTGTTAATGCTTTTATTAACTTCAAATTAAAGTTTTTCACAACTTCACACTTACATCATGATTTGATTAAATTTTGTTAAATTTGCCCTTGACATTTTTCATTGTTCGCCTACGATCCTTAGAAGGTGTTCTGATTTGTCATTTTCAAGGCAGTTTAATAATATTTAATTTATTAAGGTTCTAATTATCCTTCACTTAAATTGTGTTCCATAGTTGGCTTTATACGTTTATATTGATCGCAGGCTTATGTTTGCGTTTTCAATTTTCATATTGCATAAAAATGTTTTCAATATCTTAAACATTTCTAAAAGATTGTATTACTACTGAGGACTATAACTGTGTGTTTAGATTTGTTAAATATAAATACAACAAATACACTATGAAATACACAAATATTTGATAACAGATTATCAGAGTTATAGGCATTATTGCGAATTATTATAAAATGTTGCAAATTACAAAGTCAATAAAAGGAAATGGATCAAGATCGTCTAGGTAGAAAGATTTTGAATTTTTTAATAAAGCTAAAACAAAGTAAGATTAAACGGCGCGGTTCCTTAGAATATTTGTTTTTTCGGCCATTAGTAATTGTACTTAATAAATAACAAATTTTATGATGCTCAAATTTTATATGGAGAATTTAAGTTAAACAGTAAAAATTGTATTAAAAGTAATTGTCAATAAACAATTACCGCAATCATTATTGATCTAAATAAGTCGAAATAAATGTAAACTTTAAGGAATTTTCTTCAACCTAACCTAAAGGTGCAGTACTTAATTATAAGTTACATATTATTAATAATAATAATAATAACGGCAATTAAATGAAAATTAAAACCATTTATAATAGTTTTAATCATTTAAACTGATGTAAATAAAACGTCACATTACAAAATTCTAAATGAACTAACTAAACGGTTGCAAGCATTTAGCATTTACAGGAGATATAATTAGCACGTTACTCATATAAAAAGAAATTTGCCGATAAGTGAAATTAAAAGGAATTGTAATGAAGGGATGTATATAAATACTTTTATACATGTAAAATAAATTAAACAAGTAAGAACATTAGCAAATAGTACGAATTTTTAAAGTTTAGTGACTTAGTGAACGGAATCGGCGAGTAACAGTAACAGTTTACCGTTAAAGCAAGAAGAAGGAATAAGCACACTGGGATCGTGGTTTGTCAAGATATGAATTAAGGAATTATGTGCATCAAATGGACTACTGAAAAGGTGCTATAGATATTATAAAGAGGCAGAACATAAGTGGATATACTTCGTCTTCCAGTAGAGTAAGGATATTCTTAAGTATATTTTTTTCTTAAATGTTGAAATTAACTAGTCAAGTCCTAATACTAAAGCAATTATTTAAATTTCAATTTGTTTATTAATGTTTGTTTGCAATGCATTGGTAAAAATTTTAGGTGAATTATGTATAGAATTAAGATTTTTTTAGGAAACATAAATAAATGTACTAAATTCTTTTATATTAATGGAAGTTAAACCCTTTTTTTTACGTTTAATCATGTATTTTACAACCTTTATACGAGTGAATTAAATTTTTAGACAAATAGAAGTTATTCATTAACGTCAAATAACAGTAACTTTATTTTTTATTTATTTTTATTTATTTACTTACTATTATTTTCGAGGACTGATCTTTCTGACATTCGTGATTGTTAAACGTGGACTACCACTACCTTTTTCTCATTTAAATAATGAGTAGGAGAGGTGACTTTTTTGAAAATCGTAAGATATACGTAAGAATGTAGCATAGAACAGATGTAGTCCTTTTTAAAATACATCATATGTCAAATACAATTTTTTGGCCTACATATTATTTTTTATTATTTTAGTAATCCGGCTCGAAGGACCACAATGATAAGGGAAAGTCGTGCGTTATAGTACCGGCACAATTTTACCTAATATTACCATTAGCAATACAATGTGGTTAACATTTACCTCAATAGTAAAGAAAATTTTGCGGAAACCTACCTTTGCTTATTGCTTGGGGTAAATTGATGAGTTTACTCACACAGTATTACACTTCATCACCAGTGTACACTGTACACCGGTCAAAATTCGGCATTAAACACTACGCCAAAAATTAATTGACAATCATTTCAAATTGAATTTAAGTTGATGTTTAATATTTCCTTAAATTCCAGCATGGCTGAACAGATAGGTACGCATTATATAAACGGAAATAATGAACATACTTTAGGGTAACTTTACCTACTTTTCCAACAAATCTTTATTCACTTCTTGCAAAACAGAAACCTTGTTATAGAAACCTAAAGATTTTTCTTCTTTGAAGTTAAGTACATAATTCACTAATTATAATACACACTTCAGCAGAATTTAAATTGTAGATGAGAATGTATTTCAATAGTAAATCAATAATTAATTCTTTTACATTTGAAGCGTTTATATCAGAGAGTCTAAAGATTCTGCTATGAATTATTTGAAGCCGTTCTACACATTATAATAAATACATAAGTTTAGAAAAATATGTCGCATTGTTTTTTTTGCATGTAACAATTGAACAAACGTAAAAGTTTGAAAAGTATCAGGTTTAATCTGGATTCGAATAATCCTGTACGTTACCCTTAACGAAAAAAGCTTTATATAAAAGTTTAAATGAACTTGTAGGTATACGGAACGTATTGGTAAGAAAAGTTGTTAATTGTAGTTCACGTAAATAGTTTCAAGAATTAATATAGTGTCAGTGTGTGCCTCTAATTGTAAGTTATGGTTCTTTAAATTCATTGAATGTTCTTTTCTGATTACTGCTTTCGGTATTTTAAACCCTGTAAAATGCATATTTTGAGCTGCAACCTTACGCATATCAAATCTCTAAAACAAGAAACCTCAATATAAGCAAAATCCTAGACTTGAAACTGCAAATACTGGCAAAATAGTTTCTAATGCGTTGCCACATTACATTTGACGTACACGACCTTCTTATGCTTGTGCTCATATTGTGTTGGCAAAGAAGCTATAAGGTAAGAGGAAGAATATTTATATTTTACTCATATGATCCATATGAAGTACATATTATAGTCTTTCTGTTTAGGAATATAAACAAGTTCTTTACTGTAATTTCACACACTGCAATGTAGCAACATTTTTACTAATGTACTAAATTTTAACATTATAAAAGTCATACACTTATGGTTTTAGCATTTACATCTACCTAATGTTATGCAAAATAATGCATATTCTGCACAGAATTTTATAATAAACAAATGCGAAAGCTTTAGACTCTCCCAAAGCAAGTTTTAATACTAATTTAGTGTAAAAACTTAGACGTGATCTAATATTAAAGTATTGCCACGATCGAGTTGTGCTTGGTGTACTTTTTAAAAACACTGACGAATGAAATTAATACGTAAATAGACCAAGTGACTTCGTTTGTAATCTGCAAATGAATCTTCCGTAGTTTACGGAGATATTGGTTGCAGAACTTTGTAGTCCTGGTAATACAGTGTTGCGCAAATTCGATTATTTTTGTTTAATTAATTTTTATCACTTCCTACGAAAAACTTTTAAAAAGAGAACTGGCACACGTGCACTCGCTCTTGCGCACACAGGAATAAGCACAAGTACATGCACAATCACGCATACACACGCGCACGCACGCGCGCACGCACGCGCACACACCCACACACACACATGCAGACGCAGACCCAGACACTTACACATGCACATACATGTACACAGACACAGCCAAGACACAGACACAGACACAGACTCAGACACAGACACAGACACAGACACAGACACAGACACAGACACAGACACAGACACAGACACAGACACAGACACAGCCACAGACACAGAGACAGACACAGACACAGAAACAGACGCAGACACAGACACAGACGCAGACTTAGAGGCGGACGCGGACGGGGATACGAGCGCGGATACGGGCGCGCACGCGGACCCCGACGCAGACATACAGGCAGACGCAGACACAGACTCAGACGCAGACGCAAACGCAGACACAGGCGCAGGCGCAGACACAGACACAGACACGGGCACAGACACAGACAAAGACACAGACTCAGACACAGACACAGACGCAGACGCAGACTCAGACACAGGCGCGGACGCGGACGCGGATACGGGCGTGGATACGGACGCGGACGCCAGCGCAGGCACACAGACAGACGCAGACGCAGACGCAGACGCAGACGCAGGCACAGACGCAGACGCAGACACAGAACAGACACAGACACAGACACAGACACAGACACAGACACAGACACAGACACAGACAGACACAGACACAGACACAGGCACAGACGCAGACGCAGACGCAGACACAGACGCAGACGCAGACACAGACACAAACACAGACACACACACACACAGACACGGACACAGACACAGACATAGATACAGACACAGGCACGGAAACAGACGCAGACACAAACATAGACACAGTCACAGACATAGTCACAGACACAGACACAGACACAGAGACAGACACAGACACAGAAACAGACGCAGACACAGACACAGACGCAGACTTAGAGGCGGACGCGGACGGGGATACGAGCGCGGATACGGGCGCGCACGCGGACCCCGACGCAGGCATACAGGCAGACGCAGACACAGACTCAGGCGCAGACGCAAACCGGACACAGGCGCAGGCGCAGACACAGAACAACAAGACACAGACACAGACACAGACACAGACACAGACACAGACACAGATACAGACACAGACACAGACACAGACACAGACACAGACACAGACAAAGACACAGAAACAGACGCAGACACAGACGCAGACGCAGACTCAGACCCAGACGCAGACGCAGACTCAGACCCCGACGCGGACGCGGACGCGGATACGCGCGTGGATAGACGCGGATGCCAGCGCAGGCACACAGACAGACGCAGACGCAGACGCAGGCACAGACACAGACACAGACACAGACACAGACACAGACACAGACAGACACAGACACAGACACAGACACAGACACAACACAGACACAGGCACAGACGCAGACGCAGACGCAGACACAGACGCAGACGCAGACGCAGACACAGACACAAACACAGACACACACACAGATACGGACACAGACACAGGCATAGATACAGACACAGACACGGAAACAGACGCAGACACAAACACAGACACAGTCACAGACATAGACACAGACACAGGCACAGGCACAGGCGCGGGCGCGGGCACGGCCACAGGCACAGGGACAGACACGGACACGGACACGGACACGGACACGGACACGGACACGGACACGGACACGGACACGGACACGGGCACGGGCACAGACACAGACACAGACACCGACACGGACACGGACACACACACCACGGGCTCGCATCCAAAATACTTTACTTATGGCTTTGAACATCAACGTGTCAAACAGGTCTAATATAATATGGCAGCTGTCAGTAAATGTACATGTATAAAAAATTAACTAAAAACTAACATTTTTAGTTGCCGGAAGGATTAGTAACATATTAACTTTTTTTAAATCTATTTGGACAAAAAAAAAAGATTTGAGTTAGTCGACAAGAAAAGCTTTTCCACTTTCGATTATTTTATCCGATTCAACAAAAAAAAAGAGGAGATGCAGAAGATGCAGTTTAAAAAATTAAAATATTAATATAGTTTGTTAAACCGAATAAATGTGTATTCCAAATTTAAAAGTGTAACAGTGTAACGTGTTTTACGCATTTTAAGCTTATTTCGTCCCACAATTTGACATAATTTTCTGATGTTATTTTTATTACTTCTTAATGCGTGTTTCAATCACCACTAAACTTCAGTGAGAACTAAACCAGTCTTAAATAGTTACGTTAAATTTGAGTGCAACCGCAGCAAAAGGTTTTCAGCTATTATTACCCCGTAAATCCACCAGCAGCACACGCTCGTACATTTTTCAAATACTACTTATTTAGACTTAGTTCAAATTCGAATTTTTTAACCGATCATAGCTTTCCTTTTATGTGAGAAAGCTAAAAATCGGTAATAAACAAAAGTGAAAACTTCATTTGAAACTGAGAATAATGGGTTTATATTTTTCATTTTCATAAATTTAGTGATTAATTAATAATTCGCTAATTAATAATTAGCCAATGACGAATTTTAATTTTACCTGATTATAGATAGGTAATAGATTTACTGGAACGTGCTTGAGTGTATACTACAATTTGATACGTCCGAATTTAACACGCTTGGAGAGTTTAAACTTTTAGCCCATACAAACAGTGTAACGCGTCGAAGGACGTTTTCACTTCAAAAAATGCATATAGGTCATTCTTGAGGTAATGGTCGATTGCAAGTGATGCGTGCAGTCAGCCCGAAACGCTACAATTAAAACAAAAATTAGAACACGATTGAAGAATTAATTTTTTTTTAATTTATATTATTTTATGAAGGTGCGCGTTTTGCATTTTTTCAAGTTAGCACCTGTAGGTCTATTATCGTTGTTCTTTCTTCAACAGGTTACATGATTATTTTAAAAAATGTATTATTTCATTTCGTTAATTTTTACTTTATACGTTGGAAGGTCGCGTGTTATTTCACATAAGATATTTTTTAATTTATCTACATAAAAATTAAACCAACATTTATTCTACTTTTAGCACACAAGAATTGGTAAAGAAGACGTTCACATTCCCATATCCAGACGCATTGTTCTAACCAGAACTCCACCTCGACTTCTAGTATAAAATCAGAATTTTGAGAAATTTTCAGTAACTTTTCTTCATGCGAACTCTCGCAGCATTTTTTTAATTTAATTTAATAATTTACTATTATTAGCAATTATTACGATAATTAAACCTGGTGCACCTTCTCGTAATATCTAATCGAAATACGTGTTAAAACTTGTAAAATCCTGTTTATTAATTCCCTACAAATTAACGTAACAAACATAGAGGTAATATTATTGCTAAGTAACAGATTCATTCACTTGCTAATGGTGGAATTTATTTCCAAAAAATAAATACGAATTAATTTTTAGAAATTATTCGAAAAAGAGGACATTGCTAACATCTAAACGCGCCAAAAGTAGAACCACGGAAAAGGTTATTTAAACCTTGCCATAATATACAGTTATTCACTTTACATTTTAAAATGGCCGTTATGCTTTCGAAATTTGGAAAAACAAGTAACATTTTCACGACTACAGGTATGAAAACCCCTGCTTGATATTAAATGTTGGAAATTCCTCGGATTAACCACGGAAAAGGTTATTTAAACCTTGCCATAATATACAGTTATTCACTTTACATTTTAAAATGGCCGTTATGCTTTCGAAATTTGGAAAAACAAGTAACATTTTCACGACTACAGGTATGAAAACCCCTACTTGATATTAAATGTTGGAAATTCCTCGGTGCAAATAATCCCGTTTAGAGTACCTAATTATTAATTATTATTTATTATATATATATATATATATATATATATATATATATATATATATATATATTATAATATATGAATTATTATATACCGTTAATATAAATTTTTACATGTACCAGTATATTCCAGCAAAAAGAGTGCAAATTCAATTCATGCACAATATTTCTGTACAATTCACCCCGACTCATAAATAAACACGATGAGTATAAATTAAGTTCAACTTTTACTTTTCAACTTACCGTTTTGTCACTAGCTTTATAATTTACACACGTAAAACTTACTGTCAATTAATATCCTCTTATTAATCAACAAAAAAAAAATAAAAGGAAATACAAAGTTCTTTCTGTATTTATGATTTTAGTCCTAGAAACATCACCTACAAAAGGTCTCGTGTGGTACCAACGTTCCACTCCAACAAAAACACTTAGATGTATGGTGGTTTGAAGAGCCGGTGTAAAAGATAATTTTATGGTGCAAACATTATAATTATTTATTTATTTTATTTTGTAATCATTCACTGAATATCCGTATTACACTTGGAGGTCCTACTGAATTCACAGCAACGTCGCATCTATCCTTTTATCATTAAGCTAGCTAGGGTATAAATTCAAAATATTTAATAAATGTAAAATCTTAAAAGTACAAATTATCAAATAAAGTTAAGCATTACATATGTCGCCCAACCTGTGGGCAAGGCAAGTTAACCCAATTTGCAATATATGTGTGCATATTTGGTTATTGTGAAAAATAATAAATATTACATAGACAACCAACCTGGCAAGAAAACTTATTTATCGCTATACCGTCATACAATAGAATAAAACCACATCTCATATAAATTATTAGTCAGATTGCGTATTGTTTGGTAAATATGAAATTCCTGGCCATAATAATGTATTTAATTCCACCATTAATATTACACATACTGAAAATTTGTTAAGTAACCAAATTATTTTTAAGGCGTATTTAGTTTCTTATGAAAAACTATTGCAAAGAAACCTTTTTTGGTTTTAAAATGAATAGTTTTCCAGATTTTTAAGTACTTAATGTTGTTATCTTATGACTTGTATAGTGGTTTATACATTCTGTCATTACGGAAACTTATCTAAAATTGAATTACCTTTAAAAAGGTCTTTACATTTTTTAGTCTAAAATTAATAGTTTTTGAAACATTTACAAAACCAGTTTCAGTACTGCTTACAAAGAACCCTTATTTGTAAACTAATTTAAACAAAAATTTGAAAGGCCGGGACGTTTCAATAGTAACCTTATAATGAGCTTAAGCATCTATAAACTGTAGACCTACACTTTTATGGTGAAACGTACATACTGTGTTACCATAACTTACTGGGGCACACTTTGCATAAACGACGTCACACGTCTGCCCCGTAAAAGCATTTGACCTTGAATGGAATGAAAGTTATAATTTAATCCTGTATGTCCTATAGAAACATAACAGGGTCTAAAAGCTTAACCGCAACATTTTCAGAAAAGGTGAAAGTTGTGTCGTCACATTATACTTAATCCAACAAAACTTATTTATGTGTGCAAATATTTCTAATAATGTATACTTTACACTTTTTTATGACATAAAATAGTGAAACATTAAGAATACCTACTATTCTTTCGTATACTTAATGTATAATGTGTATGCTTTAAAGAAGGGTTATTAATGTACATTCATGTACATTTTCAGGAACAATTTTGCGCCTTTTATGTTATCTCCTCAGTTAAAGATATACCGAATTGTATCCATTCTTTTTATCTTTACGAAACGTTTATTTATTAAGATACTTCACTTACCGCTGCTTTTAACATTTACATTACGGAAAACAATCACTGTAGCTCTACTTTCACTGTTAATCATAGTAGAGATATATTTACTTTTAGTACATATGCTACTAAATGTGTTGCAAAATAAATTTGATTTTATTTATAACTAAAGTCCGGTATAAAATTAATAGGCCTTTTGATTTTAATAAACGAGCTTAACACGCCTACAAGTATAATAGAAATTAACACGCTGATATGTAGATCCCAGCTTAAAGTTTAAAATTAGAAAGTTATAATAGTCTACACATTTTGATAAAATTTGTTTATTTTATACCCGTTTTAACGTATTTTTGCTGACGTTAAACCATTTATCAAATTCCATGTCTTATTGTTAACAATGAAGTGTAATGTCAGGGTTGATACGGTAATATGTTGATTTATTTCTTCTATAATTAAAATTATCGCCATTGCGTGTATAGTATAAATTAAAATCGTATATGGTCGACTCTAACACGTAGCAGAGTAAATTTTTTTTTAGTCGCCTTTCGAAAGTGACATTTTCCGATGCTTGACAAGTGAATTTTACATCGGAAATAGACATTTGCCGCTCACAAGATAGTAGAGGCAGACAAATATTTTGCCTCCCGTTGTTATTAAAAACGGGAGGCAAAAAATAATCAACACGCCTTATTTATTATCGATATTTATAGTACAATTTGACAAATTATTGAACGTTAAATTAACAGAACTACCAACTGAAATATTATTTTGATTATTTAATGCGGTTGTTGATACCGGTTCCACATTAATCTCATTGTTTTTTATTTCAGTAGTGTTAGTGCTTAAAGAGGTGTAACACTTATTATTACTAGAACTTCTGGCCGAAGTATTATGTTAAAATGATTATATATATATATATATATATATATATATATATATAACACGTCTATTTTCATAACATAAGACATACATCGTGCACCCGCCTACTTCAGCGCCTTCGTTACGAATGAAATACTCCTCCTTCCCTTCTCGCTCCACCATCACCCGGTCTACATTTTCCAACCTTATCTCTCGCGCCGCCCTCTTTTCCCGCATAACAGTCGGCCTTCCTGAAACAATAACGACTTCATTACTAAAATTAACTTACAAGGAGGTATGATAGGTCTTGCCCATCTGCCTCCGTGTCAGCATCATCGCCATTCACACTGTCACATTCATCCATACATGGGTACCGCCTTAAAGAGTCAACCGCGACAGTCGCCTGAAAGAGCTTGTAAACTCTGACACCTTTAAACGCTTCGATTATGTACCTGTCATTAGGTAAGAACCTCGCTACTCTATAGGGTCCGTCAAACTATTCACCAATTTGCTACTTACCTTGGCATCCGCCGGGCCAGGAGCTGCAGCTCGCTATAACACCAATTCGCCTACCTTATTCGGTAGCCTTCCTCCGTCTTTTATTATGGCGTCAACTCGGCAAGAGGGGGGGAGGGGTATCTGACCTCGAGTCATATCATAACGTGTTTGCATTCGCCTGACCGCCCAATTCAAGTTAAAGGTCACCGTACCACGGTTTGCCTGTAATTAATCCATACTAAAAGTACTCGCATCAAGATCGTCACCCTCCCTCCTAGCTGCTTGAGAAAGGTCTTACGCCGCTGGATCCAGTCTGACCCAATGGGTATTCGCCAACCTTGCCCTTACCACTAACTAGTGTTTCGAGCACACATCGCCATCTTGTCTTGGTAATACTCTGTCATGGTCTCATTGGACCGCTTGCGCCTAAGTGCCAACTCCTCCATCATGGCATCGGGATTGTTACGGAAGGGAAACGCCCCCTTTACCTTGCTACTCCACTCCTCCCACTCATAGTTGGATTCGATCGCGGTAGTAAAACCACCTCTTCGCCGCGCGTCTAGTCGCGCATGGCTCGCCAGCACTTTCTCCTTCCCAGATCAGCCATGCATTTCGCCGAGCATGTCCAGCGTAGTGATCCATCTGTAAATGGATGCCTCCTCGCCGCCTGGATCATTAAATTACTATTAAATGCCACGCCGCATTTGAGAGAGGTGCTCTACTCCTCTCGCCCGCCTCGGCCCTGACACTATACGCGCGTGATGCTCCTGTTTTCGTCTGCAAACTGTCGTTTGGCAAGTGCTAGGTCCCCCAGGACCAGGGACGCACGTGTCTCGAACGCCAGCAATTCTTGTTGGCGAAACCTTACCCCATCAGCCGTAAACGCCGTGCCTTGATCACACCTATGTATTACTCTAATTGCACCAAATCGTACCGCCTCAATGATTTTATGGCCGCCTTTAATTTTATGTACACTTACTTTTCTACGCTCCTGTGTACCAAAATGATTGGTAAATCAACTACAACGCTCTTGTGAATCGATAAGTAGATAAATTTCACTCGAGACCAATGGTTAGAGTAGCCTTTTAATGCTATCCGCAATTTTTGTAACGCCCTCGTATAATAATGATCACATGCAATTTGTAACGCCCGTATAAATCTGCAATTGTCTACATTTTCACCAAACGAAAACAAATAGAAACAGCTCTTAAAACCCTTGGTTATTACTCGTATTATTTACACCCCGCTACAAAGAATAATATTAGAGTTTTTTTACCATTTTTTTGTTATAATGTCAAATTTATTGAATAAAAATGTTCTATTGTTTTTGTGAAACTTGAAATGATTACCGTTTCATTTACGCTAAGTGGGTTTAATTTATAAAGATATCACTAGTTAGTTTTAATTCGCTTGCTATTTAATTTCAGTTTGAATAAATGAACATTAATATTTACGTTTGCAAATTCTTTTCTTTTTTAGGTGCGCCAGCTAGCTCAAATGTTAAATGGTTATCAATTACCAAAATTTATACTCAATTCGATTGTCTTATAATTTTGGATTTCTATTGAGTCTTCAATAATAAAAATAAATCAAACGTTAAACTTATTTAATTACTGAAATTCGCAGTGCAAAAATGTTTTGTTTACAACAATATTTAACACTAAAACCTTAAATTCTAAGTAATATTCATAACATGCAACAGAAAAACCTTTTATCAAAATTGAATGGAACGTTGAAATCCGATGACGTAACTGCAATGTGGTCAAGCCAATCACGCAATTGGGCCGATGATGCAATTGGCGCCTTGCTTCTTTTGTTCCCACGATATCTTGTTTATACCTTTTTTGTGGATTAAGTCTATTGCAATTTTCCTTCCAACACTTTTACGATTTTTCTAAATAATTACTTGATATATTTATAATAGCCAATTATTACTTTAATTGTTCAATTTTAACGACAAACACCAACGGCCGTGATTTTAATTGTTAATATTTTCCAGTTACTTTGCTTTATATTTCGATCTATTACACTGGATCGATTGTATTATTTTACATTTACTCGTTCAATATTTAAACACAATCTTGGGATATTTTCGATGCCCACAGAAAACGTGATTTTTAATTATTGCGTAACATTTAACGGGATTTTAATTTAATGGACAACCTTTTTTATTGTCACCAACTTGACACTATTTGCACTGTGTTTACTTAGCCTCTTATTATTTTAATAAAGAAGGTAATTTCACTTCTTCCCTATTATACACCAAATTTATCTTACTTTGCTTCTAATTTTAGGGTAACTTGACTATTACCTTGTAATTCGTCGCCGAGGTTGGTGATTTTCAACCAACACTACTTAAGGCGACTGTTTTAAAAACGGCACGTCATTATGACAGCGTCTCTCCCTCTACAAAAGATTTACGTTTCCGCAAACTGCCGCGTTTATTTAAATACTTTCCAATTCAAGATTTTCATCTTAATATTAACCACATTCAAATGCAAATAACCAATAACCATTCCTTTACTAGAACTACTAGAAAAACAAAATAACTAATTAATGTCTTATAACTTCGCGCGCAATTTGAAATTTTCTAACGCACCTGTTACACTCTGTATAATAATGATCACATAAATTACAATTAAAGTATCAGCAAGTAAAATCGTCTTTTTAATTCTCATTGTAATTGTACAATTTTCACCTGAATGTAACTAGAGAACGCCTTCTGATTATTACCCATAATTATTTGTTATTTAACTCAAATCAATTTATTACTTGCGCCTCTACAAAAGCGATTATTAATTCAATAGCAATTTGCATTCAATGTTTTTGTTTGGTATTTCCGGTTTGGTAAAATGTATTAACTTACACAACAAGATTTTCTGTTACTAAGTGTTCGTTATCGCGTGAAATATAATCATACAACTCGCCGAACTATTTTCTAAACGCGTGCTTTATTTGTCGCCTCTTTATCAATGTAAATATAAAATGAATACGCTTTTTTCGGAAATACCTGCCAACTCGCCTTTAAGAACTTTTTTGCAGGTATGCACGAGTCTATTATCTCGCACACAAGGGATATATATATATATATATATATATATATATATATATATATATATATATATATATATATATATATATATATATATATATTATGTATTAAATAATTTTGAATTGAGTGATTTATTATCATTTTAATTTTGATAACATAAGACATACACCGTGCACCGCCTGTTTCAACGCCTTCGTTACGAATGAAATGCTCCTCCTTCCCTTCTTGCTCCACCATCTCCCTCTATATCTTCCAACCTCGTCCCTAGCGGCGCTCTCTTTTCCCGCGTAACAATTATTTTCATTACTTAACGCAGTCATTGATGCTGGTTACACAATAACCTCATTGTTTTGTACTTCAGCAGCATTGGTTTTCAGAATAGGCTGAAGATGTTCTAGAGATGCTTCTGTAGATACATCAACTGGAATAATTTGATGCACTATTTTACGTTTCTTTGACATGGAGTCTTCTAAATATCCTTCAGCTACTGCTGAGGATCTCCATCCTCCATGTCTTTTCAATATTATTAAACCACCTCCACCTTGCACAATAAGAGCAGGAGAAGTTCTTCTAAAACTATGGCCTGTATAAGTACATGGTTCTGGAAGCCCCAAATATTCTGCTACGTTTTTTGGTATTTCAGCGAATTTATTTTTGCCTACCAATGGCACTGTACATGTTTTCTTTATATAGTTCTTCAGTGCAGGTCTTAATTCACAATATTTTCTGTAAATATTAATGACGTTTACGGCATTCATTGTGTCATTGGTTACAATAAAAGTACATGAAATATGTGTCTTCGTGTCTGGAATCGTAAATACAAGTGTATCATTCTTATCTTGAATATCATCAATACGTAATTTAACCAGTTCTTCATATTAACAAACTTCAAAAGCGCCTTTATTAAAGCAGCCTTTAAAAATCAAATTTTTAATTATTTAGCTGTAATCGAGCATTGTAAAAAAGTATAAATTTACCTTTATTAATAAATATTATGGTCAAGAGCTTCTGCTATAAATTTACACAGGTCTTCTCTGCTAAATGTATTTGCCTTCTTTGGTTCATATCCGACAGCTTGTCTTTTTAAAAAAATTTACCAATTTTGGCGTCTTAATGTTTACGTTGTCTTTCAAAGAAAGTGTGGTTCGCAACATAGAATATTTGACCAAAGACTCAAAGATTTAAAATGTTTGCTTGCCAAAATAAAATATGCTAACATAACATTATCGTCGAATTCCTTAACTTGGTGACTTAACATCCATTGCTTGAAAATGTTTTATTCATTTTCGTACCGCATCTTTCATATTTCAGGAAGACGACTTAGTGCAGCATTTCTCGCTTCATTGAGAATAGCTTCAGGAATCTCATAACTTGCATCTGAACTCATTTTTGCTATTTGCAATCACCCACACATACCACAAAACACAAACTAAAAGCTGCATCAACTGTATTAAACAAACACTTGTTTCAATAAATTAACGTGTTACCATAGAAACGCATAATGGGAATATTTTCATTTCATTTAAATTCCTGAAAATAGCAACCCTAAGCTTGCCTACTAAAACAATAAATATAAATCTAGTAGTACAGAGTCACTCGTTCAGCTGTCATAATTTAATTAATGTCGAAATATTTTTAATTTTTTTAAAAGCAATTCTACTAATTATAAAAGTGGAAAGTGGCAAAAAATCATAGGTATCACATTGGACAAAGGTGTTATCGCCTCCCTTGGATTATTAGTACTGCCCTCACTCGCCTCGCTGGCTGAGGCATTAAAATTAATCTGCGGGAGGCGATATTACACTTTCCTCCCTAGTAACTCAAATAACTATTACCATGACGTACACACGTACGTGATATCATTACCTAAATTATAGTATATTACGTAGCAAGGTGGAAAGAACGTTATTATTATTTTTATTATTATTATTGCCATTTATTGAACACTAAATAAAGTTATTTACAAAACAGAGTTAAACTTAAAATTAGTGCACAAAAGGTCGAAGTTCAGTCTTGCCAAATGTATTATTCTCAAAACAATAATAATGACGTTCTTACACCGAGGTACGTATACTATTTTATTCACAATCATTTATTTGCTAATAAAATGAATAACCAATAAAAATTCGTTCTAGTTATTCATATTATAATCACATCGGTATTGCGTTGCAATGTTTCAGTGTCATTTAAAAATCAGTTGACACTTTGAAAGCTATTCAGAATATTAGTTTTATAAACTAACCTTGCTGAGGAATGGATTGAACTTTTGAAATGCCCGATAATACGCTAAGTACATGTATGATTGTGAATAAAAAACAATTGAGGCAGTCAGCTCGAGAAACTTTCCCACCTTAGACTACTTAAGCTGAAAATCTAGTAAATGAAAAGTAGAACAAAATATTTTCATGGATTTATAATATTTAAGGTATAACCTTCATACATTTGTAGTTTTCTTAAATACAAATGCTCATTAAATTAAAAAAAGGTTTACCTCTCCCGATTAACACTATTATTCTACGGATTATTACCATTCGCTCTATCCCAGTGAGCTACTAAAACAGCTGGTTAAAATATTCTCCGGATTTGTATTAAATCACAAGTTTGTTTTAATTTATGCATATTATGAGATTCAGTCTAAAAAATCAAAATTCTAATATAATTTTTTATATCGAACATTTAGGTTTTAAGCGTACCAGTTTTTGAGTTATTTGGCTGAACCAAAATTACATTTACTACTACTTACCCACAGCTCTACCACCATCAACTGGGGTCTAGATATTTAGAACTTACACATTTGTGCCAAATTTAAATCCAATAGGTTTTCAAGTTTTTGAGATATTTCCACCCTATACACACATAGGCGCACGCACGCAACGCATGCATATCACAGCCATTCTTTCAAAACTACTTTTTTGTAATGAAACCGGATATTTCTGGTCTCTGTTCAATTTTAAATTTTTTAACGATTACAATAATTTTCATTTTCGGCGGGAAAGTTAAAAATAGAAACATAACACTTACATGCAAAACAAATTAGATAGTATAAGCACAGATGAACGTGATCATGAGAACGTCGTATTTATCAATGTACTAGGGCTCCTTGTAATTCAATAGGTTGACTATACCCTTCATAATTAGTTGCTATGGTTGTTAAAATCAAACATGATGGGTAACTGTTTAGTTACGCAAAACAGTAAGTAAATATCTGGTGTGGAACAAGGCACACTACATAGTGAAAATTAAAGGAAATGCAATAATTTTAGTAATAATTTTTTTAGGATAACTGCGCAACTTCTTTTTGTAATACGTTCATAACGGAAATGGGCAACATTGTAAAAACATTAACAATAAAAATGTCAGACGGACGTTTAAAACTTCATGTCAGATAGAGCTTAATAGAAAACCTAGATGCCAACTTGAAAAAAATTCTAAAGCCGCTGCTTCTATAAAAGTAGATATACTACCCCACTTCTAATCCACTGTTATCACTAGAAAAATAACTAGATTTAAAAAAGTCACTAGAAAAGTCACTAGATTGGTTTTCAAGGTCAAGGTCGCCCAGACCCCACTCCTTATCCACATTTGTCACTAGAAAAGTAACTAGATTTGAAAAAAGTCACTAGAAAAGTCACTATATTGGTTTTAAAGGTCAAGGTCGCTCATATTACCTGTATATTCTTCAAGGTCAAGGTAAACATACACATTCCCCACGTCAAGATTGGTGGTTTTTCAAGGTCATTGAATCTCAGCTTGCCTTCAAGGCCATTCTTAACTTGCACGAACGCGCACCCCGATTCAAGGTCAAATAGAGATACCGTGCACCTATGCGTTTTCCGTTCCAAGGTCACACGTTCCCTGCATCAGATATAGGGGTTCTTGCTCAATTAGAGGTAAAAGTATATAGGAGGATGTTCTTCAAGGCCACGAGCGTTATACTGTTTGTGTTCACAGTAATTGGTCAAGGTCATCACATTGCCTTCATCAATTTTTCAAGGTCAAAGTTCGTGTACGTACGCGCGCCACTTCAAGATCATGTGTTGAAATGTTTAAGGTCACCAAGCGATTCTTAGTCTAGTTAAGGTCTTAATTCAGTTATTACAACTCACTTTTCAACTATACTTTTTCTAGAAGTGTTTTTGCTCAAGGTCATCACGTACACATTCGCTGCGTCCAAGTACAAGGTCATTGAAGCTCCAGTACACTGCATCAAAGTATATTCTTCAAGGTTAAAGTTTATTCTAACGTGCACGTACGCGCCCCCTCACCCCAGATTCAAGGCCAAATCAAGGTCAAGATCATTGAAGTTCACGTACACATTCCCAACATCAAAGTATATTCTTCAAGGTCACGTGTGGTGGGGGACCAATTCTTGCGAATGATCCTTGAAGGTAACGCCCTTTTGGATGAGTCAAGGCCATATGTCCTAAAAATCATTCTGCAGGGGTATTACAATTCAAACAGATTGTTATCTAGCTCATGGTCATTCATGGTCACGTTTCCTTCATCAAAGTCATACAATTTCAAGGTCACGCGTGGTGGGTGTTGAGGTAAATTTTCACCAAGCTATTCTAGGAATTTGTCAAGGCCACGTGTCGGGAAATATTGAAGATCACCTGCAGGGACAAATTTAGCAACATTCCTAATACTTACGCGGCTTTCAAGGTCAATAAGCAATTTTTAGAAGTTCTGGTTGAGAAATTGTCACACTGTTCAAGAAAATCTGGCTTCGTCAAGGTGTTAATTTAGTTATTGCTAGAAATTAATTGTCACCTGCAGGAGCATGATACAGAGTTGTCTATGCTAACCATGTCTCAAGGTCATGCACCGTTGTCAGTTTATTGAGCTTTGCAAAGTTATCGGGAAATTTCAACAATTCTTGGAATCAAATTTCATTGACCTGTGTTCAATCAAGTGGTTTCTGTATTGGATCTTCAAGGTCAAATAGCAAAAATAAGCATTTGCTTTAAATTTCAAGGTCACACGTCTGAGAAGTCTAAAAATAGAATTTTCAAGGTCACCAAGCAAATTGTTGCGGCCACACTGTTCAAGAAATTCTTGGAATTTGGTTGAGTTAATGACTTTTGTCTTAGAAGTTATCACAATTCCTAAAAATCAATTTTCAAGGTTGTCTGCAGGGGTATTCTTAGAAATCAATTCCCAAGGCTACCTGTAGGGGTATTCTTAGAATGGGCCAAGTTCATTGAAGGTGTGAGTCATCCATTGAAATTTTTCAATGTAACGCCCTTTTAACGGGAAATTTTCAAGGTCACCAAACAATTCTTAGCATTTGGTCGAGTCAAGGTCATGTGTTAATTCCTAGAAAGCAATTTTCAAGGTCACTTGCAGGGGTATCATATTACAATTCAAACAGATTGTTGTCTATGCTAAAGTAGGTTCATGGCTAAATGGAGTCAAGGACAAAATCAAAATCAATTTTCAAGGTGACCTGCAGGGTATTCTTAGAAATCAATTCCTAATCCATAATCAATAAGCATTCCTAATCAATGACTTGTATCAGTCTTAGAAGTTATTACAATTACAATTTGAAGGACACCTGCAGTGGTATCATAGTTTATAGAATGATAGAGTGTTTTCTATGCTAAAAGTAGGTCAAGATTAAATGGGTATTATATTGGCTAAAGCCTCTTCACGATCAAATCTAAAGATAGAAATTAGGTCATCAGCAAGGGAGGGGATTTGAAGTAGATGTGGAAGTGGTTCATGTATTTAAGTAGTAAGGTACAAATAAAATTGATTCATGAAGTGGAAGAAAAACTCAAAACCAAAATTCTCAATTATTTTTTATTATATTCGTATGGTGTGATTCAAAAATAATCCTACATATATATATATATATATATATATATATATATATATATATACATATACTAGTCGACAACCTAAGTGATCGGACGTGATACTCATTAGTTTTAAATTTCGTAAATATGGCGAAGATTAGTGATCTTAAAGTGATAATTAAAATCTATTCTCGCGGATCCATGCTTCCTACAACAGGTAACAAAAACGAACTAGTCTTAAGACTACAAGAACAATTAAGCGATTACTGCGTCACTATTAATGGTGAGGCATGTTACAAAGACAATGTATCCCGCGTTATGACGACAAATAAGACAATAGTTGTCATGGTACAACCAAAAACAACTAAAAAACTAAAGCTAAATGGACAAAAACTTATCAGTATAAGATACATAATTTAGAAAATAGGATCAAATATTTAGAAGAATGTGTTAGAAATTAACCCAAAAACGGAAGTCAAATGTGTGACGAAGGTAAAGAAAATAGCAAAATTATTTCGATAAGAAATGATAATGCCATCACAAATGCCAGGCAAGTCAACAAAATTAATAGCCTTCAACTTGAGGATTCGAATCAAAATTGTTCTCTGGTAAATAAAAGTATGGATAAAACTGTTATACAGGAAAGGTCATCTGACACCTGTGAAAAACGTAAAATATTAATCTTAGCCGATAGTCAGGGTAGAGATTGTGCCAAAATTTTGAATGACCTAATTGATAATCGTAAGTATCACGTTATGTGCATTTTTAAACCTAACGCCACCTTCCAAAACACTGTGAGTGGAATAGAAAATTAATTAATAACTTTGCTAATTCCGACTTTGTGATAGTAATTGCGGGCACTAATGACGCGTTATGGAAATCTCGTATCAATAAACTCAATAATTTCCACAATCCGTGCTTTAAAAATACTAACGCACTTTTTACTCTGTTGCTTACTGGCATGGACGATATGCACTAAATAAATTTATATACAATGTGAATGTACAATTATACAGTGTAAGTAAGTGTAATGGGAATATAGGTTTTCAAGATTTAAACACGTTTATTTCGAAAAAGATTTTACACAAAGCGGTCTTCATTTAAATACTCGTGGAAAATTTAAACTTTGTAAATATATTCTTAGCTTTGTTACCACAAAGATAAATTATTGCAAATCAATAATTAATTTTGAATCAATTGACGATAACGAATATGTTAATAAACATAATCTCATTTTATAAACTGTAATAGTTCTATAAGTATGCATAATAATACTAGTTTAAAAATCATAAATAATAGCGACCATTTGGAAGATAAGAATAAAGACAACCTTTTTTCTCAATCAGCTCCCAAAAAACTTGCAAACGTAAATTTGGATCATGAAGTAGTGCAAGCAAACTAATTGTAAAATAATTAGTACTACTCTTCTTCACTTAAATATACAGTGTTTAAGAAATAAGGTTAACGAACTTGAAAGTTTTCTTGCTGATAATGAAGTAACTGATTTTTATGTATAAACGAGCACTGGCTACTGGATGATGAAATGCAGTCTTTGCTGTTAACTAACTATAAGGCAATCTCTATTTTGTCGCATTGAACATAAACATGGTGGAGTTGCCATTTTTGCAAGGAAAAAAAAGCTAGTGTGCCAATTGAAAAATAAGCACGCTTTCGGTGGAAATGCATTGTGAATTTTCAGCCCTAAAATCTGAAATGTTAACATTATGACCGTATATAGACCACCAAAGGGTGATTTTAATAAATTTTTGGAACGTATTTCTAATTGTTTGAAATACTCACGAAAACAATGGAATTGTTATTGTAACGGGTGATTTTAATGTTGTCTTTAATATAAATAGTTCACACACTCAAGCTCATAAACACATTTACTAGTTATGGTCTCACTGCCATAAATACTCATAATACTAGAAAAACAATTGTCTGACAATATATTTGTCAATTCGGGTTTAAACGAATATTGTTGCGATGTAATTGATACAAGCTATCGGACCACCTAGAATCACTCTGAAGTTTAGTGCATGGATGGTTCCTGACTTACACACAATCACTTATAGACCCTTGACACCTGCTGGTTTATTTAAGTTACATTCAATCATACAAAATACTCGCTGGACATTTGCTGATGGTACAAGTATAAATCTTGAAAACAAATTTAGGACTTTTATACATTTCATTAATCAGGCTATTCATATTGCTCTTCCAGAAAAATGTACAATTGTAAATAATTTGAAAGGCGATTCCGTACAGTGGTTTAATGACGATTTAAAACGTAAAAGAGATCACCTCAATTTGATACAAACTTTGAACAAAATCAATCCCAACGAAAAATTAGATAAAAAAGTAAAACAGTATAAATATGAATATAGAAAGGCGATAGTTGAGGCAAAAAATAATGTACATGATAAACTAATACGTAAATCATCTAATCCACAAAAAACAATGTGGACAATCATTAATAATAAAAAAAAACAGTCAAGGCCTTCATCAACTTTGATCTCAGCTGACGATTTCAATTTAAGCTTTACGCAACTCCCTCATACTATTACTAATAACATGACCGTTAGTAAATATTCCTTTAAACACTATCTATCGAAAACAAAACTTAACATTCCTCAAAAATTCATATTTAATCCAGTTAGTGTAGTCCAAATTTTAGACATAATAAGAAATCTCAAGAAATCAGATAGTAAAGATGCCTATGACTTAAACATAAAAATTCTTCACACGATCATGTATGTCATTGTATGTCCATTATGTAAACTAATTAATCAGTGTATGATTGATAATACGTTTCCTGATGTTTTAAAATTATCACGAGTAGTACCTATCTACAAGAAGGGTTGTGTAGACGAAATTAGCAATTATAGACCGATATCAATTATCCTCTATTTGGAAAGATATTTGAGATAGTTCTAAAAACTCAACTCATTGAATATCTTGAAGAAAACAGACTTCTTAATCAACACCAGTATGGGTATCGACAAAAACATTCGACTACTTTGGCTATTAATGACTTAATATCATACATTTGCGAATCCTTTGAAAACCAAATCTACTCGCTCACAATTTTAGATCTTACAAAGGCATTTGATTGCGTGTGTCATGAGATACTGATCGAAAAGCTAAGATTCTACGGTCTTGACTACAGTAGCAGTAACCTAATAAAATCTTACCTGCACAATCGTTCTCAATTTGTTACTTATAACCATTGTACTCCTAAAGAAGCTACGATTAGTCTAGGGGTACCACAGGGATCGGTATTAGGGCCCATATTATTTCTTATATTCGTAAACGACCTGCCTTTCTGTGACACAAAGCAAAATTTATTCTTTTGCCGATGACACTGTCTTCTCTCAGACACATGATAATCTTGACACACTATATTCAAATTGTGAAAAACACAATCAATTGTGACTGATTGGTTTCTGAATAAACTGACTTTGAATCTTGCAAAACCGAAAATATTGTCTTTACATTAAAAACCACAATACCATTCATACCACCTCCGTAAAGTTTCTTGGGTTATATGTAGATACCAAACTATCGTGGGTGAACCATACGGATTTTGTCAACGCGAGGCTGTCAAAGAGCCTATACTTATTGCGAAATCTGGGAAATAATGTTTCATAACACTTCTGTGCGCTTATCACGCTATTGTTCATTCAACAATTTCTATAGCATTTTAGTATGGGGTCATGCGAGAGGGAGCGACAGGGTATTCGCTCTGCAAAGAAAAGCAATTAGAATAATAGCCAACTTAAAATATAGAGAAGATTGCAAAGATACATTTGTAAATCTAAAATTTTAACAGTTCCTACTTATATCTTACAGTGCTTGCTATATATAAAGGGTCACGAAGAAGAATATGTTAAACATAATAAAAGTCATGATTACTCAACAAGAGGCAATGAAAAATTTCAAAATCTCGCATTGGAAGTAATTACTATGCAATTAGATTTTATAATGCACTACCGTACGATTTCAAATCTTTAAATATTAACACTTTCAAAACAGATTGAAAAATTTTATCTTTAAAGGCATTTTATAAAGCTGAAGAGTTTGAAAATCAGATTTTTCTTCCCTATAGGTAGTTGTGCACGGGCTATTAATCAATCTATGCCGTGTAATATATGTATGTATTTATGTGTATATATGCATCCGTGGCTCTTTACACCATATTGTTTATTTATGTTTGTGTGTATGTATAAATAGGTATATGTAGTTAGCTTAGTTATTGATAAATTACCGAAAGGACTTATGTACAGGGTGTCCCAACGATAGAGTAAAGTAAGTTTATGCTTAACTAGAATTATTTGTGTAAATATTGTATGGACCATGGGGTAGAGGTAAGAAGTGTGCATTTTTTAAAATATTGGAAGTTATACAGGGTGTGCCAGAAAAGCAGGACGTGAAAAGTATGATTTTTTAAATAGAACACCCGTATTTGATTTTAGTTTTTAATTCTACGTGTCCATACAAACATATTTTGTCATACAAAGATTGGCTGAAAGTTTTAGTTCTTGAGATATTCGCGTTTAAAGATTATTATGGTCATTTTCGTGGGGTTGATGAATGGGCAATTGTTCCGTTATTTCACAATAAAAAAATTGATATTTCGTGTGAAAAATGAGTGATATTATACTAACGTTTAGACCGAGTAGTATTTCTAATTTTCTCAACAGGGTGTTTGTTATAACCATTCAAATTTGAAAATTCTCAAATTAAAAAATCAGTTTTTTTAATTGCACACCTATATATTTTATTTCATTTTATTCGGGATTAAAAATCTATCATTTTGTCAAATATATCCTATATCTATCTTTGATAGTTTTCGAGTAATTTCGATTTTTCACACTAGCTACTTTATTTTCGATAACATTGCATTGCATGGATCTTGGTAGCCATGGAAAATAATAATTGCGTTACTAAGATACAAAGGTTTCCTACTTGTCAAAATAAACACATTAAATTTGTCGTTTTCGCATTTAACTTGTTATCAATTCTTGTATCAATTATGGATTATTCGACAAATGAATTAATTGATATGATATACGTGTTGGGCGAGGCTGAAAAAACCCTTTATTGGCACAACGAATCTACAAAATGAAATATCCTGAACGTCGAATACCTACTACTGTTGGCTTGGAAAATTTGATGGATAGATTTGATTCTAGCGGTAGTGTTAGATACTTCAAACGTAAAGTTGTTAATAAAAGGGCAGCTAATGAAGAAAAAGAACTTGAAATATTATTAAATATTTCATTTTGTAGATTCGTTGTGCCAATAAAGGGTTTTTTTCAGCCTCGCCCAACACGTATATCAAATCAATTAATTCATTTGTCGAATAATCCATAATTGATACAAGAATTGATAACAAGTTAAATGCGAAAACGACAAATTTAATATGTGTTTATTTTGACAAGTAGGAAACCTTTGTATCTTAGTAACGCAATTATTATTTTCCATGGCTACCAAGATCCATGCAATGCAATGTTATCGAAAATAAAGTAGCTAGTGTGAAAAATCGAAATTACTCGAAAACTATCAAAGATAGATATAGGATATATTTGACAAAAATGATAGATTTTTAATCCCGAATAAAATGAAATAAAATATATAGGGTGTGCAATTAAAAAACTGATTTTTTTAATTTGAGAATTTTCAAATTTGAATGGTTATAACAAACACCCTGTTGAGAAAATTAGAAATACTACTCGGTCTAAACGTTAGTATAATATCACTCATTTTTCACACGAAATATCAATTTTTTATTGTGAAATAACGGAACAATTGCCCATTCATCAACCCCACGAAAATGACCATAATAATCTTTAAACGCGAATATCTCAAGAACTAAAACTTTCAGCCAATCTTTGTATGACAAAATATGTTTGTATGGACACGTAGAATTAAAACTAAAATCAAATACGGGTGTTCTATTTAAAAAATCATACTTTTCACGTCCTGCTTTTCTGGCACACCCTGTATAACTTCCAATATTTTAAAAAATGCACACTTCTTACCTCTACCCCATGGTCCATACAATATTTACACAAATAATTCTAGTTAAGCATAAACTTACTTTACTCTATCGTTGGGACACCCTGTACATGTATTCTATTACTTTACTTGACGTGTGTAAATACTTAGTGTATAAAGCACAAATATACATTATTATTATAAACTTGATAAAATATACAAATCGGTTCAATTTGTGGATGTGCTACGCTGCTGAATCATGGACCAAAGCTGTAGATGCACGTACAACCTTGGTTCGTTTACTTCAACATTTGACGAAATTGGCATTTGATGCTGATCATGACTCTCAAAGAAATATGAAAATGGTGTAAAAATATGTGAAAAGTATTTAAAGGGTCCATATTGTTTGACTTGTTTAATACAAAAGTTAATCGACAACTAGAAGAGTTCACTCGATTAGAAAAGATGTATAATTAAAAAATAAAGACTTTAATTGTTGTTGTTGTGAATATATAATGTTCTTTTGCATATACAAAGAATGTGTCCATGAGTAGTTTAGCCAGTCGAAAAACAACAAACATAGTAGTGCACCCAACCATATGTAAACATGTTTAACTAGAATCATTTTGTATCACCTGCTAACCATTTGCTGTAAATTTCAAGGCAACACCATATTACAATTCTGAGAAATCTAAAAATAGAATTTTCAAGGTCCCGATCATGTCCGATCTTATCCGTATTTTGACCTTGAATGCAATTTATGCCTCTATATAAGGAGAGAAAGAGCAGTGGCAGTGGCATTGCAATCATGATGAATAATTTTATGGTAAACCTAAAGTGCTTTGAAGAGCAATTAGATATTAGTTGAAGTTATAAATATATGTCTAACATTCGCATCAAAAGAAAACTTATCCCTTATTATGCTTCGAATTGCGCGGGTTTAATTAAAGTACACACGTGTTGTTGTACATTTAAAATTCTGAAATTGCGTCCTATTTATGTGGGTTTTTATTTACATAATACTACTATCCTAACCACCAGGATGAGGTAGTTCCCAAAGACAATAACCGTTTCCCAAATACAGATAGCGGTTTCCCAACACGTAACCATTTCCCAAAAGCTGTAGTCGTTTCCCCACAGAAAACAAATAGCTCATTCATCGTAGCTGAGGCAAAATTGAACTAGACTGCATGGTCAAACAAGGTCAAAGTTTATTGATCTGAGAGGTGTCATATTCTTAGAAATCACTTGTGATTAAAGTTTATTGTTAAGTCATACTCTTATAAATCTCAGTTCGTGAAGGTTGTTGTTTATGCTAAAAAGTAGGTTAAAGTTAAGTTCTCGTATTGGTTAAATTGAGTCAAGTCAACTTTTGGTGGTACAATTCTTAGAAATCTGAAAATAGGTGAAAGTAGGTCAAGTACTGATAGGTAGTTTTTATATTATAGAAAAAGCTGAATAATCCGCTTAAATCACCTACTTTTAGTATTTTTATATTGTTGCAGGCTAAATACTCACTGAGCATCCAGCCCATAAACGCAATTTGTGCCACGGCATAGCTCTGTGGTGTGTGGGTTCTTACTAAAAGATCGTAAAGGCAGCCGTAGAACTCCAAAATCGTCAAATCGGTAGATAAAGTCAAAAGCGCCACCTGTTAAAACATTATAGCAAAACGTCTTGAACAGATGTTGTATTAGTCTAACAGGAAACCAAAGCGTTCACTCAAAATCTATTATTCTACAAAGTCTACCCTAAAAATATTAACACCAGGTTCACCTAAACTTCAATAAAATCTTAAGCTTTAAAGATAAAAGCCGCAAAATGCGAAATAAAACATAAAACTTATGTCAAAAATTATTATTTACTTATTTAATTAAAACTAAAAATATATGTCACCACAAACTAAACAAACGCGATCCCAAATCTATGAAATTCTAAAATTTATCAAATGTCGATATCGGGATGTAATACCTAAATTCCAAAGTAAGTTACCTAGCTGCCATAACAAACAATTATACTCGCTTACCTGTTCGGCAAATCAGGCACTAGAATGTCTCCAATCGATAAGTCTATACCTACAAAAATACTTCAAAGATATCTCGCAACTGTTCGAGATACCCTCGTATGCACAAAAAAATACAATCAGCTGTTCATCCAGCAAACTCATACTACGTTATCTAAATGTTAATTAATTAATCTAAATCTTAATTAATTACTTAAAAAAAACTTAAATAACTTTCATCAAATGAAGTCATTACTAGCAATCTTAAATATGAATCAAAATGTTTCTACTCCTTTAGCTTATTACTTTACGTCAAAATTATAGCACAGAGGAGGAATCACAATAGATTAATATCTATCAATAAAACAGTTATAAACATTAACAATGATCGTATATTATGACATGTACATCTCAAATTTTGATACAGTTACCTAAAAAAACATTAAATTTCGCATTCCAAAACAAGCAATCTAGAATAAAAATAATAAAATTCAACCGGCGCTTGCAAGGCCCTTTAAGGTCAGTTACCATGTATTATAAACAAATACCTTTCATTAAACCCATTAATTCCCAAGGGTAGAAAAAAACATTTTTTTTTGCAATGAAACTTTATATACTAACTACAAATACATCAATTAAGATAAATTAGGTAAAAAAGTTTTCCAGTACAAACGCACACCATAATGTTTCGTATACAAACGTTAACTTATCAATTCTAAAGTTTTAAACAGTCTATGTAAATGATACATTTTGACTATAAAATTGTTAGTCTTGCACTGTTCATCTCCTTCTTGTTTTACTCTTTGTTTTTATGTTGTGTCCAAATTATCGAAACAATTTCTGCTGGTAAAAATTTTACGGTCCCGAGTTTTTTTTATTTGTCATACTTTCCTATTTGCTTTGTTCTCTTTAGAACAAAGTTCAGTCCTTCTTGCTTTTCATCAAAGTAACCTACACAAGATTTAAAATCTATTTGAGATTTTTCCTGTTTGCAAGGTTATATATTTTCCAGGCATTCACTATAACATTCAATTTTATAAATAGTTGCCATCACCATTTTTCCTCTTACACGAATTCTGTAATTTGCAATGCCGTTATGATACATGAGCGATATTTTATTGTAATTACGATGACCGCAAATACCCACATCTTCTTTCTTTTCTTTTATCTTTTACGACATAAATCAAGGCTGCAATTATTAGTAGTAACGGTTACAACAGAATTATCATTCAACGCACTAATAATATTTGTTTATAAAACAGAAATCATATGTTTCGTTTCTTTCTGAAATTTCTTCCTGTTGTAATGTGTTATTACATGTGTTTTGGGTTCCTGTGGCATAAATCTAGTTTTCAGCAATCAAAACAAATTATGAGGCGAAAAAGTTGTCAAAATATATGTGTCAAATCCTCGACTCAGACAAAATCTAAGACAACCTGTTTATAGACCTAATTCAGTTTTTTAAAATTCATGTTCTGTCCAATATGGTATAAACTTATATAAATATCCATTCTAACTGCATAGACACCATAATTTGAAACCAAACCACAGGTTTCTTTATGAACATCTACAACGTGCCTAAAATTGCATCTCTTGTCTATGGATAAGTTATCGAAAATATCAAATTGCATTCTTGTCGCTTATTGCATCAAAATGGGTGTCAATTTAAAACTTATCATTTTTATCCAATTGACATTATGACTCATGCATTTACAATGACACCTTTGTCTTCGTCTCGACCAATAAATTTTTGTCGCTGGTAATGTGATAACCAAAAAAATTGATATGGCAATAAAACGTTTCAGAGTAGTGATATTGAGATCTAAACCATGTATTATCATTAATTTTTTGAAATCGACAATTTTCTAAAACATCATCCGAAATATAAAAACTTCGTAAAATTTTACACTGACTTTTCAATTTCTTCTAGTGGTCTGTTCTTTATTTTCAGCAAAACTGGCGTATGCTGGAGTAACTTTTCTCCATTTCGATTATCTTCTTTTCTTTTCGAAAGTTTCATTTTTTCGAAGTTGGTGTATTACTTCTTCGAAATTTGTCTTCATCAAGATTTGTGTGAACTTCAAATGTACCTGTATATCTGGCATCTCTGTATCATTTTCATATATCATTTTCAAAATTTCTTCATCCTAAGTTCATCTACAATGTACACTGCATGAATGTTTACATCTTTCCAAATCATCATCTTCTTAATAATAACTCTTAGGCAAATTCTATTTTCTCAACATAACTGACAAATAAATGACAATTAAAAATATTTTGTTTCAAAATAATTCATCAATACATAATAATTTGATGAATGACAAATACTCACTTGATTTTATAAAAAAAACAAAGCAAGACAATTTCATGTAATTGTATAAACAAACTGACCAAATATGCGAAAAGAAGAATGACAAAGAACATCCTCATTATAATAAATTATATAAATTTACAAAACCAAAATAAGAAAAGCAATAAGGTATTATTGAATTACAGCATCATAAAATGCAAGAACATTTTTCTGCATTCCGTCCGGTTGGTCATAACAGTCTGGTGCAAAGATGCCAAATCCCAACGTTTCAGAGAAACTTGAATATTTGGTAAAATAATAAGTAAATGCTAACAGGTAAAACGTTTCACTAAATAAAACAAAGACGAATCCATAAAACGGTTTGTCATAATTTGAATATAAATATTTTTTTATAAGAAAGTATCGCAAGATTAGACTCTATTCAATCTATCAACAGCACAATTAAAATGATATTTTCACAATTTTAATGACACTGGTAAACGATGTCGTCTTTCACTGAAGAAGTTACAGTTAAATTGAATTATAATCTCAAAAAAATAGGAAGAAATGTTTTTATCGAAACGTTAATTAATGGTTAAATACAACAAGAAATAACACAAAATATCGGTAATACAACTTTGGTACACAATTTGTACAACAAAAAGATCAGGTTAAAACAAATACATTGTGAGGATGAATACGCCCGTTTCAAAATTGCCTGAACCTTTATACGATAGATTACACAACAGCGTTTGCATCCTCCCATATAAACAAAAATAAAATAAAACAACCTTTATTCTTGTCACCAAAATAAAAAATAAACGTTACCTCATAACACCAACAACAAAAAGATGTTCTTCCTCCTCTGAACTACACAATCGGTCGGACACCAGTCCAAGATATTCTAAATAATTCGACAGTCATTACGGTGCGCTTTCCATGGAAATTCACAAACAAATCTTATTCGTATTTACTCGAACTTGATTTGCACAGTTACTTCAACTAAAACTACGTTAACTAATCCTTTATTTGATTCAACATAAATGCACAACTATTTCACCGTTACTTTTAATTTTACTCATTTAAACTTAACCAAAATTCGGTATATCTATTTAAACGACGTCTTCTTATTAACGATATTTACAAAGTTCTTGACGAATATTACGGACTTAAACTAAAGCTTTATTTACAGCGTAGTCATTTACAAGTCGTCAAATAACACTAACATTTACACACTTTACTTTGATCCGCACACCACGCGCGATAGAACTCCAAAAGAGTTACTACCATTCGTTTAAATAGAATACGCACAGGATATGTCGCATACGACCCCATACGATAGACACTCCAGAACAAAGACACTAAGTAATCCTCAATTAAGGTAACGAAGATCAAATTTCCCGATAGCTTCATTAACCTCCAAGACGTAAATATTTCACTACCTCCACACAAACCTTCGTGACACAAAGCGCAAACACCATGGACCTTACCATCATTCAAGACTGAGGACATACATTCAAAACTTCTTCAGTTACGCCATATTTGATTTTAAAACGACAACCAATCAACTACTCATACATTCAAATTATAAAACGCTAACGATATGCCCTCCCGTAAATGATCAGGAAAATACGTCCTACGAACTGTAATCCTGAAGGGTACCTCAGAATGCAAACACGTCAGCTTTCACAGCAATCAGACAAAATGTTATTGTTAAGTTATTTGCCTTAGTACTTATTGAACTCACAATATGCCTTCTCCTATAATGATTTTAATTGAAAGTGAATCGTAAACTGTACTGCAATAGAATCCACCAAAACATGATATGAAAACAAAACAATAACAAATGATTTTTAATTTTAAACACACACACTCACACTCCACACTCCACACACACACTCCACACACTCACACACTCACACACTCACACACTCACACTCCCACACCCACACACACAAACACTCACACACCACCACACACTCAACACAACACACACACACACACACACAACTCACTACTCACACACCACACACACTCCACACTCCACACACACACCACACACTCACACACACACACACACACACACACACACACACACACACACTCAACACACACACACACTCAACACACACACACACTCACCTCACACTCACACTCACACACCTCACACCTCACACCACACACACACACACACACACACACACACACACACACACACTCCACACTACCACACACACTCACAACTCACACTCCCTCACACCTCCACATCACACACTCCACACACACCACACACTCACACCCACACTCACACTCACACACTCACACACTCACACCTCACACACCCCCATCACACACTCACACACCCCCTCACACACCACACACTCACTCCACACTCACACTCACCTCACACACTCCACACTCCACACACTCACACACTCACCACCACACTCACACACTCCACACTCACACACTCACACACTCCACCCACACACTCCACACCTCACACACCCTCAACACTCAACTCCACCCCACCACCACACTCCACACTCCCCACACCAACACTCAACACCACACACTCCACACCCACCTCACACACTCACACACTCCCACTCCACACTCACACACTCCTCCTCACACTCACACACCTCCACACACTCACCTCCATCCACACTCCACACTCACACACACACACACACACACACACTCACACACTCACACTCACACACTCACACTCACAACTCACACCACACCTCACACCTCACACTCACACCTCACACTCACACACTCACACACCCACACACCACACCTCACACACTCACACCTCACACACTCAGACACTCATAACACTCCACCTCACACACCACACTCACACCTCCACACTCACACTCACACTCACACACACACACACACACACACACCACACTCCACACTCAACCTCACACATCCACACACTCACACCTCAACACTCCACACACACACACACTCCACACTCACACTCCCACACTCCCCACACACTCACACACTCCACACTCACACACTCACACACTCCACACTCACACCTCCACACCTCACACTCACACACTCCACACTCCACACAC
Organism: Vesta saturnalis; assembly: GCA_036346205.1. Lineage (NCBI taxonomy): Eukaryota > Metazoa > Arthropoda > Insecta > Coleoptera > Lampyridae > Vesta > Vesta saturnalis. The sequence continues at coordinate 144,525 of JARFJB010000063.1, forward strand.
ACACACACTCACACACTCACACCTCCACACTCCCACACACACTCACACCTCACACTCAAACACACACACTCACACACTCACACCCACCACACTCACACACCTCACACTCACACACTCACACACTCCACTCACACTCACACACCACACACTCACACTCCACACCTCAAACACTCCACACTCACACCACACACTCAAACACTCACACCACCTCACACCCACCTCACACTCCACACTCACACACTCACACCACACCTCACACTCACACCACACACTCCACACTCACACACTCCACACCACACTCACACACTCACACACACTCACACACTCACACACTCCACACCTCACACACTCACACTCCACACTCACCCACACACCCCACACTCACACCACACACACCACACACTCACACTCACACACTCACACTCCACCACACCTCACACACTCCCTCCACACTCCACACCTCACACACACACTCACACACTCACACTCACACTCACACACTCACACCTCCCTCACACACTCACACCTCCACACACACACACCACACCCACACACTCCCACCACACTCACACCTCCCCACACCACACCACACCTCCCACCTCACACTCAACACTCACACCCACACACTCACACTCACACACACACTCCCTCACACTCACACATCACCTCCACACACACACTCACACACTCACACACTCCACACTCACACTCACACACCCACACACCTCACACACCTCACACTCCACACTCACACACTCACACTCACACACTCACACACTCACACCCACACACTCACAACTCACACACACTCACACCCACACTCACACCTCACACACTCACACACTCACACACTCACACCTCACACACTCACACCCACACACCCACACACTCCACCCACACACCACACACTCACACCCACCACACACACACACACCACACACTCACACACTCACACACTCACACACCACCACACTCCCACTCACACTCCACACACCACACCACACTCACACACCCACACACCACACACTCACACACCACACCTCACACCACACCACACACTCACACACCACACCCACACACACACTCCACACACTCACACCCCACACTCACACACACCTCACACACTCACACACCAAATCACACCCACACCACACACTCACACATCACACCTCACACACCCACACCACACACCACACACCACACACCCACACACACACCCACACACCACACACTCACCACACACACCACCACACACTCACACACCCACACACTCACACCCACACCACACACTCACACACTCACACACCCTCACACACCTCACACCTCACACACCCACACCTCACACACCACACCACCACACCACTCACACACTCACACCACACACACACCACACCTCACACCTCACACACCCACACCCACACCTCACACACTCCACACCACACCCACACACCACACACTCACACTCACACACCACACACCACACACCACACACCACACCACACACACACCACACACTCACACACACCTCACACCACCCTCACACACTCACACACTCACACACTCACACCCACACACACTCACACACTCACACACCCACCCACACACTCACACACTCACACCCACACACTCACACACTCACACCACACCACACACCCTCACACACCCACACACTCACACACTCACACCTCACACACCACACCTCACACACTCACCACACACCACACACTCACACACCACACACCCACACACCTCACACACTCACACCACCACACACCTCACACACCCTCACACACCACACACCCACACACTCACACACTCACACACTCACACACCACACTCACACACCTCACACTCACACACCCCACACTCACACACCACACTCACACCCACACACTCACACAACACACCACACCACACACCACACACTCACACCCACCACCACACTCACACACTCACACCTCACCACACACTCACACCACCCACACACACCCACACACACTCACACACCACACACTCACACACCTCACACACCCACACACACACACCCACACTCACACACTCACACACCACCCACACCACACACTCACCACACTCCACACACTCACACACTCACACACCACACACCACACACCACACACCCACACCACACTCACACCTCACACACCCACACCCACCCACACACCCACACTCACACTCACACCCACACACCTCACACACACCACACACTCACACACTCACACTCACACTCACACACCACACCACACACCTCACACCAAACCACACACTCCACACTCACACACACTCACACCACACACTCACACACTCACACCTCACACACCTCACACACCACACACCACCCACACTCACCACACCTCACACACTCACACCTCACACACTCACACACTCACACACTCACACCTCACACACCCACACACTCACACACACACCCCACACACCACCTCACACACCACACACCCACACCCACACACTCACACCTCACACACTCACACACCTCACACACTCACACCCACCCTCACACACTCACACACTCACACCACACACCACACACTCACACCCACACACTCACACCACCACACACTCACACCTCACACCCACACACTCACACACCTCACACACACACACACCACACACACCCACACACACACACACACACACCACATACACACTCACACACTCACACCTCACACCTCACACTCCCACACCACACACTCACACCTCACACCACACACTCACACACTCACACACCACCCACACACCCACACCCACACCTCACACACCCTCACACACCACTCACACACACACACCACACACACCCACACCACACACCACACCACACCACCCACACCTCAAACACCCACACCCACACCCACACCACACCTCACCCCACACCTCCACCCACACTCACACACCACCACCCACACACCCCACACACTCACACACCTCACACCTCACACACTCACACCACACACCACACACTCACACACACACATACACCCACACACCACCACACACTCACACCCACACACCAACTCACACCTCACACCAACTCACACACCCACCTCACACTCACACACCACACCCCCACACTCACACACTCACACCTCACACTCACACACTCACCACCACACCACCACCACACCCACACACACACATCACACTCACACACTCACACACCCCTCACACACTCACACACTCACACAATCACACACCCACACACCCACACTCACACACCCACACTCCACACACTCACACACCCACACACCTCACACACTCACACACCAACCACCACACACACACACCACACACCTCCACACACCACACACCACACCCACACACTCCACACTCACACACTCACACTCACACACTCACACACTCACACCCACACTCACACACTCACACCCCACCACCCCACACCACACACCACACACCTCACACACCCTCACACACTCACACCACACCACACACTCACACCTCACACACCACACACCACACACTCACACACTCACACACTCCACACTCAAACACACCTCACACACTCCACACTCACACACCACACACCCACCACCCACCTCACACACTCACACACCACACACTCACACACCTCACACACCCACACACTCACACACCCACACACCCCACACTCACACCACACACCACACACCACACACTCACACACCACACCACCCCACACCACTCACACACTCACACCACACACCACACACTCACCACACCTCACACACCAAACACTCACACACTCACACACTCACACACTCACACACCACCACACTCACACACACACACACCCACACCTCACACACACCACACACCCACACACCTCACACACACACCACACACTCACACCCACACCCACACCCACACCACACTCACACCTCACACACTCACACACCCACCACCACACACACACACCACACACCCACACCACACCACACACTCACACCACACACACCACCCACACCCCACACTCACACACTCACACCTCACAACTCACACCACACCCACACCACACACCCACTCACCACACTCACACACTCACACACTCACACACACACACACCACACTCACACCCCACATCACACACTCACACACTCACACACCACACACTCACACCACACCCACCCACACACTCACACACCACCCACCTCACACCTCACACCTCACACCTCACACACCCCACACTCACACACTCACACCACCCTCACACACTCACCCACCACCTCACACACCACACACTCACACTCACACACTCACACCTCCACACTCCACACCACCTCACACACCACCTCACACACTCACACACCACACCTCACACACTCACACACTCACACCTCACACCCCACACCACACCACACACTCACACACCACACACTCACACCACACACACACACACACACACCACACTTCACACCCCACACACCACACACCACACCACACACTCACACCTCACACACTCAAACCACACTCACACAACCCACACCACACACTCACACACTCACACACCTCAAACACACACCTCCACACACCTCACACCCACACACACCACACACACTCACACACACACACACCACACACACACACCACACCCACACCCCACACTCACACCTCAAACACTCACACCCACACACTCACACCTCACACCTCCTCACACCCACCACACACTCACACCACACACTCACACACTCACACACTCACACACCACACCTCACACACACACCACACACCACACACACTCACACACCACACACTCACACCTCACACTCACACACCCACACACTCACACACCCACACACCCACCACACCTCACACCCACTCCACACACTCACACCTCACACCCACACACACACGCACCCACACTCACACACTCACACCCTCACACCACACCCACACACCTCACACACCCACCACCACCCAACACACCACACACACCCAACACCTCACACACTCCACACACCACCACAACACACTCACACACCCACACTCACACACCCACACACCACACACTCACACACCACCCACACCCACACCCTCACACACACTCACACACCTCACACCCCCACACCACACACACCACACACTCACACCCACCACACACCACACCTCACCCCCACACACTCACACTCACACCCTCACACACCACACACCACACACCCACACACCCACATCACACCACAACCACACACCACACACTCACACCACACCACACACCACACCCACACCTCACACACCTCACACCCCACACCACACACTCACACACCACACACCACACACACTCACACACCACACACCACACACACCACACACACACTCACACCCACACTCACACACACCACACACACTCACACACTCACACCTCACACAACACACTCACACCACACACACCCACCACACCTCACACACCCACACTCACACACTCACACACACACACCTCACACACCCCACACACCACACACACACACCCCCACACACCCACACCCACACTCACACCTCACACCCACACCACCTCACACCTCACACCACACACACACACCCACACCACACACCTCACCCACCTCACACACACACCCCACACCCACACACTCCACACACTCACACAACACACCTCACACACTCACACACTCACACCACCCTCACACACTCCACACACTCACCAACCTCCCACACTCACACCTCACACTCACACACACCACACACTCACACACCACACCACCCTCACACCTCACACAACACACCACCCACACACACAACACACCCTCACACACTCACACACCTCACACACACACCACACACTCACACACCACACCACCACACCACACCTCACACACCCACACACCTCACACACCACACACTCACACACCCACACACTCACACACCCTCACACCTCACACCACACACCACCACACCACTCACACCCACACACCACCACACTCACACACCACACCTCACACTCACACACCACACACTCACACACTCCCACCACACACACACACACACACACCACACCCCACACACCACCTCACACACACACACACACCCTCACACACCACACACTCACACCTCCACCCCACACACACACCACACTCACACACTCCCACACCACTCACACACACCACCCTCACACACCTCACACTCACACCTCACACCACCCCACACACCACCACACACTCACACACACCACACCCACCCTCACACACTCACACACCCCACACCACACTCCACACACCACACACTCACACACCACACACCCACACACCACACACACACACCTCACACACACACACCCACACACACACCACACCCCCACCCTCCCACACACCCTCCACACTCACAAACACTCACACACACACACACTCACACCACTCCCACACTCACACCCACACACACACACACACACCCACACTCACACCCACACACCACACTCACACACTCACACCTCACACACCTCACACCACACCACACACTCACACACTCACACACTCACACACCCACACACTCACACACCCACACCCACACCTCACACACCCACACCCACACACCCACACACCACACCCACACCTCAACACCCACACACCACACAACACACACACACTCCCACACACCCCACACTCACACACACACCCCACACCACACACCACACACCACACACCACACCACACACCACACACCACACACACCACACACACCACACACCACACCACACACACCCACAACACCACACACACCACCCATACCACACACACACCACACCACCACCACTCGCACAAACACAACGCACACCCACACACGCACAACACTACACACCCACAAACACACGCACACACCACACACCACACCACATACCACCACACGCGCACACGCCACACGCACGCACCCACACGCACCCACTCACACCACACCACCCACCACATAAACGCCCACACCCACACAACGCCCACCCCACAACCACAAACGCCCACACCGCACACCACACCTACCCCAAACAATGAAACACATTAAAAAAAATTAAGGAAATATATTGTAATATTGAAGATTATATACAGAAGGAAATTACAGTAACAAAATATAATTAATGAACTCATGGTAAACTATAAACAAACATCAAAATAAATTTACTAAAACAAGTTTAAGAATCACCATCGGATAAGGAACCACATAATGAATATTAAGAGATATTGATAAATTAAAACACACATTAAAATAAAAGGACATTACATTGAAATGTATTATAATATTTAGTTAATTGTAACCTTAGCATTTTGATATTATTTATGTTGTATACATGTAGTATTACATCGTTCAATACAAGAAATAAATTGTTTAAATAAACAAAACCCACCCACACACCACATAACCCATACCACAAGAGGACACAACAAATAGAAAAACACACAATTTAAATGGTCTCAGACGATTCCTTCAGTCTTCAAACACTATATTTGACCGGTAAACAACATTTACTTGATAATATATATAATGCGAATTAGTTTGCCCACCACTGGATTAATCATCGTGTATAAAAGCAAAATTATTATTAAACGATGAAATCGTTAAGACAATTTTTTAAGTATTATGTAGTCTTAGTAAAACGCTTTCATGTGTTATATAATGCGAGCGCATTGTTTTGTTAAATGAAACAGCAATACGTAATTAGAGCTTAGTTGTGTTGTTCTTATTTGTATAACAAAGACCGTGTTGGTAAGTATTCATGGCTTGGGTTGATCAAAGATGAGTGTTACATATAACATTGCCTGATTGACATAAATTGTAAAATCCTGAACAGAATTCTAGTTGCTGAATGTACCGTCAATTTATTATATTGATATTAATATATTGTATGATACGATATATTATGTCCTAAGGAATAAATATATTCTCTCAAAGAAATATTTGGAAATATCAGCTCATAACGTTAGGCTCAATAGCAATAAATAAAACACTGATTTATGTCACATCACTAGTGATTCAGTTTCAGAAGTGGTAATCGATAGATATAAAAGCCAGTAATATTTCAAATTATTTATTTAATAACTACCTATAGCGAACAATGGTTTTGAGTTTCTTTTAACTTTTAGTACTTTCTTAACACACACAATACAATAATAAATGTATATTATCTATCTATATTATCTAATAAAAAATTAGTATAACTAGCCCTTTGGTTCTTTCGTATTGAAAGAAGAGTTTATGTGGTTTATGTTTGTATAATGTTGTGGCGTTAGCAAAAAGTATATAAGATAAAAACAGAATATCTTGCGAATATTACGATGTCAGGACACGTTCCCCCTTATTATATGACATTATATTTAGCTGGATTACAACTATTTTTAATTTCCTCGTACTTACATTCATACGAAAACTACATCGTATAACCATATTAATTATTCATCTAGTTCACCTAAAAACAATGAAACTAACTATTTCGGTTTCCAATATTCATGACCATCAGATTTTTAGGTTTAATTTTAAAGTCTTATTTATTTATCAACAAAGACATTTGCTAACACACAGACACACAGACACACAGATACACAGACACACTGGCACACAGGCACACAGACATACAGACACGCAGACACGCAGACATGCAGATACGCAGACACGCAGACACGCAGACACGCTGACACGCAGTCACGCTACACCAACACGCAGACACGCAGGCACGCAGACAAGCAGACACGAAGACGCAGACACGTAGACACACAGACACACAAACACACAGAACACAGACACACAGAACACAGAACAACACAGACACACAGACACAGACACAGACACACAGAACAAACACAGACACACAGACACAGACACACAGACATACAGACAAGATAACAGAACACCACAACACAAGAACACACCCAGACACGAGAGACACAGACACACAGACACATAGACACACAGAACACAGACACACAGACACAGAACACAGACACACAGAACACAGACACAAACACACAGACACAGACACACAGAACACAGAACACAGACACAAACACAGACACACAGACACACAGACACAGACACAAACAAAGACACACAGAACACAGACACAGACACGCAGGCACACAGGTATACAGGCAGTTAGGTATTTAGGCCAAACACACACAACACACAACACACACACACACACACACACACACACACACACACACACACAACACACACACACACACACACAACACATAAAGGAGATACCAGACAAAACACACAAGACACACAGACGTAATTTAAAACAGGTGCAGATGGTAAAGGCAGAGGCATTTAGGCATTCTGACATACAGACGCGCAAATACACCCACGCACGCATGTAAGCAGGCACATAGGCAGACAGACAGACACACATATGCATAGACACACAGACACACAGATGGACAGGCACACATACAGATAGACGCAGATACGCAGGGACGCATACAGGCAGATACTCAGACACCTAGACACCCTGGAACACAGAGACACACGAACACACGCTATCACACACGAGGATGCATGCAGAGACACGCAGTCACGCGCAAACACCAGCAGACTCGTCAGACAGGTGCAGGCAGGCGAATATACGCAAATACACGCAAAGATGCGCGGCGACACACATACACGGACTTTGTTAAACTTTGTGAAATGAAGTAATAAGTCGATTTAGCGTTATTGAAAAAGGTGGACTGTATAACGACAATTAGTAAGGGATCAACGGATTGTTAAGGGTTTAAATGAGAAATAAAAGCACATAGTTTAGTTATAATCAAAGCAGGCAAGGGAAATTGTTTAGTAGTTTGAAGTTCAGACTCGGTTGAAGAATATCATAAATCTCTACTACACCATTGATAAAAGAAATGGAAACAGTTCTACACAAGTGCAGATTTCTTCTAATCAAACACTATCTAATCCATTCACCCCAGCACTCTACGACTTACTGAAACTTCACCATGTATTCCCATCAGACCTGTAGTGTGTTTTACAGACACTCCAGTCTGACATTTTTTAAGTTCATTGTCACTGTATTAAATAACTTACTACAATATAAAACGAAATTTACTACAAAAAACTCATTGGACGTAACAAGATTTCAAAATTATCTTTATCATCTAAATTTTACCTGGTTTCTTTTGATGTACAGAGCTTATTCACGATTGTACCGATAGAATAGGAAAAGGCATCGTATGTCATTCCCTCTCGAAGGTGGAGGGCGGGCTGCTTGCGTTTTCCATGTTCTTTCAGTCACAGTTATGAATTTCCAGCATATATATATATATATATATATATATATATATACATTATATATATATATATATATATATATATATATATATATATATATATTGTGGTATTAAAGATAGGTGAGATTAGGATAGGATTGAAAGGAACCAAGTAGTAACTACCCCAATATTCGCCTAAATCGCCGCAGGCGGTATACGTATTATACCATGCATTTTTCGTTTTTTGATAACGATTATTTCTCTCCAACAAAAAACAGCAGAATTCTGCATAACACGTCTGGCTATAATAGGAAAGCAACGTGTTCCTTCCCTACCCGAAGGAGACAGCGAGCTGCTCGAGTTTTCACACTCCTTCAACCACAGCGATGGATGCCCAACATACATATACTCATTACGTATATATGCATGGGAGGATTAAGGTTGGGGGAAGGAATGGGGTTTGGATACTGAGGGACCAGGTATTACCCCAGGACTCGCCTAAATGGCCGCACATGATGTGTGTATCTGTACCTAGATTGATATTGGAAACTTATAATTAGTTTTTTTTATTAGCCAAGTTGCTTTGGTATGTGTGAATCCATGCGACATTGCAGGCTGATATTTCATTAATATAAGTAGTTTGATTGTAATTTCATTATATTTAGAATTTATATCAGTTCTACTACACAAAGAGAAAAATTTACATCGACAGCGCGGTTGGTTGGCGCGGTACTCTAGTAAAGTACAGGTCTTAGTTCAAATCCTACTCGAGGTAAACTTTTTATTTATGAATTTAATAAAATTAATAAAATAGTTTTTCTTTAATGCATTTTTATACTCACCGGTGACCCGATGATTTCTGTTAGAAGAACAAGAAGCAGATTATTATCATAAAGAATGTATTTTCTTAGTTTTGTTTTATTTTCATAAATATAAATAACTTACATAATATTGCCACATTATTGCGCATATTGCATGCGTTATTTTCGTACCGATAAACAACTTTATTCCTGTTGAGACTTGTCTGTGGCTCCGCGTATAGATGCAACCAGTGAGCATCTGTGTGTTAGTTTCGCAGTAAATATCAAACTTGATGCTATACTCTAATAGGAAATACCTAACAATTGAAATTTATTATTGAAAATGTGTAGTGTGAGAGTGCTTACGGATAGTGAACATGAGAAACTTTTGTGTGTTTCTGATAGATTCTAATGCTCCTGAAAAAGAAGACCATTTATCCGAAACCGAGATATATAATAGCGCATCGAATGATGAAGTGGAAGCTACGATTTCAATGATTTAGACTACGGATAATCACGTAATTCTTTAAAGATAGAGCAATATAGTATTGAATGATTTAAGTTTTTATTTCATCAATCAAGAAGCTTATAGCATGCAACATTATTGCATATTGCATGTTGATTTCGTACCGGTAAACAAGGTTGCTACGTTGCACATAGATCTGTTAGTAAAATTCAACGTGAGCTATCTTAATTTCAACCCACAAATTGTAAACCTAATTTTGAAAATGTTAAATTTAGATAGTGCAAAGGACTTTGTGGTCGACACGTTTCAAGAACCAACATCAGTTGAACTAGAAGACATATCTTGGCCTACGTTTCTAGCTGGAGTGTATAAATGCTCATGAAGAAGCAACAGCCAGTCTTGGAAGATGGAATATAGTAGGTCATCGAATATTCAAAGCAACGATGTCACAGCAACTACTTCATCGTAATTTGCAACAGACTGCAATTCGCTATTGACCACAGAAAATCTCGACTCACAACGTTACGCCAAACTGATGAATCAGCTCCCAATGTGAGACTTGTGGGAATGAATGGTCAAATTATACCTAAGCTCTATAATGTTCACAAAATGTAAATAGATCAGCAACTGCTAACCTTTTAGAGGCAAGTTGTCAATTTCAAACAACATGTTAACTGTTCATGAGCCACCATGTCCAGATGACAGAGTGTTAACCAAGAGCATAAAGAACCAGTTTGGGATGGATAATTAGATTATTCAACAAAATGCTAAAGATGCATGTAGATCACGTTAAACAAGTTGATACATATCATAAACATGCAGACCAGGCATACTAAAAGATGGCTATGACGTTTCAGCTTACAACACTTATGTTGTGGTGCAGTAACCAACTCTGGAATTTGCAAAACATGAACAATAGATCGGCGACTGATTTCTTGAAGCAGCTATGTAATTGTTACGATCAGCCATTACTTAGCAATGAAAGGAAACGTCTAAACGTAAAGTATTTCTGCAGCTGAAATGGTTATAAAGTCACGTTCTTCAACCAGTAATGCCGAAGTAAGGGAACAAACAACCACAACCAAGCGTAAAAGATGTAATTTTTGTCCCTCTTCAAATGATAATAATAGTAATTGCTCAAAATACCTATGTAAAGCACTGTAACAAATAAATGTGTATACCTAACTACTACGTTTTTTAGATGTTTTCTACATAACAGTTATAATAATTTGTTATAAAAATAAAATAGCGTAATAAAATGTAATGAATAATGAATACTACATCTTATTTCTTAGTATTATTTACTGTTATATCAATTTAACGACAATATAGGCTCCCGGGTCATAATTGTAATGGGTTTTCGGTGGTGGCAAGTGAAGCTTGCCCCCAACGATGTACAACACAAAATTAAGACTCGTTTGGGAAAATAAATAAATTTTATTGAAAGAAAATTATGTTATTATGTAATGTTGCTGGAAGATTATGGACAGCGGTCGTTCGTTCTAGGGGTTAGAAAACGGATCAGGGCGCCACCTAAAGATAAACTATCATTCAGGCAGCCTTTGGGTCCACTTCTAAACGTCTACGGCTTCCCAAACGGCTGCGTCTAATCCTTATGATAGAAGATGTACCTAAAGTTCAATTAGTATGGACGGACGGTGGATACGGTAGTCAAAGGTGGCAGGTCCCCTTGACAAACAAGATTCCTTCAGCAGAGATGGATGAAAATGAATGATTCTTAATAAATATGAACTCTGTGAATTTATTTAAATTTAACTGATTACGGTTTAACCAAAACGGTGCTCGGTAGCAAAGTAACTTTTTACTACTTGTCAAAATAAATTTAACTGACCTTTTAGACTCGGTTGTAGAGCGAGTATTTACTAAGTTGAATTCTATTAATTAGCCTGTATTAACTAATCTTTGCCTCATAATATCAATTCTAAAATTAAATTGTCGCTACGTACGCAGTGAGAACGAAGGAAAGATAAAGATTTTTGTGAAATCACTAACCTGTATAGAGTACAACATTTAAAAGTGGAGAACGGCTGGAAATTCCATAATTTTAACAGCATAACAATTTGGTTTAATTAATATTAAATCAACTACTCAATTAATATTTCTTTCGTCGTGCTACTATTATTCTTTATGAAATATTTATTCTATCTAATGGGTTAATTAGTAATTAATAACACTTATATCAACTAAAAATCACGCAATTCCTTAAGTTAGTTACTGTTTGACACATCTGTCGGTGTTCGCGTTATTTAAATACATAAAATTTTATACAATAGTAAAAGATTACATACATTTTTTGTAGTTGGAATTCATAGAAAGTATTTCATATTTAACTTTACGTGTTTATATCAAAGCTGTTATGTAACAATGCAATTTTTACTAACTAAATAACTAATTTATAAGGACGGTGTTAATTATCGCCGGTATATATTAATTTAAAACTCTGTTAGTTAGATTGATCGGATTTTAAAGTCTATTTGAGTGCTTTTGTTTCTTATCATTCTCTAATATTAATATAAAAGGTTTTGAATTTAAATTTCCATTGAACGTGTGTGTTTGAATATAAACTGTATTACTACTTATCAAATTTTAATTTCGGAATAACAAAAAGAAAACTTGTATTTATATTAACGGTTGTTTATAGTACTTGATAAGCTTTAATTTTGAAACAAATAAAAATTTCTATCTACAATTAACGGCTATCTTTTAATTTTACTCTTATCAATATTCAACGGTGCTTAATTAATTAATTTAGGGGCTTAATTATTGTATGATATTAGTGAAGTAAAAGGAAAAAACTAACCTTCGCATAACGACCCGAACACAATAAGTGAAACCAAAATGTTAACACAATAGGAGGGTTAATCTTAATTAACGAACCATTTACACTATATTTATTTACACGCGCTGGTGTATTTATTTTCCATACTTCAATACAGCGTCGTAAGCAAATTCTTTACGCGCTAGACTTGATATAGTCTGTAAAAATAAAGTTTTTCTATTTCGGCTTAGCGCTTTATTACTCTGAGACAATGGAAATGTAATCCTATTCCAGAAGTTACCAAACGTTTTCAACGAACTCAGTTCGGTACTGAATTCAATATTCCGGTATCTCAAATACTTTTCCAGATATTAAATTTCGAAATTATCAAATTTTATCTTTTAGATAAGGCCAGATTTTTTTTATACTTTCGTTACGGCGGTATTCGAAGTTCGTTTTTTAAAAAGATTTTGAGGCAATGTATTATTTTGGGGTCTAAATACGCAAATAGCCACCTATTATAATAGATTAAATAATGAGGAATTGATTACCACTGTCATCACTTTCTACTAATTATCCCATTAGGTATAAGTGCATTCCTATATAATATTTGAATGTACGTTATGTTCTGCATGTATAATTAATATCACTATTAGTAAACAATAAACCTGATTTATGCATATCAATTCCTTTTTAATTACCAATTAATGATTTCGTTATTGCACATTTCAAAATAAATGAATTATATTAAGTAATAAACCTCTGCATCCACACACAAAAAAAACTTTGCAACATAGTTAAAATTAAAAATCGTTCAAAACGTTTTATAACTTCTGGAATAGAATTAAAATTCCATTGTGTTTACCTCTCGCGAGCGGTCTTAAGTCATTGAGTAGGTAATTTACGCTTTCACTTAAGTCGCGTACGTTTCTATTGAAACCCAAACGTTAGAAAGAAACGGCTGTATATTCCCAATGTCTCAGAGTAATAAAGCGCTAAGCCGAAATAGAAAATCTTTATTTTTACAGACTATTTTTTTTATTTAATAGTCATTTTACAATTATCCACTTGACGTGTTTTCTACATTCCATATGTGTAACGTAGCATGTTCCAAGTCTCCTTTTTTAACGTATTTGTCGACAGACTAAGTTTTTAAACGTAATTACAAGTGTTTTCATATCAACTTTCAGGCTGTCGGGTCCTGATAGCTCTGTGAACCAAAAGCGTTCAACACTCCTTATTTTTACATTTTACACACTCAATAA
This sequence comes from Vesta saturnalis, assembly GCA_036346205.1. Taxonomy (NCBI): domain Eukaryota; kingdom Metazoa; phylum Arthropoda; class Insecta; order Coleoptera; family Lampyridae; genus Vesta; species Vesta saturnalis. The sequence goes on from JARFJB010000063.1 coordinate 160,061, forward strand.
AACAAGTACAACAAGTACGTAGTAATAAGAAAAATATCGGTCTGATGTATTACATTTATTTGTCGAATTTAATCAAAATTTTACAGAACCGCGATATTTCACAAGTTATGTTACATACAGTTTCATAAATTCTCATTTGAAAAATTTTGTGTTTAATTAATTATTTTGATAAATAACAAACATGTAACAGGTTCAAACTATAATTCAGTTAGTAAAAAAAGAAAGATATATCTTTACTTAATAACTGTAGGTAACTAAATAATTGTGCAAATCCAAGTACAGAACTCAAAACGAACAAAACATCTATTCAAGGCAATTTAATTTAAACGTAATGCACTTTAATGAAATTTAGACAGCTCCTGTGTATATTCCAAGAATAAGAGCACTAAGTTCTTATTGTACACAATGAAATATAAATTAAACTTTTGCAACGTTGTCAATTGTAAAGCTGATTTTCAAAAAAGCTCTATCGTGAGATACTCTAAGTTACTCTAGCTAAAGCCACAGATTAAGAACTTTTGTTAAGTTTTATTTATTCATTTGAACTTTAGTTTAAGTTGTATTTTTAATTCATATTATTTACAAACGTATTTTTCAGACATCAAGACGTATCACGTGGTACCGATTCCATTGTTTGAGGGTCCGGTAAGTTCATTGTTAATTTAGTATTTCTAATAAGGAGAAATATATAAATATATCTGAATTTAATCATTTTTACGGTTATTTGTGAATATTTTGAATAAAGAACGTTTCCTTGCCTACAAAAGATTGGAAACCTTTTTATTTTATTATGTTTATCACCCCCAGATATAAGATAATTATTTCTAATGAGACATTGTAGGGCATTTAGGAAACTATATGCAATTTAAGATAATGATAGGTTTGAAAATATACGCATCTAATGCCAAAATAGTATATTAAAAAACAAGTTTGCTTCAGTCTTGAAGCACGAAATCAAGTTTAATAAACGAGTGGCATAGTCACGAGTTTCTTAGAGAATGAGTGCTTCAAGGAGTTATGGAACTCGTTTGTAATTTGCCCGTTTTTAAGGCGAGATTTTAGCCGCATGTGTATGTCGAAAACAATATCTTTGATTTCGACAAATTCCTTTTTTGTTTATAGTATACCAACTTGATTTTTTTCTACACACGAAGGAAAAGGTATAATGGCTCCTTTTGCGTGGTCGTCTTCAGGGGAGTTTTATAAAAATTGAGCAACTTTAACATGCTGTAATTCAAGTAATGATAAGAATTCAAAAATTGTATTTCTGCATAGCTTCAGAGATCACCTTTGGGAATTAAAAAACTTATTGTTCGGAAAAATTCTGGGACTGAGTAATTTTTCTACGAAAATGGACTGTGGCGTCAAACGCCGAAGTTTTCCATTGTTACTCCTAAATAAATACTATTTGTGTTTAGTCAGTCGTGTTTCAATATTCGTCCAGGACAATTATTAGTTTGACGTAGGCAACGACAATTTTAATAATTTGGTGTATAGGGTAGATAAAGTTAGCAATGAAAGTCCCCAGCAACCACCCAGTATGCGATTAAATTTATATAGGGAAAATCGTATTTCCTCGATTAATAAAAAACTATAGAGTACTCAAATATTTTGTTAACTTGAACGAAAAGAACGTCCCTTCTGTTATCTCTATGTAAATTTTTGCAACAATTTGCTTATAAATAAACAAATGGACGCAATTCGCGCTTTTAGATAGGAAAATCGAATCTCCTCGATCAATTAAAACTATTGGGTGCCAAAACATTTTGAAGTCTGGAACGAAAAGAACATCCCTTGTGTTATCTCTGTGTAAATGTTTGCAACAATTTACTTATAAATAAACAAATGCACGCAATTTCAAATTTCCCCGTGCTTGTAGATAAGAAAATCCTATTTCCTCTATAAATAAAAAACTATTGGGTACCGAAACATTTTGATAACTTGAACGAAAATAACGTCCCTTCTGTTATCTCTGTGTAAATTTTTGCAACAATCTACTTTGAGTCATTTTCGGTCGTTGCGCAGGGTTACTTTGAAGGTCCTTCATTCATTTCTTGCACTACGCGTCTAAGTAGAAGCCATTTTCGTTTTGTTTAAATTTTTATTAAGAGTGCCACTTTTATATGGTGAGTTTTTAAATTTATCTTACTGAAATTTGAGACATTTACATTTCAGGCAACTCAACTTTAGTTATACTCTTACCGCTTATTTTACTTTGGGTTTAATTTTATTTTAACGTTAACGTGGCAAGATTATGCAATAGTTTTGTTACTGCGAAGTGGAATTTCAATTACCAAATTTTACTTTGAACCATACAAAATCAATTCAGTTTGAGGTTTATAAAGAAATTTCTATATATTTGGAATTACCAGCATATCAATCTGATGTTTACTTCAACTTCCATCAAAATTGCGCAATAAATTTAAAGTGATGAGTCGACAGCATTTCCTTATCTGCTGAAGCTCCAGTGACACCCAAAATGTAAAAGAAATTACTTCAGGTATTTCATTGTTAATTAATTCACATTATAGTTTAAAGCAATTAATTAAGAATCACTAACATTAGTTTTTAAGAGATCATCATTATAATCAAATTAAGTATGGTAATAAAACTCTTTGTTGTCATTATATTTTACTTGTTATTTTCATGAGTTTTTGTAAACATTTCTATTTTTAAGGTTTATTTCTTGCTTAGAAACAAATTGGCGTCCGAGATTACATTATTTATTTTCAGGTTTGAAGCAACACCTTTTTTTTGTAAAGCAAAAATATCTAAGTAAGTCTATCTCTGTTAATAAGCAAATAAAATGTTATTGAACCTGGACCTATTAATCTACCGATGAGCAGAATGGCATAAAATCTTCTAGTTATCCATTATTTTCCATAGCTAATTATAGCTCTGGGCTAGAAGTATTTATCATAAGTGGGTGAATTATTAATACGACACCTGTAAATATTACATACCAGTTAGTTGAGATTGCAAATGTCAGTGTCAATACTAACCACTTAAAGGAACAGGCAGTTACATCTACTACACCATAACAAAAAGAACAACAAATTCGAGCAATGCATATAACTACCCACCACCTTGCATGTAATGAATAACATAAAATAAAAATGCCACCACCGAATGAAATAGTATAGATACCATATGTACAATGATATAGAGCTTGTTACTTACACTATCACCCAGTTGCCAGCAGGCTTACCACGCATTTCAAAATCTTAGAAAAATGTCAAACGGTTTCGGTAATCCATAAAATGCAGACCCTCTCGGTGGACGTGGGCGTACCGGCCCATTGCATATTCCTAACAAATATGAGCACGGTTGTTGTAACCCTAAAATGCAGACCCTCTCAGTGGGCGTGGCCGTAACGACCCATTGCATATTCCTAACAAATATGAGCACGGTTGTTGTAAACCCTAAAACGCAGACCAAAATTTTTGCTTTTTATTTAGGGATTTCAGTGGCGGTTGGTAATGCCTTAATTTTAAAAGTGAAAATTTGATCTAGTCGCCTTTTGTTTTATGCAAATTCTGTCACAAAACACGAAAATAGAAGATGCGGTCACGAGTTTGCATACATAAAATTTTTACATTGGACGCACCCCGTTTTTGACACACATGACATAATTCCGAATCATGCTTTGCCAAGTTAAAAATTTTCGTAAAATGTTCCATGAATTAATAGCTATAATGACACCGGAGACGATGACGTGGTGTTTCTTAATATGTCTATTAAAGACTCAAAATGGAAGCAAATTACAAAAAATATATACAGCTGGAAGTAAGTTGTTTTAATCCCCGCATGAATGTTTCTCCCCTTGCGCCCTTGCGCACAAGATGAGGCAGAGGCTAAAATAGCTGCTAGCGATTCGATCAGGTGTACAACCAAGAGTTGCTCTTTATGGATATCACTTGAAGGCAATAAACTTTCGACATTTGTGATAATACATACATAAACGTTTAAGTCAGTTGACAGAATCTTCGTTTTGTGCTGTAGGTGTATTCAGCAGTATACAACCAAAGCGACTCATGGTGAATAAAGACGATGATTTGGTATCACATTGTGTACAAATCTTGAGAAAAATTGAGTAATATACTTTTTTGTTTGCTTGTAATATAGGAATTAATTCAGCACATTTACGAATTATATTATTTTAAGATTACTAGCTAAAAGATATTTTTTGATGAAGAAATTATGCTGAGATTTAATTTGTTTAGTACAAATATATAAATAAGTTCTTAATATATATATATATATATATATATATATATATATATACATAATAATAATAGTAATAATATATCAATTAAGTCGATCATACAGAATAGTGACAGTCTGGCTTGTGTAGGCTTTTGGTAAATTATTTTTCTCTGTTGACAGTGGCTGGTAGTATTATGTTTCGTGCATTTCCTCAATTGACAGTCTTGTTTTTTAATTGTGGATTTTCCATGTGAAATGATGAGTTGTTATCTACCGACTCGAAGCATACTTCTGATGATTGCCCCTTTTTTAGTTCAGTTGGAGTTGAAGTTTTTGGATCTTGAAAATTTAACTATAAACAAATAAGATATAGTTGCCAATTATTGTGTTGCGGGGCCTTTCGGCGCCCCCCACCGTGTCGTTATGGTTAAGTGAAGGCGCGCTTCGTAATTTGGTTGGGATTGTACAATATCAGTGCTATTTTAGCAGTTCGCTGTTATGCGGTTATGAAGTAAAATTATACCCCTAACAAATTTCGTTTCGTTTACCGTTTTATCGAGGAATTCCGACCTCATTAAGTGAAGTCGAAGAATACAATTTAGCCTTATGCCGATCAGAAAAAAAAGCGCCTTCTTAATCTTTATTTAAACGACATCGGTACCGATGTGCAGCGTATTTTAAAAATTTGTCTTAGAAACTTTCTCGAATTGATATAGATTTATTGATCTATAGGGTCTATATAGTCACGAATGTGGATTTATCGAGATTATAGACATTATTACCGCGATTTTTAAGAATAACAGAAAGAAATCACGTGCTGTTATTTGGTAGAAGTTAAAAAACAAAACTATTATGCATTTAACTATTCATATAACGTCATTAATGTACCCACTCAAGATTTTAGTAAATTTGTGCTTGTATGATCGTTTATAATAAAAAGTTGTCAGCAGATAGTGACGGAATTTGGATCAGAACAATAGAAATCGCGGAAGTATCGAAAAGACGCTGGTAACGTTGTTCTTTATTTTGTGTATTATGTTTATAATAATGTTTGGTGTAATTGAAAAGTTTAATTAATCAAAGTTGCAGTAGAAATTTCGATGCCATTATAATTTTAACGTTATGATTCTCAGAAAGCTTTGTTTTTTGTAGTAATACAGTCGGTTGTTAGATTTAATTGAATTTTAATAAAGCGGAATTCCGCACCTGCAGTAGATAATACTTTTTTTTAATATTGTTATTTGTGATATATGTAATTTTACGTTGAAGTACACACCGAAACTGTGTAATGAACTTTCAGTGTCAGTTTTCGTAATTTTTGCGGATTTTAAATTATGCTTTAAATATTATTTAATGTAAGTGAGCTTTGCGTAGGTATTTTTGAAGTAAAATTTTCAAGTAAAGGTATTTCTTTTCGACTTTCCTATTAGTCCTTTATTTTAAGATCTAGATCATGACGTTTTTCCCGCTATGAATATATATTTAACAGGTGGCGCCTTAGTGACATATTTTTCCTGATTTTGACTTTGTTGAATTGTGCCGAGTGTCCTTTTGGAGTGATGAGTAAGAACCACCCCTGATGTACACTGTGGCCTTATATAGTTTTATAAGGAGATGTCATTTAAAAGATGTATTTTTTAGACAACTAACTTTATTAATTCAACCTTACACAAGTAAATCTGATCAACAATTAACTAAGTACTGACACTAATACAATCCTTTTATAATGTTCAGCGCAACCTACTTGAGGGTACCAGTGATTACTACTAATCAAAGGTAACTTAAGTGCATTCTCATGCCACATATATATTCTACCTTTGACTTGGTATAGCAACCAGGTGATACAATTAACTGAATGGTAATTCAGTATTATGCACAAATTCAGTTGGCCTTCTTTTATTTTTAATAAATATAATTGTTTTATAAAAAGATTTCAACATAAAAACTATTTCAAATTCCAATCCAAAAGGGCATATCACCCCATACCACTGAGCTATGTCGGTAACATGCACTTTACCTTTAGGTGCTGATGTTATCATGAGTGTCGTGCCCGTACCATTGGATAGTGCAAGTAACAATAAAAATTCTCGTTCGCATACCCCGAATAATCTTCTCATTAACAGTAGTTTTCTTCTTCTTTTTCTCTCTAATCCTTATGCCTCTCAACGTCGGATTTACATGTCCCAGTCCTCCTTAATCCATTTCTTCCATTCGTTTCTATCTCTTGCCAAAATTTCGTTTACTGTCTTTCCTCTTGCCTTTCCCACCTCAGTGATTTGACTTATCCATTTCTTCCTGGGCCTTCCCCTTCTTCTTTTCCTACAGCTTCCTGCCTCGAAAACTTTTCTGCACATTCTCTCTGGTTTCAATCGTTGTATATGTCCGTACCACGATAACTATCTCTTTTGATTTTCTTCACTATTGGTTCTTGTTGAAGTATTTCTATAATTTCCTCGTTTCGTACTCTAACTCTGTCTTATCCGCTATCTTTCTTAGGTGTCTCATTTCAGTGGCCGTTATTATACTCTCATGTTTCGTTTGTATTGTCCAGGTTTCACTTGCGTGCAATACTGTTGGTATTGTTACCACGTTATGTACCATTAGTTTTACCTTTTGATTCCAATCTTCCATTCTCCCTTATTGTTCCCAACAGTAGTTTTCAAGTAACCTTTTATCACGCGCGTGTGATTTTTAAGGAAAAATGTGTAATACGATTTTATTAAGATCAGAGAGCGACAAGTTATTTTTTCTTATCGTTATTTAATAAAACAGAATCTCCTTATTCAGTCTTAACGTCGTTTTACGATTTTAAAATCGTTTCATCAAATATACCATGTTATAGGGCGCTCGAATTGATTGGTCGTCAGTAAGAGTTTATTTGGTTTACTGAAGGTCAGCTCATTGGAGCTTAACCTAAATGAGATAGTATAGAGCTACAGGATGGAACACTGCGGTTTGGTAAATTTGAGGTGTGACAGATTGGTTATTGGAAGGATTTTCTCATAGAATTTGAGGTTCAGATTACTAAAATGTAATTTTCAGATTGGTTAGTTAACTAGCATATTAACAAATTATAGGCAGTTGGCGTTTTTAGTTAATTGATGTTGGAATGTTGAACAATGAAGATCTAATAGAAGCAGCGCGAAGATAAGGTTGAACTCTTAATACGGATTTTTTGTTGAAAGTAAACAGGAGGCTAGACTACTAGCGTTTTGTGTTTACGGATTAAACTAACCACTATTACTGCGATAGAACATATATTATGAGTAGGAGTGCGGAGTTTCCATATTTCACGCTTGCCAATCTGTAAGGGTGGCCAATACCGAACGGCCGTGCGGAAAAGAACACAAACTTTACTAATGGTGGACTTCTAAATTTAGAGTAGAAACAATTAAGTTATGCAGTGTATGATTATCTACTTACTTGTATTTTTGCTAATGCCATTACAGGTAACTATATTAATAGAAGTCATGCTTAAAAGTTTGGTGGAAAATAAAACATCTTATATGGAGTGATAATAAAGGAAGTTCAACTTAAACAGATCGTTTAAGGAAAAATTTACATAAGAGCCTCGAAATTTTGATATTCTTTTTTTCATTCCGTTGTCCGAGGGAAATAATATATAGTATAAGTTTACTTTAGTTATTTGCCTTATGGTGAAATGCTGATATTTAATTAAGATCAATCTTAATCTATGTAGTTTACTTCGTTTTTAAACATCCTTAGTTTTTGCGATATATAATTAAACTTATATTGTAAGTTCACGTGCATGGCCTACCTAATGTCTTCGTCTTTAGCAGAACAAGGAGTGACGTAATTGTTTGCACCTTGTTGTGGAATTTACTTACGTATATTTATTGAGGAATGTTAGTTTTCACTTCCGTTTTGCCGATGTCAAATGTTCAGAATGTTACCTCTTTTTGTTTATTTGGAAGGACTACCGATATTTTACGCGTTTTTATCGGTCTTCTTTATATTTTTTAACAATTTCATTTTATTATATTATGTTATTGTCAATTTGAGGCGTTTATTTCTGATCCGTAACATTTAAATGGAGTATTTACGCAGAATATCACTTTTGGTTTATTGAGTTTAATAACATCAGATTATGAGATTTATTTAATTATTATTAATGAGATATTTTCTGTAAACTTGAACCTCCTTATTTTAAAGTTAGAAGGTTAAGTTTAGATAAATTTTGTTGCCAATTTATGGCAAATTTCTTTTGAGTTATAAAATATTTTGGATATGTTAAAAGCTTCACCTTTTATTTTGTTTAAGTAAGCTATTTAGAAGCGAATTCTGCAGGTTCGATTAAATTTAGAGGTGAGTGAACAATTACCATTTCTGCTTTATGTGAACAATGTAGACCATGTTCATGACGTATCCCGTTAGAAATTTAAAAGTAGGTGACGCCACAGTGACATACCTACAGGTTTTGTCATGCAACAAAAACCCTACTCATTTTAGTTTGAAGTAAGGCCCACTTCACTGTGCTACGTCGGACACGTGCACTTGGCATGCGTGAGCTGATGTTCTACCGTATATAAAGCCCGTACAACGTTTTATCTTAACCGAGCTGGTAGTGTAGTGGTGACACGATCTGCTTAGCATTCGGGAGGTAATGGGTTCGATTCCGTTACCGTCTACCTTGTATGAGGTTTTTCAGGGGTTTTCCTCATACACATGTAGCGGCATGGTCACTGCGTATATGCACACCATGTGCGGCTACTTAGGCGAATGCTGGGGTAGTACTTTCCTCAGAACCCTAACTCTGTTCCTTCCGATCCTATCCTGACCACTATCCTTAATCCCACCATGCATATATACGTAATGTATGTATGATGCTGGGAATCCATGATTGTGGCTGAAGGAGCTCGAAGCTCGAGCAGCCCCTCCCCTTGGGAGGAATGAAATACGTTGACTTTTCCTTTTATCGTAGGCCATGAACGGGAATCTCTGACAAACACCTTTTTTAACTCATCACAGCATCTTAGTTACATAATCCTTACTTGAAATTGCTTGTTATTAAATTTTAAGTTTATTTTTTTGTGTGAATCCAATTGTAAGTTACTTATAATGACGCGAATTTGTATTCTTAGATTAACACATTTCTTAAAGAGAAACTTAGCAACTGCTTGTTTCCATACAAGCCAACGCACGTCACGATTAAAATATTATTTTTAAATCAAGACAAACGAAAGGAAGATGTAAAAGAATATTAAAACTTACGAAATTGACAAACACCGAAACGCTACATTATAAAGGTTATTGAAAAGAAACGATAAACTACATATTTAAATTTTAAGAAAATATACATATACCCAGGGGATACAAATTCATACTGTCTTTTTTTATGATTGTGGACCTGAACAGGCTAAATAAGGCTTATCGTGCTAAAGCACTCAGGAACACTTAGGAGGATGGATAGAGGGATAATGAATTGCCAATAGATGCCTATGAACAGCTACCTTAAATTTTCTCATATCATAAGTGAGAGGAACACAGGAACTAGGGAGATCATTCCAGAGTTTAGAAGCCGTGTAGAAAAATGTGGATTGCGCCCATTTGGTACGACAAGTGGAGATTTGTACTGCATACTGATGATGTGAATGAGCGAACCGAGTGTTTCTCGCAAAGATAGCCGGAGATGGTATCAAAGAATGTAATTCACCAGCACAATAGCCGTTGTAATAACGATAATACAAAGAAAGAACTGAAACCATCCTACTATGCTCAAGGGACTGTATGTGAGAAGTTAAGGACGGGTCATTTATAAGCCTAATCGCTCTCTTTTGAATACGATCAACGATATCGAGAGCGTATTGGGGAGCACTAACCCAAAGGTGAGAATTATATTCCAGATGAGGCCGAATTTGGGCCTTATACAGCAGAAGGAGTTGTCGAGAGGTAAAGTACTGCTTAGATCTGTACAAAAGCCTATTTTACGAGCAGCTGTTGTGTAGCTGACAGAAGATGGTCAACCCATGAGAGATTTGAAGATACAGTCATACCCAACAGAGTAATAGAGTCTGAAAACTTAAGAACTGAGCCATTCATACTTACAACAGGAAATGATCGATCTTTTTGGCGGACATAAGGCAACACTGAGTTTTGTTAGCATTAAATTTAACTAGATTATTGCTTCCCATTCGAGAATACGTTGAATGTCTTTGTTGATTGAATTTGACATTTCAGCTTTAATTTCTTGATTTGACATAGAAGGTGGATTATCACTATGAGTAGACTGAGATGAACTACAGTGAAGAGTGCTATCGTCAGCAAAGCAATGGATGGGGTTAGTTGTTGAAGAAATAAGGTCGTTTATGTACAGCAGAAAAAGTATAGGCGCTATAACGGATCCCTGTGGTACGCCCGCGTTAATGCTAACTTCTTTTGAAAAAAAGCCATCAACTACGACACGTATTCGTCTTTTATCAAGGAAACTAGAAACCCAGTTGATGAGCGTATCATTTAACCCAAACGAGGTGAGTTTGGCAAGTAAACACTTATGCCAAACTTGGTCAAATGCCTTTGAGATATCTAAAGCGACTACAACTGTTTCACCGGAGTGCTCTACTGTATTGTTCCAAACTTGGGTCACCTATGAAAGAAGATCGCCTGTTGAACGACTTTGCCTAAACCCATATTGGTGGTCACTAAGGAGTTTGTTAGTTTCAAGGAACGTGAGCAGTTGCTGATTGATGGCTTTTTCCATGATTTTAGACAAAATGGAAGTGATGGCAATTGGTCTGTAATTTGAGGGATCGGTCTTATCACCTTTTTTGGGAATAGGTTGAACATTTGCTAACTTCCATGATGAAGGGAATTTCCCAGAAGATATAGAGATCGTATAGAGCTTAGATAGGACTGGTACTAGTTCGGGGGAACATTTCTTTAAGACAATAGCTGGGATACCGTCTGTGCCAGTCGCCTTATTGAGATCAAGCCTACTGATGTTTAAAATGTTTAAACCAAATCACGTCAAAATTTTTATTTTCTAAGGAAGAAACCCTCTTGCAAGCAATTCTGTCCTTGATGTACGCACATACGCCTCCTTTATATCGAAAGTTAGAGTGAAGATGGTATGAGGAAATTGCAAATCGGGTGACTCGGAGCTTTCAGAGGAGACTTGTGTTTCAGATAGAAACAATATATCAGGTTGTAATTATTCAAGATGTTGGTGAATAGCATTAAGATTAGACCTGATACCGCGGATGTTGCAGTAGTGAATCAGAAAGTTGATACTTTCGATGACCGAGGTCGCTTGGGCCCTGCCCTCCCGGACATCCGAGTGGGGCAGGATTTTACGTCCCCTAGAAACCACAGCCATCTTATTTTTGAATTTGGGACTTTTAATCCGATAGGAAGACAGTGAGGGCGAGAAGGAAGAATAAGGATGAGAATAGATTAAGGATGATGGAAAAGGTAACCGGCAGCCCTTACCGAGCTCAGAAAATCGGAGACCCAATATTAAGGAGCCCAAGACACATTCTTTCGCTCTTTACAATCACTTAAACTCATTTTGCATCATGTCTTTTCGTTTCAACCTCTAACCATAGTGCCAGACTAACATCATCCATCTCCAAACACCCTTTCGTTGGACTTTGCCTGTAATACACACACAATGTCAAGCTTCCTATCTTTCATTGCATTCACAATTTCATACTCTTTCCTGTACAGACCTCTAACATTCTACTTACCAACACGCTATTCTGTGCTCAAGGGGTGACTTGTTTGGTTCAACCCTCACCGTTCCTCGTAAGCACAAAGGTCTGAGGTAATCATACTAGCCTCGTAAGTATCTGAAATAACAGGATACCAGCCAGCCAAGTCGCACCCCAGACGATGTAGCATTCCCTACTAATGGTATCATCCTACTGCCAGTCAATGTTGACATAAATTTACCGTTTTCTTCTACGTTGTTAAATAGCAGGCCAAACACAACAAACTCATTCAATACAATGTACCGATCTTCCAAACCATTCCTTATAAAATAATTATAATTTTAACAATTATTATTAATTTTATTAAATACATAAATAAAAAGTTTACCTCGAGTAGGATTTGAACTTACGACCTGTACTTTGCTAGAGTACCGCGCTAACCAACTGCGTAAAGATAAAGACAAAATTTACGTCGATTGGGGCTTGAATGTCGATAGCGTTCAAATCCTACTAGAGGTAAACTTTTCATTTATGTATTTAATAAAATTAATAATAATTTTAATTACCTATTTACCTTTGAACTTATTCGTTCATAACAAAACTTATAATAATTTAATATTAGTCAAGTTGCTTTGGTATGTACGAATCCTTGCGATATTGCAGGCTCACATTCCATTAATATAAGTAATTTGATTGTAATCACATTATATTTAGAATTGACATCAGTTCTACATACATAAAGACAAAATTTACATCGATTGGGGCTTGAACCTTAATGGCGCAGCTGGTTAGCGCGGTACTCTAGCAAATTACAGGTCGTAGGTTCAAATCCTACTGAGGCAAACTTTTGTTTATGTATTTAATAAAATTAATAATAATTTTTAATTACATACTTACCTTTGAACTTATTCGTTCATAACAAAAACTTATAATAATTATAATCTTGATTGATCGTACTTAACCATAATTATAAAATCTATTCACACCAATAATCCAGCAAAATCCGATAGAGGACGCGTTTTTAATAGTTTGGGATAGCCCCTTTTACATGAAATCATACCTTGTAGTTATATTGGCAATAAGAAATACATATTAATCTGTAATAAATCTGTTTCAGAGGAAGAAAAACCTTCTTGTGAATCATTTATCATTAAATCTGTATGCTTATATCAAAGACTATATTGATTATAATTCTATAGTAGTCATGCTGGATGTGCTATTCTTAAAAACTCGCAGTGAACTACAGTCTAGCCAAAAACAGTCAAAGCGGCCATTAGAAACTCATTTATATCTGGTATTTCGACAACAGTTACTATAGAATAGCTCTCTGAGTTTAGGTGATAATTACAGGCAAGCACACTCTTTAGAAATACTATTAATTCTTTCGTTAATGCTGCACGTTCTAATAAAAAACAAATTACCAAGAAAGAAACGTGTTACTGTTGTGGTAAGTAATGGAAGACATAATCATAAATACTGGCCTGCTGGTGAAGCAACAGGTCTTTATTGTGTAAAAAATGGTCATTTTGCTACAATGTGTAAAAGTAGACCCGGATAACAAAATACCTTTACTGTTCAAAACAAACTAGATATATATATATATATATATATATATATATATATATATACAGGGTGGCAAAAATCTAACTACGTTGTATGGGTCACTTTGTTATTATAAGAGGTACAAAGTTGGTTAAATTAGCAAAGTTGGGCAGAATTACGTAAAGATTTAGAACCCGGCAAGAAAATTGACCATTGTTGCCAAGTTTCTGATTTAATTGAGAAAAACTGAAATTCGTTAAAATTTTCGATCAACATTGGCTCGTTAGTTATTAAAAATACGGAAAAATTTTAAAGAGGTTTTTAATAGATAATTTTAAGATTAATTAGATGCACTACAAAAAAATTTTTAATCACTGCTTTTTGAGTTACAACCCTAACGTACCAATTTTTTAAGTAGCTACCATAAGTGCAAGTTACCTTATTAAATTCCTTATTTTTTTCTGATTTCAACGATATCAAGTTTTGTATATCTAATTTTAATAATAATCCGTAAAATTTCAAAAATTAAAAAAAAAGTATTTAATTAAATATATTATTATGGCTATGTTTATCGTAGCTGTTTTATACAACTGAAAATCATTCAGTAAAAACAATTTAGTCTAACGCATTGTCAAACATCATTAAGTTTAATTATTGCATTTATCAATCTTAATAAGTTCGTTTTGTTTTGATAATTACTGTAGGAGTGAATTTAGAATAGTTTCTAAAATGTATTCCATTGAAGAAAGAAACGACATGTGTTTTGCTGCTATTCATCCGAACGTGATTCAGACAGAGCTTCCGAGTTATACATTCAAATTTATATGGAACGACGTCAACCGAATAAGCGCAATTTATAAATGTATGGATTCTTTACCAAACGAAAGTGTGTTTCTAAAGAAGAATCAAGATTTATTTTAAAGAAATATGGACTACAGCCATATCCCCACCACGTAGGAAATACTTTATACTGATTTATAGAGAAGACTAGAATATGCTAATTGGTTTATTCGAAATTTTGAGATAGATAAAAATTTTTCGTATAAAACCCTTTTCACCGATGAAACAAAATTCACTAACAATGGAATTTTTAATAGAAAAAACCACGTGTTTTGGTCTGCAGAAAATCTACAACTCAGTAGCAAGGCGGGATCAACAAGTGTTTTCTGTAAATGTTTGCTGTGTAATTCTTGGTACAAAAATCTTGGGACCTTATTTCTACAACGAAAATTTTAACGCAGAAGTCTACGAAAGATTTTTAATTACCAATTTGGTAGAAATGCTGGATAATGTACCTTTGCATACATTTCGCAGTCTGCAATATTTTCAGCAAGATGGAGCTCCAGCACATAACTCGATTATAGATCACAAAAGACAAGGTGTACAAAGAAAAACCAACTTATATAAATAATTTAAAAGAAAATATTTCTATTGCTATTAATTCTGTCAGAAAAGCCACGTTACGAAAAGTTCAAAACAACATTATTAAACGTTGTTAATTTTGCGTACAACGTAACGGCGGCCACTTTGAAACTTTGTTTTGATTATGAATTGTGTTAAAATGAAACATTAATAATTGTAGAATTACTTTAATATTAGAATTTTTCCAGTCGTTCTTGTTTTATTTTTAAAGATTTTCAACTGTTTTATCGTAGCCATAACGATGTATTTAATTAAATTATTTTTGTTTAATTTTTGAAATTTTACGGATTATTATTAAAATTAGATATACAAAACTTTATATCGTTGAAACCAGAAAAAAAAAAGGAATTTAATAAGCTAACTTTCGCTTATGGTTAGTATTTAAAAAAAGATAAGTTAGGGTTGTAACTCAAAAAGCAGTGATTACATAATTTTTTTGAGTAGTGCTTCTAATTGATCTTAAAATTATCTATTAAAAACCTCTTTAAGATTTTACCGTATTTTTAATAACTAACGAGCTAACGTTGATTAAAATTTTTACGATTTTCAGTTTTTCTCAATTAAATCGGAAACTTGACAACAATGGTCAATTTTCTTGCCGGGTTCTAAATCTTCACGCAATTCTGTCTAACTTTGCTAATTTAACCAACTCTTATAATAACAAAGTTACCCATAAGCGCTGATGTATTCCACTGAAGAAAAATACAGATTATTAAGTGGTATTATTCAGGAAGCATTGAACAAGAGATAATGGGCAGGTTTGCTTTTTCCTTTGAAAACAGGCCAATTTCATCAGAAAGTACGATTATGCGTACTGTTTGCAAATTTGAAAGATGAGGATGTTTAAATAATTGTAGAAAATGCAGTAGCATTGATGGTAATGATGGTGAGCATCCTGGTCGTAACTTAAACGAAGAGCGCGATCTCCAAGAAATCGCAGTGTGTAGTTTATCAGAAACTAAATTCCCGTGCAATAGTACAAAAATTGCTGAAGAAATGAATATTGAACCAAGAACAGTTCGGAATATCTTGAAAAGGAATAAATACCGCTGCTATAAGTTGCAAACTACACAAGAAATTTTTCCAGAAGATCATCAAAAGCGTATGGAATTTTGTGAAGATATGATGAACTGGGCTAATGAAAACGAAAGATTTATTGAAAATATTTTGTTTACCGACGAGTGTTCTTTTAACTTACACGGCCATCACAATTCGTCTGTCGCTGTTGGTTACTCTCGGAAAAACAAACACATTAGTATTTCTTACTGGACACAATACCTCCAAAGGTTAATGTATGGGCAGAACTTTTAGGCAATTCCATAATTGGTTCATTTTTTATCAACGGAAACTTGAATGCGGACAAATATTTAGAACTGTTGATTGTGTCCCTTATTTTTCAAAGCATTTATTTTGTAACGCATAGGGTTTAGTTTTGTTCATTCGCCCCTAAAATACTCACAAATTAAATGTTAGCATATTTCGAGTACTGCAACCCGTGCCGACTAGCGGCGAAACAAGTTCATACAAGTTGTGCGGGAAGTGTGATGCGCACTCGCTCTATTTGTCAGTTGTACCCTGTTTGGTAATTAACACGTATTGTTTTATCATTTGAAGATGTCAGTGGAATTAAAAAGTGCTAAAAACAATATTTTCTTACTCGGAGACGTAAACCACCAAATAACGGGTGCAAAATTACCGTCGAATCGACAAGTTCTTGCAGTTTTGTTTTTTAACATCCGCTAAGTAAAATTGACTGTTATGAAAGCGCAAATCCTGTGATTCGGGAGTGTGTTATATTTTGGTAAAAAGCAAGAATATCTACATACCTAACTTGTCGATCTCTATCAAGTTTGGAGAGAGCTGCAAAAAACTGTAAGAAAACTCAGGATGATTATAAACGCCGCGAGGGTTTCCAAATAAATTTGGACAATTTCTTTGATGTCGTGCACGTTAATGCCATCGAAAGAATGAAAATAGAAGAAGATAAGATATTTTTACAGAAACAAAGAGAGCCAAGGCGTTCGGGTTGCTTAGCAGGTGTAAATACAAAGTTAGCTAAAAGAGAAGAAAGAGCAAGGCAAAGAAAATCAGTAGGAGAGAAAAAATATTGAGGCAAATATCTTCAGAGATTGCATCAATATCTTCAGTTTCACAGGACTTATTACTACCTCAACTACACGACCAATCTTCCAGCTCTGACGAAAGCCTGGACGAAATTTTAACTTCGACATCTCAGTCTGTAACTATAACAAAAAGGGGAAGAAAGGATTTCATTTCACCAAAGTTAGTTGCAGCTTTAGACAGATGCTAGCTGAGCATAAGATATTCTGTTTATTTTCTTCAAGCTGCAGTAGAAACACTAGGTCTTAGCAGTGACAAATTTCCTATTAATCTTTCATTCAACGCATTCGAACACAAACGAGAAAGAACAGAGCAGAATCCATTCAATCAGATTTTAAGAACAACGTACCCGACGTAGTCACCGTTCATTGGGATGGTAAATTATTTCTTCAGGTAAAGATCAAGCCAAGGCTGTTTCAAACGCACTTTACGATTGGAACATTAATGACAAGGTTACAAAGTGGTTCTTAAAAATGTATTTGAAACAAAAAGCCCCGAGGTAATTAGCAGTCCCTATATTCCCCTGTTTAAAAAATTTAGAGACATCTGGAAAAGCATTAATCCTAGTACCATTGATTAATAAGTAGACTTATTAATCAATGCTAGTACCATCGAAATGTGCGCTGATTTTATCAAACAGCATTTTTGTGACTCTGTTATTGCTGGCGTGTTATGTAAATGAACTCCAAAAATCTATTGTACGAGATTATTATCGGGAACTGATCGAATTGTGTATTATTTTTTTGGGAGGGGATGAAGAGAAACAATTTTAAATCAGACCGCCTGGTGCAATGCATCAAGCAAGATGGATGGCAAGGACGTTTGCTTTTTTATTGTGACAGCTTATGTAAAGCGCTAGCTTGGATGTAGTTCAGCAGTAAAGGCACCTAATCGAGATTTACGCTTTTTGAAGACATTAAAAGATTATGAAAGAGTTGACAAATCAATTTCCAAAGCAGCTCTGAGAAAGTTCTGCCAACACTTGTGGTATTTATCTGAGGAAATAGCCGTTTTATCATTATTATGCATAATTAAAACAAAACTTTTCTTCTTTTTAACCAATTTTTATTAGTAACAATTAATACGCAATATAAACATCTAATAAATTTAACTAATAATATAAATCTGGTTTCTGTAATGTAATAACCTGAAAATATATGTGATATACCCTTGGTGCACGAAGAAGTTTGGAATGAATATAAAGAAAAATAAATATAATCTAGATCTTGATATGTCTAACTTTTTTAGTTGTGCTTTTCCCTACAGCTTGTAATGAATACCACTTACATATAACATTTTTCACCTTTGACTGATGCTAGTTTTATATTCACATTCTAGATGTATTTCCAAGACCATTCCTCAACATTTTAAATATCAATTTACTATTCATAGTTACATTCAATATTGAATTTTTTATTTACTTTTGAAAGTAGTTCAAAATGGTGTGTTATATTACAATATTGATCGAGTAATATGTAAATAAATACTTGAAGTAGATTTTTTTTTAATTTATAAAGCAGACACTTATAGGTAAGCATGTGCTTGAAAAATATCATTTCGGTAGTATGTCTAAGCTTACCTTGACTTGCATTAATGCAAATGCAAAATGTTAATTATTTTACGTGTGTTTGTGTCACCAACAACACTGACCGCGTCTGTATTATGGTGTTAAAGGTTTTACTGCTACATACATACATTAAGCATTTCAAATCTGCATGTATTATTGCATTATTTACTGTATTTTCCTTTCTTCATATTAACACCATTTTCCTCATGCTTGTAGGTCAATACTTTGTAGCAATTTGAATTTTTGTTACAGATTACATTGTGTAACATATGAAATTTTGATTTACTGCAAGTAAAATATAATGTAACTTTTTGAAAAGTTTGACAAACCTAAGATTGCTTGATAAAGTTTGTAGTTCAAAGTTGTACATTAAAATTCGAAAAGCTCTTTTAGGAAAAGAACATACAAAAATTTGAATCGGAAAACTTTCCCACTTTAAACACTTTAAAAAGTGAATAATTAAATATAAAGAACAGATTAATTAATTGTAAATTATTACATATATGTAAATTATAATATACGCTTCGTCGAATTTTCTTACACATAAACGTTGATTGAATTAAAATAAAGTTTTTTCAAATTTGAACCTGCGATGATAGTTATGATCTTCTTACCTCGTACCTTTGAATATTAGTTTATATATAAAACCCTTTCTGGAAAAGGCGTTGAGTTGAGTTAAAGTTGCCTTAAAGACTTCACTTAATTTTTCTTATTTCTTTATTTATGAATAGTAATATTTCTGTAACATTTTATGTAATGTGGTGACGTCATTTAATATTAAACGTCTTACGTTTTACGTTTTTTTTACCGACGGGTGCATTACGCTCATTTGTAAATGTTATTCTGATTATTCCATAATCCCGTTACCTATTTCTACCAAATTTGGCTAGATATTTAGATATGTACTCATATAAAATTCGAAAGGAATCGCTATTCAAAACAAAATCAAATCTAGCCTTCTTGCCTTCGTAACTCATGGTATCATGGCCAAAAGAAAATCACATTAACCCCTCGCATCTCTTACTCCTGAGATCCGCCCCAACCTAGAAATGTCTGGACATTTAGATCATAAATCGAATACAATAAATTTGAATAAAATCGTTTTTCAAGTTTTTAAGATATCGCATCCGAAACATTCATCATACCCGCCCCCACACACACACGCACGCACAGCACGCACGCACGCACGACACACACACGCACACACACACACACGCACACACAGACACACACACACACACACGCACACCACTCGAACAAAACGCAGACACGCACACGCAACACTGCGCACACCACATGCCACACACAAACGTACGCACACACGCTCACACGCAAACACGTAAATACGCATATATTGCTAATTAATTAGCGTAATTTCTTTCGTTTTAGCCGAAAATGCAACTGTGGTGTTAAATTCAACACTATCTTCATTTACAACACGTCTAAGCAGGGGTAACATTTCTTTACGAGTGTAGCTGTACCGCAAGCTACAAAACACTTTATTGTCATTCTCATATTTTCTCTATTATTTCCAACTTGATAGCAAAAGGACACGTCAATTATACAACCGACTCTAGGCTATGTGTAGAGATTCTATAAAACCTCAAAAGGAACTTTATAAGAACAGAATGAAAATAGAAGAGGATCAGATTGAAATTACAATTGCTAATAGAAAATAACAAAGTCTGAGGGTGAGCTTCCCCTGCTAAAAACAAATTATTTTTATGAAACAGCACAACATGCAATATTATACCTATTATTATATTATATATGAAACTAGCTAATGAAATTCCACAACCAAAATATACTGGGTTCCCCATAATCGACTACCCATTTTATTTTATTAATAAATTCCCTACGAGATAACTAAATAAGTTGTTCTCTGCGGGATTATCTTCTGTAGTCTTTCGGGTTTAAGTTAATTATTAAACAGGTATGCGCCTGTCACAAATAAGTTATAAATTAATAATTTTGTGCAACGTCATTTTACTACGAGAATTTTGTTAGTTTTCATCAATAATTATTTAATTTTTTTGCTTTGAGACATTATTTCAACATCCGTTTGAACTTTCATGGATTACTCAGTCCAACAACGTGTGTTTTGTGTAGAAACTTACATAAGAAGCAATTCGATAGAAGAAGTGCATTCCGGCGTCAGTTTAATAACAACAATAGGGGCCACGCGCCAAATCGTAAAACTGTTAAGTTATGGGTTCGTCGTTGGCGTGAAAATGGTTCTGTACAAATTTGAAGAAGCCTGGACGTCGGAGAACAGTTCGTACACCAGAAAATATTGAAAGAGTTAGAATTGCGTTTACGAGAAGTCCTAAAAGGTCTGCTAATCGACAAACCCTTATCCTAGGAATATCAAAGGAAGCTTAGATCGAATTCTTCAAAGGGATTTAAAATTTCATCCCTATAAATACCAAATGGCACAACACCTTAGCAATCAAGATAAAGAAGCAAGGTTAGCATTTTGTCAAGAATTTTTGTATTTACATCAAGGAGCAATTCACAGTCTCCTAATGAGCAACGAAGCAAATTTTTATTTGAACGGCATGGTTAATAAACAGAATTTTAGATACTGGTCAAATGAAAATCCTCGTGAAATCTTTACACAAAACCTCCATAATCCAGAAGTTGTTGTGTGGTGTGGAGTAGGATCTTTTGGTATTATTGGTCCATATTTTTTTGAGGATGAAAATAACCGCGCTGTAACAGTAACATCCGAGCGCTACGTAAACATGCTAGAGGAATTCCTCATTCCAGAATTAAATAAACGAGGATTACTAATCAATGCCTTACTATTCCAACAAGATGGGGCAACAGCTCATACCGCCAGAAACTCAATGAGTGTTCTGAGAGAAATGTTTAATGGCCGACTCATTTCTCGATTCGGAGATTCGCCTTGGCCTTCGAGGTCCCCGACTTAACGGCACCCGATTTTTTCCTGTGGGGATATTTAAAAGCCAAAGTGTTTGCGAGTCGTCCAGGTACAATCGAGGAACTCAAAGTCAAAATTCGTGAAGAAGTTGAAGGAATAGACGAAGGTTTGCTACGCCGTGTAATGAACCACTTTTTATCTAATATTGAAAAATGTGTTGAAGTTGGTGGAGGTCATTTAGAAGACGTGATTTTTAAAAGTTAGAATTAAATTAGCCAAATATTTATAAGTTATCATAAGTCCCAAAGAGTTAGCTGTAATTTAGTATAATAAATAGTTTGTTTTGTTAACTAAAAAAATTTTAATGCAAATATTAAAATGGGTAGCCTATTATGGGGAACCCTGTACAATAAAAAATATTAAACGTGTAAATAACAGTACTTTGTTATTTCTACCCTACAGATGCTAACGAAATAAAATCTACCATTTTGTTTTTCAAACGTTCGAAAGCGCCAGAACTTGATGAGTTAACTTCGGAAATATTGCAACTGACAACGGAAAAAATTGTTAAAAATATAATTATATCTTACCTCATTAAAGTTAAATTATTGTCAGTTTAAAGCGAGAGCATCCATTGAAAATGTAACAGTATATCTACTTAATTGAATATATATATATATATATATATATATATATATATATATATATATATATATATATATGGGTGATTTACGATGAGAACACAATCGGTATCTTGTCGGGTTTTGATGATGACACGGTTCTGATTTGCGAAGGGGAAAACATCAATAATGTAAAAGATCAGGCTGAACATGATTTACAAGTAATTAAAAGTCCATCGTCAATATATTCGATGCTAAAAAGTATGTAAGGTTTGCAAACATAAGCCGAAAAAATTACAAATTTTTACAACACAGCAAAGCAGTACATTCCTGGAGGAAGCACCCGATGAATCATTTTTAATGATGAAAGTAAGTACTTGTTTTAATGCCCATATATTTATTAAATATTATACAAATAAAATATATTACAGTTTGCTTGAATACTGAGAGTAGCGGGGCCTGTCGCCGGGATGAGCTAACTAAAATGATTGTGGACGATATTTAAAACCCAAATACGTGTTTATTGGACTGCAAACCACATGTTCCATGAACATTCTCTATCACGAAAGGCAAAAAAAAACTTGATACAATTTTATAAAAATATAATTCAGTTTATCTGAATTTTCCAAATCTTCTCGTGCTTTGTTAATGCCGGAGCTGACCTTTTTAGTCTTAAGTAGCGTGGAGTCTGGCGGCCTTCGATGGTAAAGAAGGGGTATACAGGGTGTGGCGCGAAGAGTTTT
This sequence comes from Vesta saturnalis, assembly GCA_036346205.1. Taxonomy (NCBI): domain Eukaryota; kingdom Metazoa; phylum Arthropoda; class Insecta; order Coleoptera; family Lampyridae; genus Vesta; species Vesta saturnalis. The sequence goes on from JARFJB010000063.1 coordinate 182,833, forward strand.
GATTAAAAGTAATGGCGGGTACAGTTATGTTAAAATCTGAAATTACAAAGCTGTAAGTTTTGGATGACGCTGAGTTCAAATATAACATTGTCCTGAATGTGGCACTTCCGGTTATACCGGAAGTAGACGTCAACTTTGTTCTTTTAAATGGAACATAATATTTTTTATTTTATTTTCGAATTCTATATGAAATTCTAGATAAAATTTGTGCACAATGTCCTATACCAAAAATGAAGTATTTTCGAGATATTCGATTTTTCTTTAAATTTTGAAAAAATCCTAGTCCACATTGAATAACGATATCTCCATTAATAACGAAGCTAGTGACGTGAAATTGTAACCAATAAACAACAAGCGCTTTCCCGTTGACTCTGTATATCCACCTCATTGATATTCATACAGGGTGTTTTAAACTTAGCCGCCAACATGCACAATTTAAATCATTTATAAGTTGCTTACTTTAAATAGAACATCCTGTATTTGATTACATTTTCCGCTGTATTTTTTTAAGCCAATTCGTTTGGTATCAGTATTCCCTATACATAAATCCAACCACTTTTGAGATATTTCATTATCTTAGTTAAAACATAACACACTTAATTATTTCAACATTAGTAAAGGGTAGGCCATGATTTCCATTATTTAAGGTGATATTTTGTTATTTTTTCATAAGTTATTAATTCTGAAAAGTAACCAATAGCCTGAAAGGATTTTTAACTGTGGATATCATTAAAAACGTTGACTAGGTATTTTGTATTAATTTAATTAGATAACTTACAAACAAAAATAACTAAATGTAATATTAAACAAATAAAGTTTTATAATAAGTGTTCAAAATTAGCACCATCTACTTCTAAACATTTATGAATCCTTTTCATTAAGTTATGCCTTGTAATTCTGGAAATATGGTCGGGTGTTAGAGAATTAAAATCAAGTAAGACTCTCTGCATCATATCTTCCTTCGTCGTAACATTTTCCGATGTATTTTTTTAAGCCAATTCGTTTGGTATCAGTATTCCCTATACCTAAATCCAACCACTTTTGAGATATTTCATTATCTTAGTTAAAACATAACAACACTTAATTATTTCAACATTAGTAAGGGGTAGGCCATGGCTGTCAAAGATTTGATAGTTAGAACGTTAATTGTTTATGTTGTTTTGACAGTTTTCTTTACCAGTTTGTATTTCATAGTAAATAATGGCAAATGTAGGATTTACTAATGATGATTTTTTAAATCTCGTTATTATTTACGGCGAGTGTAATAGAATTGTTGAACGGACCGTGTTTTTGCAGAAAGATATCCAAATCGACCAAATGCAACTGGTGATATTGTAAGAAGATTGCTTAAAAACTGCCGTCAGTTTGGTCAATTTAAGACAAAAATTAATAAAAATAAACCACTAGTGGACAATGGCATAAACGAAATTAATGTTTTGGGTTATTTTACGGCCTCCCCAAATGCCTCCATTACAGATTGTGAGAGAGATCTTACTTTGTCGACGAGAACAATTCATCGCGTTTAAAAAAACACAAATGGAAACCATTTTCATATCGTTTGGTGCAACACTTACAATTAGGTGATCTTCCTCGAAGGGTAGAATTCTGTGAATGGTTTTTAATGAAGACCCAAGAGGATGAAAACTTCATAAAAAAAAGTTATATGGTGTGATGAAGCAAAGTTTAGCAAAAATGGATTATTTAATCGACATAATTCCCATTTTTGGTCTAATGAAAATCCACATGTTAGTAGAGAACGTTATTTCCAAGATAGTTGGAGTTTTAATGTTTTTTGTGCAATAAAAGACGATACAATTTTAGCATTAAAGTTTTACGATGAAAATTTAAATGGTACAAGATATTGCCACATTTTAGAAGAAGCCATACGACCGTCGTTACATACTTCAAGAAATGGAGTAGCGGCTTCAGCTTGGTATCAGCGAGATGGAGCACCTCCTCATAACTTTGGGCCTGTTGCTCAGCATCTTTACGACATGTTTGATGATAGATAGATTGCCAATCAGGGTCCGTTTCGTTGGCAAGCTTGCTCTCCTGATTTGGCTCCTCTAGATTTTGGTATTTGGGGTTACATTAAAAATCAGGTATTTTCCAAACCTGTTACGACAAAGGAAGGTATGATGCACAGAGTCTTACTTGATTTTAATTCTCTAACACCCGACCATATTTCCAAAATTACAAGACATAACTTAATGAAAAGGATTCATAAATGTTTAGAAGTAGATGGTGCTAATTTTGAACACTTATTGTAAAACTTTATTTGTTTAATATTACATTTAGTTATTTTTGTTTGTAAGTTATCTAATTAAATTAATACAAAATACCTAGTCAACGTTTTTAATGATATCCACAGTTAATAATCCTTTCAGGCTATTGGTTACTTTCCAGAATTATGAAAAAATAACAAAATACCACCTTAAATAATAGAAATCATGGCCTACCCTTTACTAATGTTGAAATAATTAAGTGTTGTTATGTTTTAACTAAGATAATGAAATATCTCAAAAGTGGTTGGATTTAGGTATAGGAAATACTGATAACAAACGAATTGGCTTAAAAAAATACAGCGGAAAATGTAATCAAATACAGGGTGTTCTATTTAAAGTAAGCAACTTATAAATGATTTAAATTGTGCATGTTGGCGGCTAAGTTTAAAACACCCTGTATGAAATATCAATGAGATGGATATATGCAGTTAACGGGCAAGCGCTTGTTGTTTATTGGTTACAATTTCACGTCACTAGCTTCGTTATTAATGGAGATATCGTTATTCAATGTGGACTAGGATTTTTTCAAAATTTAAAAAAAAATCGAAATATCTCGAAAATACTTCATTTTTGATATAGGACATTGTGCACAAATTTTATCTAGAATTTCATGTAGAATTCGAAAATAAAATAAAAAATATTAGGTTCCATTTAAAATAACAAAGTTGACGTCTACTTCCAGTATAACCGGAAGTGCCACATTTAGGATAATATTATATTTGAACTCAGCGTCATCTAAAACCTACAGCTTCGTAATTTCAGATTTGTAACATAACTGTATCCGCCATTACTTTTAATCAAAGCTCTTCGTGTCACACCCTGTATTGACGATTCGCTCCAAAGAAGCGGAGAAGTATCCAATAAAATAATTGATAATGTTTGCGACGTCTTCAGCATCCAGTTTATTTATTAACTTCTACCATTCATTTTAATATTAATGGTCACTAATAATTTAACATCAGTTATAAACTGTTTTGTATTCCACTAATTATTAATAGTGTTAACATGATAAATTGTACCTACTTTGGTTATTTTTAATTAGCACCGTTTTTCTAATGCGTGTAACAAAGACTACTCTTTGTCAGAAAAACCACCATTGAGCACTGTCGTAGAAAAAAGTATTAATAAAATTTGTATGGTATAATAACCGTAACTGCTCATTATTAATGTAATTATTAACATTCACTTCTAAATGTTGAATTTCTACATTTTCAAAAGCATAATTATCCTTATATTTTCTACCAACATTATGTAATGTTGGTGTAGCACAAATAATTAGTTCGTCTGTGTACTGTACTATATCGCACTACGTTACTATTGTCTATAAGTAAGTTTTAGATACTTCACATACCAACTTTACTAACATGGTTCTAACACAGGTGACTACAGTAAGAAGATAAGGTCTGCAGGGATGTCCATTATCACCTAATAAATAACCGTTCAAACTCTCAGAGCACTACTATCAAATATAACACTGTCTTAAGCTGAACCTGGAAGTCACAGATAATATCTAATTCCATGCGTGGTACAACTGCAACACAAGCAAAAGTCATTTATCAAAATATACAGAACAATAAAAGGTACGTTTCCAGTTTCGAAACACTTGTGCATTTTCACCCATTGGACTTTCACAACACCAAGAAAGCCTTCAATATCCAAAAAGTGTCGTATGTTTTAGAATCTGTGTTCTGCACATAGTATCAGCACAGTTTTATTATGCAGTAACACTCTGTTTACCAAGTAGATCTCCACTATCTGCTTGCAATGAAATCTAATATGTTTATAACGAAATAATTATACAAACATTAATATTTGTTTGAAAATTGACAGTAGCATAGTATCTCAAGCATGTTAGTAACGGAATAAGAGGTGAAAACGATAATTACCGATTATTAATTTTAGTTAAACGATGTGCAATCAAAGGCAAAATAGGCAATCAACAACAAGGCTTTTCGAAAATCTGCAGCGGCGGAAAAATTCCTCATCGTCATAATATTCCACTGGATTTTCATCTAGAATCTTTTAAGCAATGGTAAATTATGCTCAACACGTAAAACGAAATCCAAGAAATCAAAAAATTCTTCATCTTCGTCCTGCATTAAAATTAAAACAAAGAATAGGAACACAGAAATGCACTTGATGTGTCACACAGATCGAATTGTTAACCTACAAAAACGTAAATAGTTTACCTCAAGCAAGGCTTAAGGTTTGTTACCAGCCGACTAGGGCATGCCTCTACTGACGCATGCGTAGAACTATGTTTATTCAATTAAGCTTTGATTATAGTGGACGTGTTATGTGTCAGGCAATGTTTTAGTATGAGACTGACCCACACTATAGGTATGAGCTTCATTAAAAAGTAGCGATAGCTTGCAAAATAAGAAAAGATTGATTTAACGTCAGTGCGGCAGATCATGGTCTACATGGCGTATGTTCGGCGTTGATAAATCACTGTTGTGTTATAATGTATATTTTTGTAGACGCTGATTAAATTAGGGTCGTTAAGGCAGAGTTTTAGAGAAGATTGGGGATTCCATTTGGATATTATTGATAGCTTTCATTAGCCATTCTCGTGAACTAGTTAAGAATGTGAAAACTGTGTAATCAAATAAAATTTGGTTTTCTTCATAATTTTGAAAACCGACTATACGTAATTATTTGTTTTTACATCAAAAGAATATAAGAAAGTAAATACAAAAAAACTAAGCTGCAAGTTTCTCAGGTAATAAAACTAAAATTTTCTAATATTTCACAACCTATACTTAACGGCTTGAACTTTCAATTTATAATATTGTGTGAATGCTATAATAAGGAATCAGTGCATTAATAGTTAGGTATTAAGGTCATACTGACGTATGGTCCGAGGCTCTATGTCGAGCCCCAACGCGCTAGCGCGAGGGCTAGCTTTAACTGCAATAACTGAAATATTTTCAGAAATAAGATTAATGAAATTGAGAAATTGTACCACCTAGCATAAACATGACTGATTCTGATAATTGCATTGTAAATATTTTTAAATAAACTCATAGTCTTGTGCCTATTGTTTTCAATTTTTGACGTTTCGTTATACTCCGCTGGGTCATAAAGATGTCCGCAGGCTACAAAAAGACGGTTACATTAATGAAATTTGGTTATAATTATCATATTATAATGTAATATCGTGCATAAATTGTATTACATACCATTGGGGTTCTTTTATCAAAGAGTGTATCTCTATAACCATTGCATATATTTTGTTTTGAATTTTGTTCTATTGCGCTCAGATGCGAGCGTGTACCAACCGAGCTGGTAGCATAGTGGTGACACGACCTGCTTCGCATTCGGGAGGTAATGGGTTCGATTCCCATTTACCGTCTATCTTGTATGAGGTTTTTTAGGGTTTTTTTCTCATACACATGTAGCGGCATGGTCACTGCGTATAGGCACACCATGTGCGGCTACTTAGGCGAATGCTGGGGTAGTATTTTCCCCCTCAGAACCCTAACTCCGTTCTTTCGGATCCTATCCCGACCACGCCAATCCTTAATCCCACCATGCATTAATACGTAATGTATGTATGTATGCTGAGAATCCATGATTGTGGCTGAAGGAGCTCGGAGAGCTTGTGCAGCCCGTTTTTCCCCTTGGGGAGGGAATGAAATACATGGCCCTTTTCCTTTCCGCGTGTACCAATCCGTCATTATGGATTAATTAATTTGATGTATTTCTAACACATATTATACGTAAATTTTACCTTTCTGCACTCCTCCTCCATTGGAACTTTAACTATGTCAAATCTCACACTCCTCCGTGCGCGCCATGTGCTTAAAAAGGGATACAACGTGTTTTCTTCACGTAGTAATATGTAGATTTTAAAGGTAAAAGCAAGGATGGTTTACTTGAAAATGTGTATGATTGTACGACGGTTGTCCAATAAATAATGCCCCACAAGTTATTTTGCAGTTAAAAACATTTCTAAGAAATGTACAAATTTAGGTGAAACTTACTTGAAGTTGGCCGCGTGTTTATGAAAAGTTTCACTGTCTTCCGACAGATGGCGTAAGCGTAGGAAATGGCGTCAGTAAGTGACATCCGTCATAAACAACGTGCAGTGATTGAATTTCTCGTGGCAGAGAACGAAACCGTGGGGAATATTCATAAACGTTTGTGCAAGTCTACGGTACACCTGCAGTCAATAGGAGTACCGTTGGTCGCTGGGCACAGAGGGTGAAATCGTTAGAGGGCGGTGCTGCAGAACTCCAAGCTTTGCCGCGGGCGGGAAGGCCTCCGACTGCTGCCACGCCTGACATGCTGTAGCGGACTGATGTCATTCGAGAGGATCGACGCATTACTACTCGGCAATTGGCACTAAAGCTGTCAGCAAGCAAAGAATGTGTGGATGAGATTATCAATGAGCTCGAATACAGAAGAGTGTGTGCAAGATGGGTTCCTCGGTGTCTTACTGTCGATCACAAATCCCAAAGAAAATACATTGCTTCCGATTTGTTGCAAAGCTGCTAGGGAGTCCTTCTTGTCCCAGATTCTGATAGGTGATGAAACGTGGGTGCATCACTTTGAGCCCGAAACCAAAAGACAATCGATGAAGTGGTGTCATGTTCACTATCCACAGAAGAAAAAATTCAAAACAGTTCCTTCAGCCGGAAAAGTCATGATCACAATGTTTTGGGATTGTGAGGGCGTAATTCTCGTTGATGTGGTGCCAAAAGGCGGTACCATTAATTCAGAAAATTACGTCAAAACATTAGACAAACTTAAGCAACGCTTCCGGCGACTGCAGCGCCACGTCAACCCATGGGAGGTTTTCATTCAGCACGATACCGCTCGTCCCCACAGGAGTTTGAGGACGTCTGCCCTCATAGCCAAACAGGGTTGGACAGTGATACCACATCCACCCTATAGTCCCGATTTGGCTCCCTCAGATTTCCACTTGTTTAGGCCACTGAAGAATGCCTTTCGTGGAAAACATTTCGAAGACGACGAAGAGGTGATTCACGCAGTGAAAACCTGGCTCGGTAGGCAGAGTAAAGATTTTTACCAACAGGGAACACATGCCCTCGTGTCTCGCTGGAGAAAGGCCGTGGAACTTGAAGTCGATTATGTAGAAAAATATAGTGACCAGACAAAACATTATTCTTTCATATATGTAAATTTCAATTTTGTTAAATAAATACTTTTGTAGAAAAGATTAAAGATATAATTTTTAATTTTGAATGTCTTTAATAGATTTGGTGTTTAATTAGTTGTGTTCTTTTACGTTTTATACGATATAGACTTATAGGCTTAACTGTTTATTAGTTTATTATTCCTTATCATTTCATCGTGTCAGGCAGGTCAGGCACGTAAGTCCGGCCGTATCCGCGATTATGGAAAGACTTTTTAAAATCTGTCTTCTAATTGATAACGTTCCAATTAAAGATGTGCACCTCCTATTTTAACCTCGATCGCATGACCCCCACAGGATTTAAGTTGAAGGCCAACTAAATTTTTAATGGAGAACGTCAATTTGAGTTCAAACGTCAATGACCTGTTCCACTATTACCAAATAAACGGCGCGACTTTTTTTTTAAATTAGTTTCGATAAAAGATAGTTTACAAATTAAGGATGACAGTTTCTACTTTCGACCTCTGTCGACTTCACTGGGTTAAAATTTAAGGTGTGAAGAAACTTTTAATGGGTGTACGAGTATGGTTCGGATCAATTTTTGTAGATTTCAAATAAATCCAATAAAGTCCATTTATCTCAATATATGACATATTTTTCACAAATTGTAATCGAAGATTAGTATCCGTGTCGGCGATTACAGGATAAACGGTTCAAACCTGTTTTCTCTAATTCATAGCATATAAATTAAAATAAGTATTTCCCATTTCGACCTCGATAGACTAGGTCAAAAATGACGACCAACCAAATGTTCTGTGGATATTGTATATGGCAGTGATTCAAAAACATTTTTGAGTAAATTAAATAATATATATGCTACTACTCTAACTGATGACCAATCGTCAAATAATGAAGTAGCTTGACCTCCAGAAAACGACATGACGATTTGGCATAACATATTGTATCATTGAAGAGATTTATTGATTTGTTAATTGTGTTTGAAATTAAATAAATCAAAATTTATTGATTTGATTTCTAATTCTGAGTGCCTAACTTGCTGTAGCGACGTTAGATTCGCAAAGTTTATTACCTCTGTCTAGCTGCTTTCTTTATTTTGCATTCGACTATCCTGTTTGAGACAAGTGCAACATGCTAAGTATCAACTCTGCGAGAGAGGTTGGCGCAGTCTTTTATTTCACTGCTCCGCTCTTATTTTCTAAAATAGGTGTTTATTTTATAATACTTAATATAATATGTAATGTTTTTAATAATATATTGACCACGCCACCACCACCAGTGTTATCATCGTGCCATGCATTGCTACATAGAACGTGGTAGTGCAGTGTGTCGCAACTTATCGACAATCTTCGGTGGCTCAAGTATGGTATTTTCACTGCTAAGTGCCCCTTCTCTTCATAATACACTCCGGCGCCATTATTTGTATAGGCAACGTTACGTATGAAGTTAGTTATTCTCGCTTTAGTAGCCACAACATATCTGTGCTGGTTGCCCTGTGTCGAGCATGCATTACGTTTACCTTTACATTATTGAAAAGTGCTGGAAATTACATTACCTCACCGCATCGTCAAGAAATGAAACAATTCGTTTCGATATAATATATTAATTTTATTTTGAGCGTACAAGTAAGTACGTATCCTTTTTAGTGCATATTACGTTTTTAATAAGTGGACAAATTAGATGGATTGATTTACGAACATAAAGGTAAAGCTAGTCTGATATCGTTTCGGAGGATTAATACTGTTGTATTGAAAATAATACAGCTGACTTCGGTTAGTGTTTTCTAAGATGAAAAACATTTGAGTGCGTAACCTCACTTCAGTTGTATTTTGTGCACATAGGTCAAAATAAACTTCGTTATTACATTGCAGTTGTACAGATTCAATCAACTTTCATTTTGAAATATTCTACGTAAATAGGTTATATTTTATGTATAGTTTATGTATCGATTAAGAATTAGTTTATTATTGTAAAGCTTTGCGAAATGTTAAGTACTGTTTTATTTGCCTTTATGCTGAAATTAATGAGCAGATATTATTTTGTTTCATTAAATATACAAATAAATACAGCTGTTGTGTTGTTTACTAAGGTTACAGGTGGGATTCAAGTAATGTACTGAGCTATGCCGTGGTCCAAATTCACCTTTTTTTATATAAGTGAAAAGTTCTCTTTGTGTAGTTGGCTTCTGAGAGCAAGTAAGAATTTTTATTTTGTTATAGGATGTAGGTAGCGGACCGAGAAAATTTTATTATTGTAATATACATTTTCAAATCGCAATTGTTACCGCGAAAGAAAAGATAATTAAAAGGGCTTTTCATTTCTTGATAATAAGTCGTAATTTGATAATGTTTTTCGGGATATTTTATTTTATGTAAGAAATATTTGAGTAAGGGTTGAAAAGAAAAAGAAAAAAATAGAAATAGAAAACAGGTGTTCTCTAGAAACTGCATTTAAAGAAAGACTGAACGAATCGTTGAAAATTTCTATACGCACATTCTTGGTGTAAAAAACGTTACTAGTTTACTAATTAATTACGTCGGAACATACTGCAAATCAAAATACGTCTTTGTTGGGAGTTTAACCCTTTGAGTCCTAGTGGCTTCGCACTGGAACCACCTATTTATAAATTATTTCCTAGCGTCCTAGTCCGCACAACTTGGAACCACCAACGTGAGTCATGCGTTAGACATGTTACAACACGAAAATGATTGGAATTTACGCACATCGGTTATTGTCTTTGCAGCCTCAGGCGTATAAACAAGTGTCGTAGTGGTTCTAGACAGTGAATTTTTAATAACTAACTTTTGTATTTAAATATTGAATTTCAACAATGGGTAAGTAATAAATTGATTACTTATGTTTTCCTTTTACATGTAAATAAATACAAAACTTAAATTCTACAATTGTCACCTTCTTTTCATTTTTTTAAAGGTGGGTCCATATGGTACCGCTAGTATACTATGCATATTATTCCATTTCAGATAAATTATATAATCTTGACAATCTGACTAGTGAAAATGTGGCTGCTTTATTGGATGAAATTCCAAGTGATGGATCTGTAATTTCGGAAAGCAGTGACGAAGAATTTATTGCAGAAGATGTTTCTGGAGGGCGTATGGAAGTTGAGGAAGAAAATAGTGAATGGGAAGATGATGATTTATTGCCGCTTATAAATTTTGTTAAAAATATTGCTGAGGAACAAACAAAGTGGTCCAGACATTCCGTAACAAACACAATTGAAGAATTTAGAGACACCAGCAGGTATTTTCTTGGCGTTATTTTCAGAAGATTTTGTAAACAACTTAGTGTTTCAAACAAATTTGTATGAAGTACAAAACAAAGGAACTAATCCTATACCTACTAGTGGCCAAGAAATGAAATGTTTTTTGGCTATAAACATAATTGTGGGCATAAAAAAATTGCCAAGTTACAAGGATTATTGGTCCTCCAAACGAGAAATTAGAGATGAATATATTTCCAGTACAATGTCTCGTGGTCGATTTTTACTTTGACAACTTTTTTAATTCCGTTTCCTTGATGAAAGATTTATTGAAATGTAAAATATACGCCTGTGGTACTTTACGAAAAGGAAGAAAAGGAATTCCCCCAGGATCTACGAAATGAACGAAACATGAAAAGAGGAGATTCTGATTGGCGTGTAAGTGAGGAAGGTCTTTTCATTTTAAAATGGATGGACAAAAAGCCAATATTATTCCTAAGCAACTTCCATCAACCTGACGAAGCGACTATATCGAGGAAGAAGAAAGATGGAACAAAAGCAGATTTCCCTTGCTTTACTTAGGTAAAAGACTATAATGCACACATGGGATATGTTGACAAGACTGACATGTTAAAATCATGCTACCAAATCGACAGAAAGTCTCTAAAATGGCGGCATCGAATCTTCTGGCATTTACTTGATGTCACTATTGTCAACGCATATATTATATTTATTCAGCGAGGTGAGGGTCAGCATTTGACACTAAAATAATTTAAAATTGCCGTATCAAACGGATCAGTAGGTGCATCACCTAACAAATCAAATAAGGGACGACCACCACTAAATGAGAAACCTGTAAACAGATTCAAAATTACGGTTCCGATAGAGAAAAGGACAAGTGAAGCTGCACATATGCCGATCCCTGGAACGAAGGTTAGATGTACCCATTGTAGTACGAAGATTGATCCTCATCGCACTCGTTGGCATTGTGAAAGTTGCAATGTAGGGTTGTGCCTTGATAACAAACGAAATTGTTTCAAAGAATTCCATAGACATTAAGTAATACTTTTTGTAACTACATTTTACTGGTGGTCCCAATTTGGAACCACCATTTTTTTTTGTGTTCAATAAAACTAGTTTTATTTTAAAATACCTAATATAATTTTTCAACGTCAATTATTAACTTTTCTATTTTAAAAAGTCAGGACTCAAAGGGTTAAAATTTGAAACCTAGATGTAGGGTTTGTTACGTACGAGAATATATTTTAAAAATTAATACTTTTTTTGGTAATAAAAGTGAAATATTCCCACGTAATAATCTTGTTTTTTTTATAATTTTTAAAAACGGGAGTGGATTTGGAGAGTAAGGAAAGTTGGGTGCAGGCAGTTAGAGTTTCGATGCAGGTCGGATCGATCTGATTGTTTGATTAAAAACCATCATTGTAAACCGTTCCGTCTATCAATATTTTAACGTGTACATTTTAGTAAAACTGAAAACGCGAATTTATTTTTTCTTTTGTGTGTTGGTTTTTCATGTAAGCTTTTCACAAAATTAAAATGGTCGTATAAATAAACGTATCGCTAAATATTCGGGTTTTAATAAGCGCTCGTGTAAACGATATATCTATAAATAATCGTTATCATCTTGAGTTTAAACGGCGTATCTTAACCCGTTAAATATTGGTAGACAAGTGATTACTTAAAGGGTTATATTCAGGTACTTTAATGTAAATTAAGCTCGCACGAAACAATTCAACAAGCCTATGTAACCTATTAAAAAACAAAAAACAAACAAAATTATAAGTTTAAATCTGTTAAAATAAAAAGAGTCCGCTTCAGTACCGTGCCCCTCCTCATTGCTGAGATGACATTGTTGACTGTGTATTAATATTTTTGTATATACGTTATGTTATAAACGAGACCAGGGTTTACCGATACGGGTCCAGATGACATTAAAGTCACCTCAAATTCCATATTTACTGTTAAACGAACCCGTTCTTATTGTTTTGTATAGATGAATGCGTAAGCTGAGTAAGGGATGCTGTATTTTGTAACATAATCACTTAAACTTGCGGGTAGGTTACCGGTCGCTTTGTTATGATTTATTTGCACCTTACCCTTGCAAGTCTTTATTTTAATGAGTTTTTTTAAGTGTCTTTTATTCAGTCGGCTTATTTAGAATTGTTTGTCTACGAACTGATTTCTTTTTATATGTAATTTATTGTAATTGTACGTATGTATCGTTTATTTTTTGTTTGTGTTTATGTGTAGCTTAACTGCTTTTTATTTTTCTTGTTCCTTCATCTTATTTTTTGTACGCTTTTTAACCTGATCTAATGGTGTTTTGTTATATATTGAACCCTTCCATCGTTTTTTTTTTGTTATTTGATTTATTAATGTACTTATGCAATTACTTATTCATTAATAAATTGGGCTTTCTTGGTGGTTCTTTTCCAACTTCTTTCCCAAGTAAATTAAGGGGTTGAACCACCATTGCACAAAGCTCGTTAATTGTAATGTGAGTAGTTTCATTGTTTACCTGTCCCACATGATGCAACATTTAACCTAATCCAATCCTATCCCATTCACATAACACGGCATAGCTACTACTATACCGCCAATCTTTTTATCAGATTTGAGGTTTGCGACTAATTAAATATCAGACTTGTAAATAAATTCTAATGTTTTAATTATTGCCAGGAAAGTAAATGTAGGGCAAGCAATTAATTTGAGTAATAGTAACGTTCTTATCAGTAAAGTCAACATACATCCCTTAGCAATTGTTTTGTTCTTGAATTTGCCTTATTGCGAAAAGGTTCAAATTACACTTTTAAAGATAAGGTGGTACACTACAAGTAGAATGCCTGTTTTAATTTTAAGTAATGGTTAGGGTGACTATATTTGCTTGGGAAATTAAGAACGTATCGAAGGAAATAAAAAAATACCTTATAAAATTGATAAGTTTATAACATTTGTTACGAAAATAGTAGCATTCAACGATGCATAAGTTAAAATTTGGATCTTAATCATTACATCTATACACATATCATAAACATTTAAATAACATTAATTTTGGTACTTTTCAGTAAAATTAATTTTCACTCACCAGTAGAAGATTGCCGACAAGCTGCAACACACTGCACTACCGCGCTCTATGCCGCAATTCACGACATGATGGCAACACTGGTCGTCGTGGCGTAGAGACCATCCCAAACCTCATGGGTGATTGCGCAGAAACCAATTTTACACCGAATACAAATATATCAAGTAACGTGAAAATGTTGGCATTTGTCATTTTGTGTTTTACTTGTTCATATCTATTCTACAACTGCCTACGCTTTTGCTACTTTTATTTGATATATTGTATGTGTGTGGATTGCCTCATTAAGAAACAGTTTTTTTTAAGACTCCTTCAAGGTAAAATTGTTATTAGGTGGGTACAAATTGCATTAAAAGTTATCAATTACTAACGAGGTATTTTTAATTCAAATTACAGATTTCCAAGGCGGATTTTTGGTGTAATAAACCAACACATTGTATTTTCTGGCCAAATATGCAAGATTTGTAAGTGCTTTTCCATACTAAAAATAATGTTTAAAAAAATTTTGCTTTTTTAACCTCAATTTGGTTAGGAGAATAATTTACAGTTTAGAGACTAAAAACTGTTTATGATCTTTTTGTTTGTACTGACATGAGTGGTTTGATATAGGCAATAATGTATAAATCTTCTTGTCAGGTTGAAAATGAATAATCGAAAGTCAAGGGCGGCAAATTATCTACAATGTTGACCAATGTATGAAAAAAGAAAAAGAATGAACGATGACAATGCAATTATCTCAATTACAAGAACGTGTTGCTGAAGCTGCAGGTGTGGGTCTAAACACTGTGAGAAGAATTATTAAAAAAGGAAACAGTACACGTGGACCAAGTCACCCTGGCAACAGTAAACACGAAAAACTATCAATAAACCAAGCCCTAACTCAACGTTATATGCATGCGATAAAGAGATAATAAGAAAAATCATCTACTCATTTACCAATACCCAAAAATGTACTCCCACCATAAATAAGGTTTTACAGGATGTGACAAGTGTGGTGTTCATTTCTATGGAAAGAAAACCACATTTTGGAGGGTGTTAAGAAAGCTAGGATTTCGTTCAAAAAGGACCGAGGATAATAGAAAAGTATTAGTGGAAAAAATGGACATTAGAACTAAACGAATCGAGTTTCTTCGAAAATTAAAGAAATATAAAGAAGAAGGAAGAAATTTGGTGTATAGTGATGAAACTTACTTACACAGCAGCCATACTGTACCGAAAACATGGGACGATGGAAGAAACCGTTGTTTGAAAGCTCCTGTTACTAAAGGCCAACGATTAATTATTGTTCATTGTGGAGCAAAAGAAGGCTTCATTCCCAATGCTTTTTAGTGTTTAAGGCAGGACAGAAAACAGGAGATTATCATGATGACATGAACCACACAAATTATATAAAATGGGTGAAAGAAAAGGTCATACCACATTTATCTAAAAATTGAGTTTTTGTGATTGACATTGGATCTTACCATAATGTAAGTACAGAATCTGCACCCACATCAGCTTGGAAAAAAGGTGACAAAGTAGAGCTATAAAAGAAAATTAAAGAACACAAACCACAAAATAAAGTATATATTCTAGACAAGCTACTAGCTGAAAATGGTCATGCTGTCCTTCGTCTCCCTCCGTACCACCCTGAATTAAATCCAATTGAAAAAATATGGGGAATTGTGAAAAATCGTATAGCAGCGAGGAATGTGACGTTTAAAATGGAAGATGTTGGCCAATTGGCAAACAAAGAATTTGAAAAAATTACAGCTGATAACTGGAAGAAAGTGTGTGAACATGTAGAACAAGTGGAGAGTGAATATTTTAAAAAAGAAGTGATATTGGATGATGTTGCCGAACTGGTAATAAATGTTAATAATGACAGTGACGAATCTGATTTCTCATTTTCATCTGATGATGACGATTTAGATTGTGAACCTTTACAATGGCATTAAAACATTTAAATGAATTTTTAAAATTGATTTGTGATTAATCAGAAATCGATGTACTTATGGTATATTTGTTAAATAATATTAGTGAAAACAAATTACATGTATGACTGTATAGTATTATTATAAATGTGTACATTCAACATATTCAGCACAAGTAAGCCACTTAAACAATTTTTTCTGTAAGCTTTGACTGTACCCTTTGATAGATCATCACAAATACATTATAATGGAAGATCTCAAGTGTGCACGCAAATGAGATCAATTCATCTAAAATACAGTAAATAATGAGTCAAGATTTTCATGGCACGTACTTACATACACATATAACGACATCACGTAGAATTGAAAGCAACTATCGTAAGGAGTATCGGAACATCATGTGTACAGCTGATATTTTTAATATGGAATTTATATTACATCTTCGTCAACTTACGAATTTTCCCGACGCGCACCTCACCACCCATGACGTTTTAAACGATCTCTACACGAAACTAACTTGTTCAATATATTATTAAAAATATTACGTATTATAGTAGTATTATTATAATATTACAAAATAAAGGAGTAAACGCCTATTTTAGAAATAAATAAAGGTAGAGGACAGAGCAGTGAAATAAAAGAACTGTCCTCTTAAATAAAGGACGTTTGGTCACCGTAGTAATAACATGTTTCATTTAATTCATGACTGCAAAATAATCTGTCAGGTTAATTTAAGTACATTCGTTTTTATTTTAATTTATTTCCATCTAGTTCGGGAGCTTCTACATTTTGTTTTGATTGACAATATCCATTTATTTGTATTTTTCATTATAGGGTAGTAGATTAGAATTAAGTTGCATAATTACTGATTAACCATGAATTTTGAACAGTGTAAATAATAAGTTTATTTCATTAATAACGATAAGAAAGGAATGTTAATACAAAACAAAATTGCATAAAAATTTCACCAAATTGCAATAGTTAAACCTTGAACCGCTAAGAATAAAAACCCATTAAAAAGTAAATTTCAGTTCAAAATGTAAAAATTATACATAAATTATTTAGATATAAGCTTAAAATAAGGCGTTAGAGAGAGGTTCATCCAAAACATACAATTTGGATATGTTGTAAAAGAGTGAGGTGTTGATCAAATATAAGCATAGAATTATTAATAACTCTTGAATGTTTATCTTTAATTTACTTAAAGTGCCCTCCAATCGTAGATGTTATCTAAATGTTGCTATAGATTTTCATCATCGCTGAAAGATTATTTTCAACAGATGAGATATTATATTCGTATGATCAGTAATAAATAATATACGCAAAATGGGTGAGAAAAAGAATGAGACCAACGTATAATTTTTACCGGTGACTACCTACTAATGAAAAACACTTACTTGAAAATCTAACCCTGCGCATGTCATAATATGGTACAAAAAAAGTTCGTTGTGAAATAGGGGCGTATTTAAAAAATCGTTAGCAAAGAAATGAAATAAATTGTTATATTAAGGTAAATGTGGAGAACAAAAAGTATTTTTTCTCCAACTACCTAGGCAAGACCCCGATATTGTGACAGTATTTCGTACTGAAAGTGACTGATTTCGGGATTCTTAGGTGTCTCCAGGGCAACTGGACAAAAAGTAATTTGACCTTCACTGAACATCAACTTCACGTGAATGGTAAATGTTTTTTTTAGAGAGGAAAACGTTTATTTTTGTGTCTTCGTTCTGTAGTAGGGTATATGCGGATCGAAAATTCGGCCGGAAACTAGGCGTTTTCCAGCCTAGGTCGGCAAAAATAATACTAAAGTACAGTTGGTATTCGTTTTAGTGACAGAACTGATAGAATATGCAACATTTGACATAACACAAAGCCTAATCACGTTAACGTGTGCGTGTGCGCATCCGTTATTATGTCCGTATTAGTTCTTTTAAACTACAAATTACATCTATAAATTATTCTAAGGTCAACAAATTGGTAAGATACCTACAAAATTCGTGTAATGGATAATTTCTCAATTGTATTTTTTAGGGTATATTGGTTACTGTCAGTTGTCAGTATTGTCAACTTAATTTCAACAGGTATGAAATTCTAAAAAGTATAACAATTCTGTTTATTGATTTAAATAACAATTGTTGACATCGACACAAAAAATATTGTGTTTCTGTCATAAATGGTTTGCGAGTACTCATAAATTTATAGGCCGAGAGGAAAAGTTTACTCATACTCCCATTTTCTGGCCTTGTAATACAGATAACTATGCGAGTCGTTAGGGGGAGCCAGTAAAAACTGTTACCTTGCGTATAGTGTAACATAATTTATTTGTTAGTAAATTACATTAAACGTGTGAATTTATTATGTAAATTTATTTATAATGACATGTGCAAATATTTCGTCAGCCGTGGCTTTTATTATTACTACAACAGGTTACTAATTATCAAATTACGGTCGCACATAAATATGCTATTAATAACAGTTTAATTTTTTACAAGTTAGTAGTTTGTAAAAGTGATTTTACGTAGCTTAAGTTTAGTTAGGTCATTGCATGTTTACTGTTGAGTAATAAATAAATTATTTTCCTTTGGCCCTCATACAAAAAGTAATTTAAGCTTGACTAAACATCGACATCGCATGTTCATCACAAACAACGTACGTATTCAGGACAGCGTATGTATGTATATACAAGGAGTAGGTGCAATTCCTCAGAAAATTGCATTTTTGTACTAATGAAATAAACGACAGAAAGTAAAGGTAAATTTGCTGGAGAAATAAATGTTATGTTTTATTTGTACAAAAAATGCGGCTTCAGGGCTTGGAAAGTTGCTCGGCTCAGCTTCTCGTCGCCTTGCAACTTTCTTCCTCGTCATGAAAATTGACATTTTTTGTACTAATGAAACACTATTAAGCGTGGAAGTGCCCACATAACATTTGATATCCACAGTATATGTATTTAGGTTCAGAAATAAAACTTGTACATTTTGTTGTATATATCCATTGTAGGTGCCCTGAACAAGACATTAAGTATATTCGAAACAACGCATATATCTTGAATAGAATACTTTTTCTCCAACCACCAAAATAAGACTCTATATTGTGACAGTATTTCGTACCAAAGGTGTCTTGATGTCGGGATTCTTCCGTGTCTCCATGTCAACTGTATAAAAAGTAATTTGACCTTAACTAAACATAAAATTCATGTGAATGACATTCATGGAATGTCTTTACTTCAATCAAACGTTTTCAGTCATAAATAGGTATTGATATTGTAGCGTTCCTAAGGTTCCCTATCTTGAAAAGTGTAATTTGAACTTCTTTGCAAGAATGCAAATTCAAGAACAAAACAATCGCTAATGATTTGTCTTGCCTTTACTGACAATAATATTACTATTACTCCAATTAATTGCTTGCCTTACATTGACTAGGAATTGGCGGTCTAGTGGTAGACACGTTGTGCTATTTGAATTAGATAGGCTGGATGAATTTAAGTGTTGCATCATGTGGGGCAGGTAAAAAATGAAACTACTCAAATTAAAATTAACGAGTTTTGCGCCGTAATGGTTTAACCCGTTAAGGCACTATTGTAGGAAAGAATCACCAATAAAACCCATTTCATTCATAATAAGTAATTGCACAAGTACTTTAATAAATTAAATAACAAAAAAAAACAGTGAAAGGGTTAAATATATAACAAAACACCATTAAATCGGGTTAAAGTGCGTAGAAAATTATACATCAAGAGAAAATTAATAACGAGCAGTTTAGCTACACATAAACACAATAAAAAAAAACCATGTAGTTACACCCACAATGGTGTCATAAATAATCAGAATAAAAATCGTAATACCAAACATATGACCCTTTAAAACCAATCATGCCGGTCTTTAAGTAAATAAGCACATAAAACAATAAGGCAAATTACGGTACGTATATAATACAACAACAGTAAAATTGCACAGGTGATAATAAGGTAAAGGCAAGGACAACAGAAAATAGACAGCACAAAATACATACGTAAAATTACAATAAATTCCATATAAAGAGAAATTAGCTCGCAGGCAAAAAATTCTACATAACAAACTGACACAAAACAACTCATTAAACAAAGCCTTACAAAGGTAAGTTGTAAATAAATCATAACATCGTGACCGATGTACTAGTTTGGGTATGTTAGAAAAAAATACAGCGCCCCTTTCTGAGATTACACATTCATCTATGCAACAATAAAATTCAAATTCGAGGTGTTTAATGGTCATCTGGATCCGATAGTATGTAACCACTTGGCCATTGCCTATTACAATTAGTAACCAAGGATTATATTGTACTCGTTCGCCAGGCCCACCTTTACATAAATATAAATATAAACAACAAACAACAATACTAATTCACCCAAATACAAGAGTGAGGGAACTCTGTACTGTCTTTTATTTTAGCAGATTTCAGCGTAATGAGCCCGCGTGCGAATGAGATACCTTTGCAAGTCAAAGTTTGATTCTTAACGTTACATAGACTTGTAAAATTAATTGCTGCGAGCTTTCATTTATATAAAAATACCTACTTACACTTGAATGTATTCCCTTTAGTTAAACACTTTACCACCAACACGACGAGTTAAGATACACAGTTTAAAACTCGGCGCCGCGGCGATTAATTTCAGATTAATTTTTGGAAAACATACACAAAAAGAAAAAAAAACAAATTAGCCTTTTAGTTTTGCTGAAAGGTACACGACAAAATATTTATATACAACGGAGTTTCAAAGCGTCCGGCTCAATCAAAATTTCAACAGCAACTGCCATCCGCTCTGATTTCAAACTAACTATATCTACTCCCGAAAAACCACCCCCGTTTTTCAAAAGTAATAAAAAAAACAAAAAATATTACGTTGGAACAGTTTCATATTAATTATTGAACGACATCTTAATTTTAAAAATATGCATTCGTCCGTAACAAGCCCTACATTTAGGTCTTTAGTTTCAACATACCAAACAAAGATCCTTTTGGATTTGCGCTGTGTTCAGTCGTAATTAATTATTAAATCAATGACATTTTTACATCAAGAGCGCGCGTATAGAAATTTTCAACAAATGGTCACGCCAGTTTCGGCAGAACACCTGTTTCTCTCCTCTAGTATATGTTTCCTTTTTCTGTTCAACCTTTACTCAAATATCAATTACATAAATTCCCACATTTCTTACATAAAATAAAATATTCCGAAAACATTAGCTAATTACGACGTATTATCAAGATATTAAAAATCCACTAATTATGTTTTCTATCGTAGTAATAATGGCGATTTGACAAACGTTTATTATAATAATAAAATTTTCGCGGTCCGCTACCTACAATATTCAATATAATTTTGCTTTTTATTTTCGTTTTAAGCAAGTTTAAGTTTATTTAAATGTTTTAAGTAAATGCCTTCTATAAACGGAAATCGAAATTTGCTCTCGCGCCGGTGGCGCCATCTTTATTCATGTTATTTCACTAAGATCTGTCATATTTGAATAACATTTAAAGAGGTAAAATCCAATGAGTATTAATTAAAAACTACACGGTACGTTTTTTTTTTCACTAAAAATTAGAATAATACTAATTTTGTATAAAATAGCTTTGTCTGATACTGATAGCGACATAAATAATGGGTTCCCAAACACGTAGTGAACTTCAAATAAATGACTGGATATAATGGTAAAAGTGGCTGAAGAAAAATTTTTTGTTTTATGTGTATTTAAATATGCAATTACGTCGAAACCTTGAAGATTGCTGGATTCGTTGCAGCTTCCAGAAACTTTCTTCCTCGTCCCGAAAATTGACATTTTTTTGTACTAATGAAACAAATAATTATTGTTATATGGATGTGTTCAATTATGTACCATGTATATTCAGGACAGCAAATGTATATATATATATATATATATATATATATATATATATATATATATATATATATATATAAGCTAGTCAATTTAGGAATAAAAAGGGCAGTTAGCGGAAAGTTTACGTACAGTCCTAATCACATTTATTCTTTGTTTTTTGGGTCGCTGAACACGAATCTGAGGTTTGTTGACAGATATTATGCCCGGAACATTGTTTTTTTACGAAATACGTCCAAATTTGGCAAATTTTTTAGATGTTTGGGCAAAATCTCGGTAATTCAGCGTTTTTCGAAAATACCATGCTTTGCAAAATTAAAGTAGACAAAATTTACTACAAGTTTCCGACCCGTGTTACAATAATTTTGACTATTTATAATAATAAACTTAATAAAACACACATAAAAATAAACAAACTAGTGTGTTCGCTGACCACAAGCATCACCTGAAAGAAATATCTGTCTAAAATCAAATCGGAAAAAAATTGGAGACAAAAAGAGTAAAAAACCTAGAATTACTTATGTATTTAAATTAAAATTACTTGATACTTGGCAGAAACAGTGTAATGAAATTGTTTTGATAAAGGTAATAATTCCATGAATAGGTACAGGTTGGTTGGTAGGATCATGTAATTCAATCTCTTCAGCTTGAAGGTCGGCATTCTATCCGCCCCTTTTTTGTAGGTGGGCCCAAGAGGAGATGGGCTAAGACCTCCTCAAGGGTAGGAAACTGAAGACCAAGTTCCTCTTGGAGATCCAAATATTCAGCCTCGTCCACCTATTGGTCAAGGGCCACCGATGCGTTGTTGCATGATCTGTGAACGCAGTTTATGCATAGATCAGTGCAACTTAGCCCCCTTTATGCAGCTGCAGTTCTGTACACAGATTTTGGTGCACTTTCATGTTACCAACCTAAGCAGTAAAACGGCAGTATTTAGCGTTTTTTAATTTTTGAGAATTCTGGCAATTTTCAATGCGCTCTAGCGGCGTAAAGATTGATCGTAGGAAGAATTAGTATATATAAAACTTGTAGTAAATTTTGTCTACTTTAAATTTGTAAAGCATGGTCTTTTCGAAAAAACGCATAATTGCCGAGATTTAGCCCAAAAACCTAAAAAATGACCAAATTTGGGCGTTTTTCGCAAAAAAAAATGTTCCGGACATAATATCTGTCAGCAAACCTCAGATTCGTTCAAAATTACAATTATGTTTACAAACATTCTGCTTTTAATTCTTGTTCTAGACTACTAATACAAAATTTTCAAACGCATGTGCCCAGGTAAAAATATAATTTCTTCAATATAAGCCTTATTTTAATTATTATGGAGCTTCGTTATTTTTGAAAAAATGCTATAATTTTCCAGATCTAAAAATAACGCTGTTTTTGTATTTACCTCTAATTATTAAAAAGTTTTGGTATTACATTGTTTTTTGCAAGATACAACAAGAAACTTATTGCTCAATAATCTCCCAATAAAAGTTCGAGGGAACTCAAAGAGTGTGAAAATACCAACATGGTCGACGTTGCGTGAAGATACATAAAGTGTGTCATATGTCTCATAAACGTACCTATATTCATACAATCTACAATGTATATTGAATATCTAGAGTACATTCCATGTATATCTCAATATAATATTTATTGCACATACCTACTAGAATAATATAATGCTATTTTCCTTCTAATGTGTAATGTATATCCTAATTGTATATTTGTATATACCTTCTATATACATTAATATACAGTATATCCATGATATACACTTGCTGTATATACCATAGATCATATCAAGTCTGACGTATATGCATATAATGTGCAGTATAAATTGGATAACCATTGAAATACATTCCATGTATATACAAAGATCCCGACTTGATTGGGTCAGTGGCGCACCTAAGAGGGGCATAAGGAGGATATATTCCCTCAAGCATCCAAACCCTCCATTCTTTTTTACGGTTATTCTTATTAATCCTTAACAAAAATCAAAGCACTACTTGAATGTATCAAGAAAAAACAAACTTATCTCGTTGAATAAAAGTTTTTGGTTTTTCGAATTTTCAGTTTTCCTAGTAGTTGTATTATGCACAAAGACCTATGGGGCAACCTAGTAGTAAAAGCAAATCCAATATGTTATTAAAAACTATTATTAATTTTATTAAATACATAAATAAAAAGTTTACCTCGAGTAGGATTTGAACCTACGACTTGTACTTTGCTAGAGTACCGCGCTAACCAACTGCGCTATCGAGATTCAAGCCCCAATATTAATTAATAAAATTAATATGTTATTAATTGAACAAAACAATTAAAAGTTCTAGTCAAATTTGGCGTGCTTCTAAACGTAAATAAAAATTAACTATTGCTGCTAAAATGCATTGCATTCGTAAATTCGTTGGGAAACCGAACCTGCCGAACGTAGACGAGAATAGAATAATGAAACGGATCCTAAGAGTTAACAGATGGAGACAATAATTAAAAAGGAATTTTAGAACATTCTAGACTAGAATTCACAATAATGAATCATCTTTATATTAGCATTATTAGTAAAGAACCTTTTCGACTTTAAAACAAATAAAGACCTATCTTAGAAATTCAACCTCACAGAACAGACTTAATGGACTGGCAATGATGTCAGTTCATAGTGAACTACCCATTTCAGAGACGAAATAATTGAGGAACTCGTACAAAAGCGAAGACTATTGAATTTTGTATTATAATATTTATTTCATAACTTTCTGTAATAGTATAGCAACAGATTTCACCATCGACCACCGTTTGCAACAAAAGTACGCCTGTGTGAAAAGTGTTAACATAAGAAGCTTGTGACATTTTTTGAACGGATATTAGTGAATTACGTACATTTTACTTGTGTTTTTAATTTATGAAACATCTTTTTTTTTCTTTTTCCTTTGGGCCCGTCTACCTAACTGGTTCCGCAGCGATATAAGGCTTATTGTGTTCTACCCTAGTGGTTTCAGGTTTGTTACACCCAGTCCGTGATCCTAACACCCCCTAGCAAAGCGCACAGGTCACTCGCGAAATGTCCGTTTTCTTTAAGTCTTCATGAATACCCCTGAATTCGAGTGACAACTTGCATGTATTACTGACATTGCAATTAAGTTCTATGAAATTGAATTATGTACTTTTGCTACTGTGCTATGTGTATTTATTATTATTTTTAATAAAACACATGTTTTACACGATATTTCTTGTAAACATTGTAACAACAAAATTTAAACGGCGTCACTTGTAACATTAAAAATAAATAAGGCCAACTTATAACCTTAATAGCGTCCGAATACTAACAATAATACTGTGATGATGTAATAAACAAAACGCAAATGTAATAAACGATTAGCAATTGATCAAATAATTTTAATTAAAAAATATTACCAAATAACAATCGCCACTGCCGTTGGCTCAATTGGTAAATTAAGATAAGGGAGAGTTCTAATATACTGATTTATTAACATACCTGAAATGATGCTTGCTTCCCATCTGCTTAATTATTTTCACTGCACTTAATTAATAAAAAATGCAATATAAAAAGTTATGAAAATATGATAAAATCTCGAGCGCCATGTTGTCTTTGTTATAGGAACAACAAAACCTAGTTAATGAATAATAATAAACAATTTATTAAAATGAAAATAAAATAACAAGATATACTTAAGTTTATTCAATATATAATTGAAAAGATTAAAAAAATCAGAAGTCTTAATACTATTCTTAAAGTAAAAAAAATCATTACCTTTGAACGGTTCGGTACATAAACTGTATTACTGCTGGTAACACATGAAACAGAATGGTGAACTTGGTGAGGTCATTGTCTTGCTAATTTATCCTTAATATATTGTGTCGATAAATTTATTGCATTTTTTTGAGTTTAAGTATGTAGAACTTGCGTTGTAAAATGTAATCCAAGTAAAAATTTCCATTAAAATTAGAAAAATAATAGAATAGTAAATTAGTGATATATAAGTGCCATTAAAAATAAGTATTATAAAAATGCCATATCAAAGTAAGTAATAATAATGCCATATAAAAGTGTAAAAGTGTGCAAAAGTTGCAAAAAGTTTGCAAAAAGTTTGCAAAAAGTGCCATCTAAAAAAAAGCAAATGCTTTAGTTTTAAATACAATGAATTAGAAAATAACTTACCATCAAAATCTGATGGCACTAAATATAAAAATTAGGTAAAACCATGCTTTTTGCTGAAATAATAAACAACTGGACGTCCTGATTGAGACGGCGGCGTCGGCGTCCTTCCTTCCACTCGCTCGATGCGACAGCTTATTCTTGTCGAAGTCGCTTCTGGAAAATAGATAGATTTTAATACACCCTAGTTACACTCAATAATGACCGTAATATTTAAATGATTAATAACGTGGTGTTTAATTAATTATTTATGCTGGATACGGCCCTGTCTATAAAAAGAAAAGAATTTATAAACAAACTACTGGTTATTCAAAACGAGGGTTGCGCGAATCTAGGTCACTAGTGAAAATCGATATCCCGAGTTCATGATAGTACGCATGACGGTTGTACCGGTCTAATTGCGTGCGGCTCTTTACCTTTAGTAATTTCTGGAAGACGGACAGGCGCGTATGCTTCGTGAAGCAATTTACTTTCGCGATGTATTATATTTGAAAATATGACTTATCTTCAGAGGTTTATTCTCGCATTAAATGTAGACTGGGCGGATTATACAAGTTTGGTTGTATAATTTATATCTGCACGTTATCTGAGGGGATGTAATTTTATGGCGATGATTTCCTTTATGCAAATGAACGAAATCTCACGTAGATGTAACTGAACGTTACTTACTGGTATACGCACAAAACGCGTATTTATTAAAGGCGGTTTATACTTGCGGAATAAGCTGGTGGAAAACAATTAATTGATTGCTTTCTTGAAATCCAATTACTTAGCGCGTGGGTATCGGTGTACGGTTTTCGGCTACGACAGGTCTTTGACGGATACTCTACGTTTAATTCGTTTGTGCTTACGGGCACTTCGGTCTTTGCCAGCGAGCTGGTGAATTCAGGTGCTTAGAATGTAAGTGAGAGTAAATGATAAAAGCTGCAGGTCTATACAGTCCTACTTAGCTCTCGTCGTCAGGTATATGTTAGCGTGGTGGGTGTATACTCCCGACTACCTCGTGGCTTTTGCCCGTAGCGGTCTGGGGGTTGGTGTGTTTGCGTTTGTGATCTCCCGACGACCTCGTGGCTTTTGCCCGTAGCGGTCTGGGGGTTGGTGTGTGCTGGTGTTCCCGACTACCTCGTGGCTTTTGCCCGTGGTTGTCTGGGGTTTGGTGTGTGTTTGCGTTTGTGATCTCCCGACTACCTCGTGGCTTTTGCCCGTAGCGGTCTGGGGGTTGGTGTGTGCTGGTGTTCCCGACTACCTCGTGGCTTTTGCCCGTGGCTGTCTGGGGTTTGGTGTGTGTTTGCGTTTGTGAGTACTGAATTAGTCTACAGACTTACGTGTCGTTAATCACAAAGATCGAGGATAGCTATTTACAAAAGATTCGCGGTGCGCGTTCGCAAATACAGGGAGCTAAACTCGCGGTGGCGATCACTAGGTCTGCGGCGATTTACTTTAACGCAACCGTCACGTGCAGGTTTTCTGGAATCGGAGTTAGTCAAACGGACTAACTAATACAGGAGCTGGTGAAACCAACTAAATAAAATTCTCGGCGGCGGGATGCTTTCACGTGGCGCGACGGAACTCTTCTACTACGGCGGCTGGTCGGTTAATAATAATTAACTACCTAACTGACTACAGGAGCTGGTGAATCCAACTAACTACTTCTCGGCGGCGGGAAGCGTTTACGGGGCGCGTTTTTAAATACCGATAGATAGAGATCTATAGATAGATATATATTTTTAAGGTGCGCGGCGCGGTTTTTTATAGAGGACCCTCGGTAGGCGGTGGTGGCTTCTGTTTGGGGGAATCCTATTTGTAATTGGCGGAGATTACTCTGACGTATAAAACTTTCGATGTTTTATGAAATCTACGTTGGAGTGGAAACAAATTAATTTTGTTGTGCAATCAAACGAAATAATGAGAAACATTAAGTTAGGTACTGAGTAATACGGAATACTAAGAAATATTAGATTAAGTTTTGCAGGTGGTTGAATACTAAGAAATCTTACATTATTTCTTTTACGAGGGCTGATTGTTAAATAATTAATTAATTAAAAAATTTTGAAGTAATGACTTGCGGTTCGTTACAGTTGTATTAAATTAAATTAAATACATAAATAAAAAGTTTACCTCGAGTAGGATTTGAACCTACGACCTGTACTTTGCTAAAGTACCGCGCTAACCAACTGTGCTATCGAGATTCAAGCCCGAATATTACTTAATAAAATTAATATGTTATTAATTGAACAAAACAATTAAAAGTTCTAGTAAAATTTGGCGTGCTTCTGAAGACAGGGGCTTAATTTTTTCGGTTCAATTAACGTAAATAAAATGCATTGCATTCGTAAATTCGTTGGGAAACCGAACCTGCCGAACGTAGACGAGAATAGAATAATGAAACGGATCCTAAGAGTTAACAGATGGAGACAATAATTAAAAAGGAATTTTAGAACATTCTAGAGACTAGAATTCACAATAATGAATCATCTTTATATTAGCATTATTAGTAAATAACCTTTTCGAGTTTAAAACAAATAGAGACCTATCTTAGAAATTCAACCTCACAGAAGAGACTTAATGAACTGGCAATGATGTCGGTTAATAGTGAACTACCCATTTCAGAAGACGAAATAATTGAGGAACTTGTACAAAAGCCAAGGCGATTGAATTTTGTATTATAATATTTATTTCATAACTTTCTGTAATAGTATAGCAACAGATTTCACCATCGACCACCGTTTGCAACAAAAGTACGCCTGTGTGAACAGTGTTAACATACCAAACTTGTGACATTTTTTTAACGGATATTAGTGAGTTACGTACATTTTACTTGTGTTTTTAATTAATGAAACATCTTTTTTTTTCTTTTTCCTTTGGGTCCGTCTACCTAACTGGTTCCGCAGCCTATAAGGCTTATTGTGTTCTACCCTAGTGGTTTCAGGTTTGTTACACCCAGTCCGTGATCTTAACACCCTCTAGCAAAGCGCACAGGTCACTCGCGAAATGTGCGTTTTTTTTAGTCTTCATGGATACACCTGAATTAGAGTGACAACTTGCATGTATTACTGACATTGCAATTAAATTCTATTAAATTTCATTATGTACTTTTGCTACTGGGCTATGCGTATTTATTATTATTTTTAATTAAACACATATTTTACACGATATTTCTTGTAAACATGTTGCAGGTTAATTTGACATTCTCGGTTCTCTAGACGTATCACTGCCACGAGTAGTGGCATAACCTACCAGTGCTCAAAATTGTAGTTCCCATGTTTGTATTTAGTGTTTGACGGTGCAATTTTGCATGTAGAAGCGCAAAAAGTATAATTTTGTACTATTAATACTCAAATAACTATTATGACAACATCTTTGATGTAATCGTCAAAATTATGGATGCCTTTCATTTTAATTGGTTGCTGTAGAAATATTCAATAGACGCCATTAACTAATAGAACGTTATTTTTTTAAAAGTGGCATACTAAAGCAAAGTGCCGGCAATAATGTATCTTTGCAGGAGTGAAAAATTTACTAAAAATATAAATGTACGATTACAAGATCTTAGAAAAATAGTTTACAATTCACATATAAGATAAATTGAATCTTGACCGTTCACCTTTTGAAGTAATAAATAAGTTGCCAAAATTATCATTAAGGATATGAAACGTAAAAGAGGAATTTGAATTTATCCCTACAGCACTTTGTTGTGTTTCTTTTGAATAAGAGAAGTAAGAAAAATTATCATCATCAACTAAGGTAACTACGGTCATTAGAACAAGGATAATAACTAAAATGGGGTTTCGTGCAAGCACTGAAAGTTATTAAGTGCGCATATAATGGAAGTGCGACTAAAAGAACTTTTCGTGAAAAAAATTACTTTCTTAATGTCCCGCTATTTTTTAAACAACAGTCATTAGTCTAGAAAATATATATATATATATATATATATATATATATATATATATATATATATATATATATATATATATATATATATTCACTGGCACTGCAAATATCCAAAAATATGTGTTACATTATTCGCATAAAACGTGTTGTCTTAAAATAGAGATATAACCACCTCTTAAAAAAGGTTTCAATTGATTTGAGTTCCGAGATTTGTAGTGTTGTACAAGACAGTTTCAGGTTATGTTATTACCTCAAATCCCTATAAAATATGAAATTAAATTAAAGCGTTGTCTTGCAGGTTTACAAGTTTTAAATTAAAATTGACGGGTAGCACCTAGAAGTTTTAAAACTCAATGTTAAAACGAATGTTACGTTCTTATTGCTGCACATAAATGAATAAGACTCTATGTAATATGCATGCGATGCCACTTTTAGTCCCTACATACATTTCTTTCTTGTAAATCGAATTCTGAAGCCTTGCCCTATCGTATTCTTTTACTGAAATTGAAGTTATAACGGAGGTAAATAAAAATTTTGATTGTGATTATACCGACAATAGAAACATTACGAGAAATTGCGTTAAACTTATTTAATTTTTCTGAAAGCATCATTATATGCAACCATTTTCTTACAAATTCTATTTTAAAACTTGCGATTTGCAAATGAGGATCAACGTAGCGTTATCAAAGACTAAAATCATATACTAAAAGCGTGTGTAATGAAGAGAACCTTTTAAAAACCGAATTACACCATAAACAGTTACGTTTACATTAGCAAAACTGTCGTTTTTCATGGATAGGAAAGATACAGAAACAGCTGGAATAGTGTGTATATACGTATATACAGGATGTCCACAAACTCTTTTCACAAAAGAAACCTGCAGTTTCTAGAGCTGATTTTATGTCGATTTAACGTAAATTACCTTAATACAAAAATACTTCCTAAGAGAGCTGGAGCTCTTGGAAGATGGCGCCCTAATATCTGTTTAATTCAAATATCCTCAAAATGGTTTCCCTTAAAATGATAGCGTTCTGTACATTTATTCAGTGGAATATGCCCAATCGTATGGCGTGAATGTGATTTTTTAGTTGTATTCATAAGTTGTTTTTTCAAAATTTCGTCGATACGATGCACCGTTTTCGAAATAAATCCATTTTCATGTGTTAATCATACTTTTATAAATCAACTTTGGAGAAGAATTATCAGGATGCCTGCAACGAATTTAGGAACAATACGGGAATTTTTGCAAAAATTCGGCAATCTTTACATAAGCGAATAAATTTGTGCATAGAAACGGATGGTCGTGATGTGGAGCATCTTTTGTACATTCAGTTTTGTGTTTCATGCTTTCAGTTGTCATTTTGAATTCTTTTTATTATTAATTGTGTCAGCAACATTTTTTTGTATTAAAAACGATTGTTTTTTAGCCGAGTTTATTTCTTACTTTCTTAAGAGTAGTTTGACGTTCACGCAATTGTTATTTTGTTTATTTTTCATAGCCATCTTTCATAATTGTAAATGAATTCCTTAGTTAATTTTATAAAAGTATGATTAACACATGAAAGGTTCAAATCGATTTATTTCCAAAACGGTGGGTCGTAGCGACTTCAGACAAGAGTACCATTCTTTTATGAAAAAATCGAAATTTTGGAATACAAAAAACTTATGAATAACAATGTCCAATGCCCCGCCCAAACGAGCCGCTTATGAGTAAAACTAAAAAATAATATTCACGCCATACGATTGGGCATAATCCACTAAATAAATGTACAGAACGCTATCATTTAAAGGGAAACCATTTTGAAGGTATTTGAATTAATCAGATTGGGCATAATCCACTAAATAAATGTACAGAACGCTATCATTTAAAGGGAAACCATTTTGAAGGTATTTGAATTAATCAGATGTTAGGGCGCCATCTTTTAAGAGCTCCAGCTCTCTTAAGAAGTATTTTTGTATTAAGGTAATTTACGTTAAATGGACATAAAATCAGCTCTAGAATCTGCATTTTTCTTTTATGAAAAGAGTTTGTGGACACCCTGTGTGTGTGTATATATATATATATATATATATATATATATATATATATATATATATAGTACTAGATATAACCAGCTTTTTTTTAGCAACAATCCCGCAAAACGTAATCTCCATGCATGAGACCAACGCTTTTCGAAGAATTAAATAGAAAGTCGGTTCCTTGGGGATAGGTACGGGATCAGACATACACACACGCAAGCACGAGCGCACACGCATACCCCCACGCAAATACTCGCACAACGCACGCACGGCACCCTTACACGGACGCGCACGCATATTAAATTCTAAATCTAGTAAGTAAATCTACCTTTTTATATCTATTAAAAAGGTACAATACATTAGTACTATTTTCATAATATAAAATTGACGATTCTTGTTTCTTTTGTGAAAACATAATAAACATTAATTTTGGTTAAACCTTGCTTTAATTTATACAATTAAACTGAATCTCAAATAATCCATGGTGCTAGTTGTGAATTAGTAATAAAAAAAAGGAAATTAGGAAATTAGCATCTGGATAGCTATTAGAATCAAAGTGAAGTTAAACGTTCTGGATGAAAGTAATATTAGATGGTAATAGATCATAAAGCTGGCAGAAATATGTGAAACATTTGATCCTTTATACCTTCCAACCTACATATACATATGTAGGTATAGAAGGTTAAGCCATCGACTGTTTTTCACTATCGCGAAATCGACTTATTAGCTCATTTTACAACTTTTACAACTCCAGAACGAAAATACCTACCTACTTAAAATTTGGTATTTAAGCTTGTTTTTATTTGGCTTAGAACTGATTTGATTTTGGGCGAAATTCAGCGGCGGAAAGGGAGGGTTTATTAGGGTCAGTTTTGGTTTTTATCAAATATTTCTAAAACAGTCGCATATTTCAAAGACATAAAAATGCCTAGATATAGACCTTAAACATATCGATTAGTTATGTTTTACGCATTTTTTTGATATGACGCGTAATTTAGCGGCAAACAATTCCTAAGGTAGAATTTAAGAGTTAATTCAAATTCTTTCATTATCTGAATAACGATTAATTTTATAAGAAAAAGTGTAGACGTATTTTTTAAAGAAAATTTAATTTTACATAAATCTTCTTTATAAAGTTTTGTAATGTGAATCAAAATAAATGTAAAAATTAAATACGATTGAAAATGCTGAAGCTGTATTATCGATATTTTTATAGAAACAGGCGGCTTTGGAATTTTTTTTTACGCTAACATGTATTTATGTCTATTAATCTCTATCTGGCATGAAGTTTTAAGTGTCATTCTGGCAGATGTTTTCGTTTTTAGAATGTTGCCTGTGTTCGTTGTGAAAGTATAGAAAAGGGGTTGCATAGTTTGAATTATTTCATTTAAGTTAGCATTTAGATGTCTATTAACCTCTGTCTTTCATAAAGTTTGACAATGTTGCCTATTTTCGTAATGAACTGCTTATAAAATAGGTTACATAATTACCATATATACCACTAGTGTGTCCAAAATTATCGATAATCCAGGAAAAAGCTATGTTGCCTGTAAACTGCTGGAGTTGGTTTTCTCTGTTGGTTAAAAGTTAAAAGAATTCGACTCCGAAGGTATTCGATAGATTACTTCAAGAATAGAAATATATATATATATATATATATATATATATATATATATATATATATATATACACTGTGTCCAAGATAAGGATCCTCACCATGGAATCTCAGTACTTGTTGGAGATACAGCTTAGGTTAAATTAGGAAAAGTTGTGTTCTTTGAAGCTTATTTACATGCCGTTTAGAAACTTGAAAAATTTTCATGCCCTGCTGAGATATTTGGAAAAACGAATTTGACAATATCGATTTTATTTTTTCTGACTTTATTTGCAGAAATATCAAAAACTAAACACTTTCTCATTGGCACTTTTAAGGTACTACATGATGGTATTTTTAGATTTTATATCCGACGTTTCGTTTTCAAGAAACCATCATCAACTTTATTTTTATATGGCCCGAAAAAATGTACACCCTGTATCTAATTCCATTTTTTTACAAATTCAACGATGTATCACATGCCATATTTTATTTAGTTAAGGAAAATTAATTGCATTTTTCTATTTATAAGTATTTTAAGAAGGCGTTGCAAACAAATGCTTCATTACCTGTCACGATTCTGCATTAATATTATGATAAAATTGTAATTATCCTTGTTAATAAATAATCGCGAGACTTGAGGCCGACAGAGAGCGGTTCCATTACCCTACCCCGGTGGTCTCAAACCAAGCCTCCTAGGTACAACACAAACTCACCGTCACGTTCGATTAAGTGAGTCAAAATCGGTAAATCCAAGATACGACTATTTCTGGCAATTAGCTCAGGATGCTTCTTCGTGGAGAACAAGAGAGGCCACTCTACCCTTCACGAGATTCAGGTTTCATGTTGTTCCACAGTCGTCGTCCAAGACTAAACATTCCCTAACTAACAGGCACGTTTTATAAATAAATCGAAATCTAGGTGAGATAGCAAAGAAAGATGATGCACTCTTACGAACACAACAACCCCTCCTAAAACTACCAAAACGTCATAATCAGGAAGTGAACTAATCGAGGTTGACACGAGGCGAACCGAAGTCCTCAAGCACCGTCCAAGAATAGTAACACTACACAAATCAGGAAAACAAAACAACTAAATCAATCAAAAATAAAAATGTATACAATGCATTACTAGTTTTCTTATCAATGGTTAAGAGTTTACACGTCAAATTAACGATCAGAGGTAAACTCAAAATAGTTATCTTCAATTTTACTATTGTAACAATTTAATTGTAAATCCAATAAAGGAAGATAATCTGCCTGAGAACTAATGTCCCTAAAAGTATAAACAATCGCACGATGGGATCTAAATATCAACCATCATGCTAACAAATGTCATAACCTATGCTATCAAAAGTTAAAATAAAATAAGTGGTTTGCAAATCCACTAAATTAAAATAAAATAATGTGCGAAATAAGCACAAAATAAAATTATTTTGAAAAATTATCAAAATAATTAAAAAGTATAAATAAGAAAACCAGAATGTAAAAATAATTAAAAAGGATACGAAAAAATAAGAACTAATGGGGTTTTAAATCTTTAACATGAAAAACACCTAATGGTTATATCAATAGGTGGCCAATCGGAACGTAGTTGGACCTACCACCTCAATAACTTTTGCTTCAATAAATTTAGGAGCTAACTTTTGACTATAATTTTTAGTCGCATCAGATAAAGTAAAAGTTGCATGTAAATTTTGTTTAACATGTTTAAAAATAGGTGAAAGTTCATTTAAATCTTGAACTAATTGTTCACGGTTATTTGAAATAAATCATTTCTTTGAAATCCTTTAGTCGACCATAAAAATCTCCAGAAATGAAATGTCCGACCAAACGCCAAAAAGGAAGGTGAAAATTTCAGACTCATGAACAGCGTTACGAATAGCATGCGCAATTTTGTGAATTTCAACATCCCAATCCTTGTGATCATCTTGAATATAAGATCTAATCGCAGTACCTACTACTTTATTAACTTTCTCAACAAACTTGTGGATGATAACTTGCATTAAACCAAACGGATTGAACTTTGTAAGAACTCATTAAATTTTTAAATTGTGAACTTTTAAATTGAGGACCATTGTCCACCATACAAATTTGAGGAACACCGTATACTAGAAATACATAATTCAATATATTGACAAATACTTTTAGCAGTAGCCTCGCATAGGGTGAATCAAAGTAAATTTAGTAAATCTCAATCACAAATACTAATAAAACTGTGTTTCCACTCTTCGATCTAGGAAAAGGACCCACTAAATCAATAGAAATACATTGAAAAGGATAAGAAACATTTTTCTTTACCCATAAAACCATAATGATTAAATTGTGAAGACTTGCTTGGTTACAAATATTGCAATTCCTAATATATTTGGAAATACCTGACTTCATCTTGGCCAATAATAAAATTCTTTAATTTTGAAAAGTTTTAAAACACCAAAACGTGAGGATGTAGAATCATCATGAAATTTTCGTAAAATATCTTTCCTTAAAGATTTCGGAACAACTTATTTCCATTCCACTAAATTGGGTTCGATGTTTAAATCATTTGAAATAAATCTGTAGAGTTTATTATTTTCAACTCTCCAATCAGGAAATAATTCAGGATTTTTAGAAACGTTGGCTAACATTTTCTTATACCAATCGTCTAAATCTGCAACAGAAAATTCTAAAGAACTAACTTCCAAAGGTGCTCTAGAAAGTGCATCAGGAACAACATTTAATTTACCTTTACAATGAATAACTTCAAAATCAAATTGTTGAAGTTTAACACTCCATCTGGCTAATCGATCAGAAGGATCTTTTAAATTATTAATCCAAATAAGTGAATGATGATTTAATAACTTTAAAATGGATTCAAAAATTTGGGTTTAATATGTGTGGAATTTCGAACTAAAATCCTAGGTCCATTTTTACCATAATTCATTAACCGGATCTTCTAACTGTAGAGCTTAAAACATCACGTAACATCTCTGGTGTAATACTGTTAAATGCGGCCGTTACACATTCTCGTAACTGCTGTTCAGATTCAAAAGAATATTGGAAAACTCGGTTTTAACAAAACCCCATATGAAGAAGGCCAGAGGGTTAAGTCCGGGGATCGCTGGCCAAGACACTTCACTAGAGGTTCCAATCCACTTTCCAGGAAATCGCCGCGAGAGATACTCGAACTTGCCTAGAATTATGTGCAGGAGCACCGTCTTGTTGAAACCAACAGCTATTGACCTGTGCCAGAGGTAAATTATCTAAACAGTCTTCTAAATCATTTCGCAATAAATGAAGGTATCGTTCTCCGGTTAATGAATTATGGTAAAAAAATGGACCTAGGATTTTAGTTCCTAAAATTCCACACCACATATTAAACCCAAAACGTTCTTGATGTCTCGATATTTTCTTAACATGCGGATTTTGTTGAGCCCAGTAATGCGTATTGCGGCGGTTGAAGATACCATTATTAGTGACCATGCTTTCGTCGGACCATATTATTTTGAAGGAAATTTAAATTTTCTTCACACGCGCGTTATACCACTCGCAAAATGCCGGCGCCGTTCGAAATCCCTGGTTTAAGTCCTTGGCAAATCCTAAATTTATAGGGGTGATATCTATTTTACGCAAAATAAATTGAGCTGTGGATTTGGCAACCCTACATTATCTTTGATTTGCCTAGTTGATATTTCAGGGTTCTCAACAACTGCTTGTAAAACATTATTTTGGGTTTCTTCTAAAGACTCCTTTTTCGAGTTAAAATAGGCTTTTTAAATGAACCATATTCTTTAAATTTCGAGCCAGCTTTAAGAAAATGGACTTACATGGCTGCCTTCTTTCTGAATATGTATTAAGATACATTGCTGCCGAATTTACATCATTTTTGTGGCACAAAATGTAGCACGTTAGCATATCAAACTTTTCTTCATGGCTATAATGCTCACCCGGCATATTCGACGATAAATGCACAATATTAACTATTCAACAATAAACAACAATAACGACAACAGTAAAAATAACGACAATTACTCTAAAACAACAACTCGGCAAACAGGGTAACAACAAGGATAATTACAATTTTATCATAATATTAAGTGACAGAATCGGTGACAGGTAATGACGACAAAGCATTTGTTTGCAACGCCTTCTTAAAAATACTTATAAGAAATAGAAAAAATGCAATTAATTTTCCTTTAACTAAATAAAATATGGCATGTGATACATCGTTGAATTTGTAATAAAAATGGAATTAGATACAGGGTGTACATTTTTTCGGGCCATATAAAAATAAAGTTGATGATGGTTTCTTGAAAACGAAACGTCGGATATAAAATCTAAAAATACCATCATGTAGTACCTTAAAAGTGCCAATGAGAAAGTGTTGTTAGTTTTTGATATTTCTGCAAATAAAGTCAGAAAAAATAAAATCGATATTGTCAAATTCCGTTTTTCCAAATATCTCAGCAGGGCATGAAAATTTTTCAAGTTTTAAACGGCATGTAAATAAGCTTCAAAGAACACAACTTTTCCTAATTTAACCTAAGCTATATCTCCAACAAGTACTGAGATTCCCATGGTGAGGATCCTTATCTTGGACAAACTGTATATATATATAATTCAGGGTCCGCCATAAAGTTGGACACATATGTGAAAAATTTTATTATTAAAATTTCTGAAAACTTATTGGTTCGTTTCGCATGTACAAAAACATGTGACATTTTCACGTGACCATAGATATGGCGGAATTTTGAAAAATGTTAACGTGCCGAAAATGGGTCAAATTGACAGATATCGAAAAATTATTAGAATGATTTACAATGTAATAAGACCATATACCAATTTTCACAAATCAAATAAAAAATACCATTTATTCCCTCTGCTTTTATTACGAAACATCATAAAATCTTGTTTTACCTGGAAATAGTTTTAATAACATAAATTACATCATTTTAGGTCAAAATTAATCAAATATTTGTAAAATAGACAATTTGTGAGAGGAAAATATAGAAAATACGATTTAGCCTCGTCACTGATTGTGTTCATGCCCTGTATATTGAAGCGCATGAGCTGATCTAATATTTTTAACCGGTAAATAAAATGTAAACGAACTAATATTTGTAATTAAAACTTAACAACACATTATTTATCCTTATTAAATTTAATATTGATTAGTACATTTGAAATTAGCGATATTTTTTAATTTAATAAGTTGGCTTTGGAAGAATCAAATATTTCGGCTTATAAGGATGAAAATTATTGCTGTTTAAAGTGCACCTCATAGTTTAAAATACCTAAAATTATGTAATTTATGTTACTAAAACTATTTCCAGGTAAAACAAGATTTTATGATGTTTCGTAATAAAAGCAGAGGGGAATAAATGGTATTTTTATTTTTTTTCTGATTTAGTTGAAAATTGGTATATGGGGTCTTTATTACATTGTAAATACATTTTCTTAATACAATTTTTCAATATCTTGTCAATTTGACCCATTTTGCGGTATCAGAGTTAACATTTTTTCAAATTCCCGCCAAATCTATGGTCACGTGACAAATGTCACAATGAATTTTTTAGTTGTCAGACATGCATAAACGAACCGTCAATAGAGTTTTTCAGAAATTTCAATAATCAACATTTTTCCAATATGTGTCCAACTTTATGGCGGTCCCTGTATACGTATGGTGGGTAGTCTCTCGGACTTAGATAGAAGACGAAAAAATAACATGACAAGCTCCTATACATTTTCTCCTCCAGACCTTCCCTATGGAGACGTGAGCCCCTAAAGGACGCCGCTGGAAATAAGTTTTTCTTGAATAACTTTTAAAGTACTTGACATAATTTAATAGAAATTCAGTATGATGGCCACTAGTAAGGGCCTCTTAAAATAGTATCCTTGAAACATATTTAGCTTGTTTAGTTTACCAGGGATGGACTAAGTTGTGCAGATTAACGCCTAAATTTTTAACACCCTGTATGATAAAGATCTAAAAAAAATATTTTTGGGTAGTTTGAACCTTTCTCTAAAAAAAAGGTATACTTGTTTAATATCGATAAAATTAACTATTTTCGAGAGAAAAAATAATAAACGAATTTATGTATCATTTTCATTTAATTAAAAACTTCATAAGTGGATACAACATTGGCTCCGTGAAGTCTGATACACTCGCGAGCACGACAAATTGAGAACTGTTGTACCCGCCACAATAACTCCACATTGTTCCTTAGCACATCACAATGAAACGTGATTCGCTGTAGAAGCTCCTCCCTAATATCAACCGGAATACACCAAGGTTTTGAGGTGTCCCCACAGGTAAAAATCCAAAGGCGTCAGGTCTGGAGATCTAGGAGGCCAGGCGATAGGTCCACCTCTACCTATCCAACGGTTTGGATAGACGTTATTTAAGTGTACCCGCACAGCAACGCTAAAATGAGGTGGTGCCCAATCGTGCATAAAGTATATGTTTCAGTGGGGTTCAAGAGATAAATGCTCTATTAAAGCTTGAAAATCGTTCTGGAGGAACTCCAAATAAAGTTGTCCATTCAAACGCGCCGGCAATACAAATGGTCCAATCAAAAAATTGCTAATGACTCCTGTCCAGATATTAATTGATTGAAACTGATGTTGACGATGCGAAACAATAGTTGCATGAGGATTTTCATCAATCCATACGTGTGAGTTGTGTAAATTCGTGATACAATTTTTGGTAAAAGCTGCTTCATCTGCAAAAACAATAGTCCTAATGAAGTTTTCATTATTTCGTTGCTGATCCAATAGCCACTTTGCGAACTGCATTCTACGAGGAAAATCTTCAGGAATCAATTCATGCACTTTTTGCAAATGATATGGGTATAACAGCTGTTCTTGAAGAACTTCACGAATTATTGTTTTCGACTTATTAAATTGTGCGGCTAATTTGCGAGTGCTCGTTGAAGGAGTGCCATCTACAGCATTCAAAATATTTTCCTCTAATTCCACTGTACGCACTGTTCTTGTCAGACCAACATCAGTACTTTTTTCCTTAAACATCCCTAAAGTTACAAAGAAAGTCAATATTATTACCTTAGTAACCGAAATCACTCACCATTCTCTTTTAGACGTTGATCAACTCGTTGAAATGTCTTCTGATTTG
The DNA here is from genome assembly GCA_036346205.1 of Vesta saturnalis. NCBI lineage: Eukaryota > Metazoa > Arthropoda > Insecta > Coleoptera > Lampyridae > Vesta > Vesta saturnalis. Next base: position 223,116 of record JARFJB010000063.1, read on the forward strand.
GAATAGTACGATTAGGAAATCTCTCGTGATATAATCTTCTTGCTTCCAAAGCATTGCAAGAGGCAAGACCACACATGAGATGCATATCTGAATATTCAATAAAAGTGAATTCCGTATTTCGAATAAGTTTACAATTCAAATCACCACGAAATCCAAAAATCAGTAAATTTAAAGTAAATTAATGTCGATCAATGTATCAGTGATGTGACAAATGTCAAGTTCTAAAATGCAGGTTATTTATTTATTTCGTATCACAGAAATGTTTGACATATGTTTTTTTGAGTGAAGCTAAATAAAATGAACAAGAAGTAAAGTTATAATATACCTCGTGGGTCAATAAACTCACTTAAGTTTGCAACATTTTTTAAATAATTAATATGTTTAATTTGGTTTGCCTACTTGTGTTTTCTCGTAAAAATTCGAAAAAATACTGGCTTAATTTTTTTTAATAATTTATTAATTAGGAAACATTAATTCGTTTATTTTTTTTCCCCGAAAATAGTTCATTTTATCCATATTAACCAAGTATACCTTTTTTTTAGGTAAAGGTTCAAGCTACCCAAAAATATTTTTTTAGATCTTTATCATACATGGTGTTAAAAATTTAGGCATTAAGGTGTACAACTTAGTCCATCCCTGGTAAACTAAATAAGCTAAATATGTTTCAAGGATACTATTTTAAGAGGCCCTTACTAGTGGCCATCATACTGAATTTTTATTAGATTATGTCAAGTACTTTAAAAGTTATTTAAGAAAAACCTATTTCCAGCGGCGTCCTTTAGGGGCTCACATCTCCGTAGGGAGGGTCTGGAGGAAAAAAAATTATAGGAACTTGTCATGATATTTTTTCGTCTTCTATCTAAGTCCGAGAGACTACCCGCATGTTTCCGGACACCCTGTATGTATATATGTATATATATATATATATATATATATATATATATATATATGGGCTAGCGCCGCCATCTTGGCATCAGAGTGTTCCTACAATCAGTACGCAACCAGCCATCGTAGCCTGCACATCGTGCCTATCGTACTTTGTTTACAGTGGAGTGTTGAATTGAGCGCTGCAATTAAAAATCCCACGAGTTGTGAAGTGCGGTCTGTGATAAGGGTTTTGTTGGTGGCCAAGGAATAATGAGTGAAAGCAGAGTGAGGCAGTGGCGCATTGATTTTAAAAACGGCCGAACCAATGTTCATGATGAGGAGCGCAGTGGTAGGCCTAGTCTTGTGAATGATAAATTTGTGGCGAAAATCAACGAAATACACGGCCAGTCGTACCCAAGAGCTCTTGGGTGGTTTTGGATGGAAAGTTTTCGATCATCCGCAGTACAACCCGGATTTGGCGCCAAGCGACTACCACCTGTTCTCAGCGTTGAACACGTGGCTCGCTAGGCAACGCTTTGAATTCTGAGTTGTAATTTCACACAACCGACCAAATGAAAATATCATAACATTAATAAGGGCTAATTGAGTAGCAAACCAAGGTTGCAAATTTTTCCTAATAATCTTTAATTGTTCATCTTCTGAAGGAGGAATGTCTAATGAAAAATAAATTAACCATTTTAGAAATAAAAGGGTTGGAATTTCATCAAAAGCCTGTTTTTTAATATCATCTAACAAAACTTCGTCATGTCCTTCCGGTAAAAAGTCACTCTTTAATTTAGAAATAAGATGATCCCAAGTCTGTATATACGGTTTAATCGCCCTATACCAAACTAAACCTTTCCCTGCAAATAAATCAACACCAGATAAAAGCATCTCCGCCCTAGAAATATTTCGATCAATCATTAGCTCCTCACATCTTTGAATAAAAATAAAAAACTTCTTTCTCACTACCATTAAATTTTAAATTTAATTTATAAACAGGAACAGAACTTTTAGAAATTTGTAAGTTATCAATTAACTTGGAAAAATCGTCAGCGGGAATATTAACTGAAGTATTAACAGGGTCGTTTTGTGACATAGAAATATTAGAAGTATCTAAATTTGAAACATCATTATTTAATTCAATATTTTCATTTATGGATTCAATTAATTCTAAAGATTCATTACATAAAGTCAACAATTGATCATGTAAATATAAAAACTCACTATCAAAAGTGGTATAATTTAAGCGTTTCAAAATATGAATTAAACGTGTGTGAAGCCTAAGGTATTCTGATTTCGAGGGCTTATGTTTAAAAAGTTTAATCGAAGACTGAATATGATTTAGCTTTTCCTTCAATAATTCCAATTCTACTGTTTGGTTTATTCCATACTTCTTGTATGAATCAAATAAATTTGGAATTATCTTTTCTGCATTTAATTTTTGTCTTAAAAGTTTACGCTTCTCATCCACTGTTAACCTTTCTGCTCCATTTACATTTCCAAAGTTTAATTCTACTAATAACTCATCACTACATAAAACATCCACTAAATAATTACAATTTGACATGGTAAAAAATATTGTATAACACAAATAATAAATTTCACTAAGTATAAACACAATAAAATATCAACCGTATAACGTAATTATAAATTGTTACACTCCTTAAATCTCGGTCAACTCCACAATCAAAATAAACAAAAGCGAAAACAACCAGCATATGAAATAACAGCAAATCAAGTCCCTTTTTCTGGCCCCAGTGTAGTATTAACAAACATGTAATAAAAATCTCAAATATAAAGTAATTAAAATAACAAAGTAATAAATTTCAAGTAATAAATTTCAAAGTCCCTGCTCGGGCGCCACTTGTAACAACAAAATTTAAACGGCGTCACTTGTAACATTAAAAATAAATAAGGCCAACTTATAACCTTAATAGCGTCCGAATACTAACAATAATACTGTGATGATGTAATAAACAAAACTCAAATGTAATAAACTATTAGCAATTGATCAAATAATTTTAATTAAAAAATATTACCAAATAACAATCGCCACTGCCGTTGGCTCAATCGGTAAATTAAGATAAGGGAGGGTTCTAATATACTGATTTATTAACATACCTGAAATGCGGCTTGCTTCCCATCTGCTTAATTATTTTCACTGCACTTAATTAATAAAAAATGCAATATAAAAAGTTATGAAAATATGATAAAATCTCGAGCGCCATGTTGTCTTTGTTATAGGAACAACAAAACCTAGTTAATGAATAATAAACAATTTATCAAAATGAAAATAAAATAACAAGATATACTTAAGTTTATTCAATATCTAATTGAAAAGATTAAAAAAATCAGAAGTCTTAATACTATTCTTAAAGTAAAAAGAAATCATTACCTTTGAACGGTTCCGTACATAAACTGTATTACTGCTGGTAACACATGAAACAGAATGGTGAACTTGGTGAGGTCATTGTCTTGCTAATTTATCCTTAATATATTGTGTCGATAAATTTATTGCATTTCTTTGAAGTTTAAGTATGTAGAACTTGCGTTGTAAAATGTAATCCAAGTAAAAATTTTCATTAAAATTAGAAAAATAATAGAATAGTAAATTAGTGATATATAAGTGCCATTAAAAATAAGTATTATAAAAATGCCATATCAAAGTAAGTAATAATAATGCCACATAAAAGTGCATTATAAAAGTGTAAAAGTGTGCAAAAAGTTTGCATAAAGTGCCATCTAAAAAAAAGCAAATGCTTTAGTTTTAAATATAATGAATTAGAAAATAACTTACCATCAAAATCTGATGGCACTAAATATAAAAAATTAGGTAAAAACCATGCTTTTTGCTGTAACATTCAGCAGCAATTCAAAAATATCGCGGCTTTCAGAATAGCTCCTCTAAATGTTTCCCCCAAAAAGTTAACACGCGCTGCGCGGATACAATAATCAGAATTCAATTTTTTTAAGAAAGGGAACTATAACTCTTTATGAAATATTACACCTAAAAAGATATGTTCTAGGAAATGCAAATTAAATTGCCTTTCTCAATTCTACATTTTAATAATTAAAAACTTTTGTAATATTACGCCAAATAAATGAACGATCTTAAATTAATGTATTTTTTAATACAACCAAAAAAAAGGTTGTTACAACATGCTGCAGGTTAATTTGACATTCTCGGTTCTCTTGACGTGTCACTGCCACGAGTAGTGGCATAACCTACCAGTGCTCAAAATTATTAATAGAAGCGCAAAAGTATAATTTTGTACTATTAATACTCAAATAACTATTATGACAACATCTTTGATGTAATCGTCAAAATTATGGATGCCTTTCATTTTAATTTAATTTTAATAATGTATCTTTGCAGGAGTGAAAAATTTACTAAAAATATAAATGTACGATTACAAGATCTTAGAAAAATAGTTTACAATTCACATATAAGATAAATTAAAATCTTGACCATTCACTTTATGAAGTAATAAATAAGTTGTGAAAATTATCATTAAGGATATGAAACGTAAAAGAGGAATTTGAATTTATCCCTACAGCACTTTGTTGTGTTTCTTTTGAATAAGAGAAGTAAGAAAAATTATCATCATCAACTAAGGTAACTACGGTCATTAGAACAAGGATAATAACTAAATGGGGTTTCGTCAAGCAGTGAAAGTTATTAATGCGCATATAATGGAAGTGCGACTAAAAGAACTTTTCGTGAAAAAATTACTTTCTTAATGTCCCGCTATTTTTTAAACAACAGTCATTAGTCTAGAAAATATATATATATTCACTGGCACTGCAAATATCCAAAAATATGTGTTACATTATTCGCATAAAACGTGTTGTCTTAAAATAGAGATATAACCACCTCTTAAAAAAGGTTTCAATTGATTTGAGTTCCGAGATTTGTAGTGTTGTACAAGACAGTTTCAGGTTATGTTATTACCTCAAATCCCTATAAAATATAAAATTAAATTAAAGCGTTGTCTTGCAGGTTTACAAGTTTTAAATTAAAATTGACGTGTAGCACCTAGAAGTTTTAAAACTCAATGTTAAAACGAATGTTACGTTCTTATTGCTGCACATAAATGAATAAGACTCTATGTAATATGCATGCGATGCCACTTTTAGTTGCTACATACATTTCTTTCTTGTAAATCGAATTCTGAAGCCTTGCCGTATCGTGTTCTTTTACTGAAATTGAAGTTATAACGGAGGTAAATAAAAATTTTGATTGTGATTATACCGACAATACAAACATTACGAGAAATTGCGTTAAACTTATTTAATTTCTCTGAAAGCATCATTATATGCAACCATTTTCTTACAAATTCTATTTTAAAACTTGCGATTTGCAAATGACGATCAACGTAGCGTTATCAAAGACTAAAATCATATACTAAAAGTGTGTGTAATGAAGAGAACCTTTTAAGAACCGAATTACACCATAAACAGTTACGTTTACATTAGCAAAACTGTCGTTTTTCATGGATAGGAAAGATACAGAAACAGCTGGAACAGTTTGTATATACGTATATACAGGATGTCCACAAACTCTTTTCACAAAAGAAACCTGCAGATTCTAGAGCTGATTTTATGTCGATTTAACGTAAATTACCTTAATACAAAAATACTTCCTAAGAGAGCTGGAGCTCTTGGAAGATGGCGTCCTAACATCTGCTTAATTCAAACACCTTCAAAATGGTTTCCCTTTAAATGATAGCGTTCTGTAAATTTATTTAGTGGAATATGCCCAATCGTATGGCGTGAATATGATTTTTTAGTTTTACTCATAAGCGGATCGTTTGGGCGGGGCATTGGACATTGTTATTCATAAGTTTTTTGTATTCCAACATTTCGATTTTTTCATAAAGAATGATACTCTTGTGTGAAGTCGCTACGACCCACCGTTTTCGAAATAAATCGATTTGAACTTTTCATGTGTTAATCATACCTATAAAATTAACTAAGGAATTCATTTACAATTATGAAAGATGGCTATGGAAAATAAATAAAATAACAATTGCATGAACGTCAAGCTGCTCTTAAGAAAGTAAGAAATAAACTCGGGTAAAAAATAATCGTTTTTAATAAAAAAAAATGTTGCTGACACAATTAATAATAAAAAAATTCAAAATGACAACTGAAAGCATGAAACACAAAACTGAATGTACAAAAAATGCTTAAATCAAATTGGCGGTCATATGGATCATTTGTAATGATTCATTTTATCTTTTTTATCACTTTTCTTCTAGTTATGTTCAAATAATTGTTTTATGTTTTTCATTTGTTATTATGCTCTCAATTTTGTTATCTTCTTGTTTTATTTCATTGTTTTAATAAAATAGAATTTGTGTAGTTTGAATTAAGTTCATTTTATTTTTGATAAAACATTTCAGTTTCTGTCAAAAATCACATTAAAGTAGAAAATATTAATTAACAAGAAAATTGTCGATAATAGGTATAGGTAATGTTATAGCCAAACGATGCATAACTAAATGCTGCATCTATTCATCCAATAATATACAGGGTGTCATATTTGAATTAACAAAGTTTTTCAACTTTGAAAATTGTTTAATAGTTCATCAAATTTTGAACACCATGTATGCAATAAATCAATTGTCAATGAGTATTTCAAAAGTATAGTGCTCATGCCTCTGTCTACTCCAGAAGCACTTTCCATCAGTCAAAAATAAGTAAGACAAGCAGTGTTGAAAATAGGGTTACATCTTTCAAAATTTTTTAAAAAATCAAGATATCTAAGAAACAGTTGAAAAAGGTATAGAAACCCTTATAAGACTTATCCTAAAATTTTGTCAAGAATCCAAAAATAAAATAATATACAGGGTGTTCCATTTAAAATAAGGAAGTTAGTGGCGACTTCCGGTATAACCGGGAGTAACATGACCTTGAAAATATTTTAGAATGAAAGAGAGTCTTAAATAACCCTTAAGTCCAAAAATTCAGATTTCTAAATTGTTTCTAACCACATAAACTTCTAACGAACGCCTACGTAGAAAACCCTGTATATATACATATATATATATATATATATATATATATATATATATATATATATATATATATATATATAGTACCAGCTTCTTTCAGCAACAATCCCGCAAAACATAATCTCCATGCATGAGACCAACGCTTTTCGAAGAATTAAATAGAAAGTCGGCTCCTTGGGGATAGGTACGGGATCAGACATACACACACGCAAGCACGAGCGCACACGCATACCCATACGCAAATACTCGCACAACGCACGCACCCTTACACGGACGCGCACGCACTCTAAATTCTAAATCTAGTAGGTAAATCTACCTTTTTATGTCTATTAAAAAGGTACAATACATTAGTACTATTTTCATAATAAAAAATTGACGATTCTTGTTTCTTTTGTGAAAACATAATAAACATTGATTTTGATTAAACCTTGCTTTAATTTATACAATTAAACTGAATCTCAAATAATCCATGGTGCTAGTTGTGAATTGGTAATAAAAAAAAGGGAATTACGAAATTAGCATCTGGATAGCTATTAGAATCAAAGTGAAGTTAAACGTTCTGGATAAAAGTAATATTAGACCGTAATAGATCAGAAACCTGGCAGAAATGTGTGAAAAATTTGATCCTTTTTACCTTCCAACCTAGATATACATATGTAGGTATAGAAGGTTAGGCAATCGACTTTTTTTCACTATCGCTAAATCAACTTATTAGCTCATATTGCAACTTTTATAACTCCAGAACGAAAATACCTACGTACTTAAAATTTGGTATTTAAGCTTGTTTTCATTTGGCTTAGAGCTGATTAGATTTTGGGCGAAATCCAGCGGCGGAAAGGGTTTATTAGGGGCAGTTTTTGGTTTTTATCAAATATTTCTAAAACAATTGCTTATTTCAAAAAAATAAAAATACCTAGGTATAGACCTTAAACATATCGATTAATTATGTTTAATTAATTATGTTAAAACAATTCCTAAGGTAGAATTTAAGTGTTAGTTCAAATTCTTTCATTATCTGAATAACGATTAATTTTATAAGAAAAAGTGTGAACGTATTTTTTAAAGTAAATAAATTTTCTTTATAAAGTTTTGTAATGTGAAGCAAAATAAATGTAAAAATTAAATAAATACGATTGAAAATGCTGAAGGTGTATTATTGATATTTTTATAGAAACGGGCGGCTTTGGATTTTTTTTTACGCTAACATGTATTTATGTATATTAATCTCTATCTGACATGAAGTTTTTAAATGTCATTCTGGCAGATGTTTTTGTTTTTAGAATGTTGCCTGTGTTCGTTGTGAACGTATAGAAAAGGAGTTGCATAGTTATCCTAAAAAAATTGAAATTAAAATTATTTTATTTCTTTTAATTTAAGTTAGCATTTAGATGTCTATTAACCTCTGTCTGTCATGAAGTTTTACAATGTTGCCTATTTTTGTAGTGAACAGCTTATAAAATAGGTTACATAATTATCATATATAATACCACTAGTGCGTCCTAAATTATCGATAATCCAGGAAAAAGCTGTTGCCTGAAAACTGCATGAGTTGGTTTTCTCTGTGGATTAAAAGTTAAAAGAGCTCGACTCCGAAGGAGGAGGGCTCTTCTTTTAACCAACAGAGAAAACCAACGAATGCGGTTTTCTTAAGGAAACAACGTTTTTTCCAGGATTATCTGATTAATTTTGATGCACGCGTGGTATTCGATATTTCGAGAATAGAAATATATATATATATATATATATATATATATACAGCGTGTTCAGCGAGGAATGGGACAGTGCAATATCTCGAGAGCGGATGAAGATTTTTAAATTATGAAAATATTTTTGTAAATATCTTCCAATGGCGCACATTTGTTGGCACAAAGATTTGAATCAACGCCCATCACCGCCAGGTGGCGCTATCTTACTTCAATTTTTTAAATGCAATGCCCTATTTTTTATTTCATTTTTGGATTCTATGACATATTTGTGATGACTTTTATTAAGACTCCTACCAACCTATCTTTTGTAGTTTCTGAGAAAAAAAATAATTTTTGGAATTTTATTAATTGAAGGCATACAAATTAAATTAAATGTTCAAATGTTTCTCCATCATTTTCTACACACGTTTGATAACGCCTAATTAATGTAACACTAGTTGCCGCTCTTAAAGTTTGTCGTGGTATGTTTGCACAAGCAATTATAATTTTGTTTTGTAACTCCTCTACATCTCTAGAAGGTGTTTCATACACTACACTCTTTAAATGTCCCCAAAGAAAGTAGTCTAAGGGACTAAGGTCAGGAGAACGAGCTGGCCACATAATGGGACCATTTGTACCTATCCATCGTTGCGGAAACACTCTACTTAGATAATTTCTCACTATTCCGCTATTGTGCGCCGGTGCGCCATCCTGTTGAAAGTACATCACTTGCCGCAGATTTACATTTACATCTTCAAGCAAAGGAGGCAGTTGATTTTCAAGAAAATCCAAATAGCGTTGGCCTGTTAAGATACCATTAAAAAAATATGGGCCAATCAATTTGTCATCTATCATTCCGCACCTTACATTTATGTTCCATCTCACTTGGAAATTGGTTGCTCTTACCCAATGAGGATTTTCTGACGACCAGTAATGGGAATTGTGGCGATTAACGATTCCATTGTTGGAAAAATTACTTTCATCAGACCACACGATACGACCTAGAAAATTAGGGTCTTGCGCATAATGATCCATAAAAACTCCGGTGATAAAATTAAGTCTGCGATCTTGATCTCCTGCATGCAGTCCATGTACCAAATGAATTTTAAATGGTTTGTATTTATTAGATTTTAATATTTTATGGGCAGAACCAACTGATACGGCACACTCTTCAGAAATAGATCTCACAGACACATGAGGATTATAAGCTACACATGATAATACACCGACGGTGTGTGCTTCATCTGTTGCTGTCTTTGTGCGATTCTCGCACTTACGGTGAGGAAAATGACCGGTTCCCCTCAAAATATTTACTACACGAACAAACGTATTTTTTCCGGGATGGCGTCGATCGGGAAATGCAATAATTGAATAGATGGTTGATTGGCAAAGGCCTAGTTTGATATAAATTTAAGTGTGTAATTTGACACTTTCTCATTGGCAGATTATAAACATCTGATATATGGTTGAAAGGCATTTTTTATGAAGAATTCAAAAATGCGAGATGATAAGGAACTCTTGTGATGCAGTGCTAACTCGATGTAGATGGTGTTTGCAGGAGAATGAAGGTTTATTCGAGCATTTGATTAATTAATAGTAAAATTCAGTATAATATTAAATTTTATTTTTTGTTGCTTTTTGTCACTTTTATTATTATGATTTATGTTAATAATCAATAATATTGTTCTCAATAGTTAGTTTAATTTGTAGATTAATTTTCATTTAATTAAAATACATAATATGTCAAGGTTGCTTTGATATAAATTTAATTGTGTAATTTGACACTTTCTCATTGGCAGATTATAAACATATGATATATGGTTGAAAAGCATTTTTATGAAGAATTCAAAATGCAAAAATCCAATATGGCGTCCATAAGAAAATCGAAAGTTGCGTGCATTATCTCAAAATCTAGTAGGCCTAGATTTTTTCAAAATCATTTTAGAAATCCTCGCTACCTGTTACCCCATCCTGCAAAAATCGTGGATGTATCTCTTGCAAGAAACAAGATATAGCGATTTTAGAAAACGCATATTTTCAGTTATCACCCTGTGTCTAGTAAATGGAAGGATTTTTGACATGTAACCATGGTTACTTCTTGGGCATATAATGACGCAACTTTTCTCCATTTAACCATCTTCGTATCTCTAACGGTTTCCAATATCCCCATGCATTTCATCTTAAACTGGACACCCTGTATATATATATATATATATATATATATATATATATATATATATATATATAAAAAGTAGTTAATAACGGCTGTATAAGTTTAACGTAATTTTTTATATACATGCAGTAAATTAAATTAAATATTTATACATCAATTTGAAATGTAAATATATTATTTCATTTCAAGATATTAATGTGTTGAATCTATATAATCAACATAATTTTGACTGAAGAAGAATAAATATATTGAAAGCTTTAAATTGATGTATAAATAGTTTCAATTTAATTTAGGCTGATCTGTTATACTAAAAATTATATATATATATATATATATATATATATATATATATATAGCTAGCGCCGCCATCTTGACGTCAGAGTGTTCTACACTCAGTACGCAACCAGCCATGGTAGCCTGCACATCGTGCCTATCGTACTTTGTTTACAGTGGAGTGTTGAATTGAGCGCTGCAATTAAAAATCCCGCGAGTTGGGAAGTGCGGTCTGTGATAAGGTTTTTGTTGGCGGCCAAGGAATAATTAGTGAAAGCCGAGTGAGGCAGTGGTGCATTGATTTTAAAAACGGCCGAACCAATGTTCATGATGAGGAGCGCAGTGGTAGGCCTAGTCTTGTGAATGATGAATTTGTGGCGAAAATCAACGAAATACACGGCCAGTCGTACCCAAGAGCTCTTGGGTGGTTTTGGATGGAAAGTTTTCGATCATCCGCAGTACAACCCGGATTTGGCGCCAAGCGACTACCACCTGTTCCCAGCGATGAAGACGTGGCTCGCTAGGCAACGCTTTGACACTGACGCTGAATTGCATGCCGGTGTAAACCAGTGGTTAAACTCGCAGGCGGCAGATTTCTACAGAGAGGGTATTGAAAAGCGCTTGTACCACGTTATGATAAATGTCTTAATTTAAATGGCGATTATTTAAAAAAATAGCCTAAGAGTTTGCCTTCAAAATGTATATAATAAAAATTGTCTCTTTCACATTGTTAATGTGTTATTTAAAAACGTCTGTTACTTTCTGGACAGCCTTAGTTAATTATGTAAAAAGGTTAGAAAATTTAATAAATGAACAAAACCTTTATTTAATTAATTATAAATTCTAATTTAAAAAACGACAGAACTTTTTAATTACTAAGCATGTAGCAAAATTTAGAAAACGAACAATACTTGCGTCCAAATAAATTTTAACGTTGCTGTCAATGTTTGACAAATGCTTCTTGTTCATGTCAAGAATAGTTCTGTTACTATGGTAGTTGAGTACGATGTCATTGCAGCTGAATTACCGCTATAATTCTTAACGTTCAATGGGATTATCGCTCTAATCTTAACGAAGTTGCATTGCTGTATAGGAGTAAATTATACATGAAGGAAATATTCCTAAAAAAATATTATTATAATTGTTTCATTTCTTTTAATACCCATTTTGTACTTTGGAAGTACGTGTGGTGTTCCACACCAGATGTTTTTACTGCAAAGGGCCTGGATAATAAGGAGCCGCAGGAAAAAAAATCAGTATTTTTCAATCTGGTAGGAGAAAACGCGCTAGATTTATACTATATGTTCACGTTTCAGGAAGATGAAGAAAACCTTTGTGTAACATCGAAGGTAAGTTTAAAGAATATTGTTGAAATCATTAGACACCTAATTTTAACATACAAACAAAAATGTATCATTGATTCCACTTTAACTATGTTTATATACGACCATTTAATTATTCCGGCGTTTTCTAGTCATTTATGTCAGCATTATTGAATGGCTCAATTTCGTCTCTTGGATAATTGTTCATAATTGCATTATATAGATCTTATATACAGCTCATAGTTCAACGATGTATTTCTTATAAATGCATTATGTGATGGTATCACTAGGGCAACGAATTAAATGACTTGGTGACCAGAATCATAACGATCACAACAGATGTCAAACTTAAACTTCACTGTCAACAAACATTTCTCGTCTTGGATGGATTTTAGTTTTCGTTGGATAACAGGTTAGTTATTCATTGTTTTTAGAATCGGATCGGAGATTCATCTTCGTAAAAGGAAACCGATTCTCAAAACGACGAAAACTTGATGGAAAGTTTTACGCCACCTGTAATAACCGAAACATTTAGGAATACTATGTTAAATTTACTTCCAGAAAAGTCCAAAAAAGCTGTAAAATGGTTTATAAAACATTTACGTAATAGAAGTTAAAAAAATACAGCCTCACTCTGACCAGACAATCTGTTAGTACATTTTACTGAACTAGCTCAAAAAGTATAAATCAGCCACTTTATGTTGAAATTAACATTGAATATTCATCATAATATTAATATCGAAAGTTATCCCAAATTACTGTCATTCTTAAAACGACAGGTTACAAGACAAAAAAGGCTGCAGTGTATGAAGTACGAGAATTCACTGATAAAGCACCTGATAAGGAATATCTCGCAACCAAGGTAGGTTACTTTTTAACAATAACTGATAAAATACAAAAATATTTGTTTATTTATTATGGGTATAGTGGGTTGTTACCAAGTGAAATATACAAAATGAAGGTGGATAATTTTCACGACCATAGCACTGCCATTCCTGATCGGTGTTCTAGATACAAACAGTAGATTGGCAATTATCAATAACGGAATAATTCTACCATATTGTTAGAAAGTATGCGTATTTACGCCCACTTAATGCAACAACAGATATTTTTTCTGAATCATCAAAATGGTAGATACACAGTTCAAACAATAGGGATGAATAGGTTTAGATCATGTGGAAAACAAATCGCAACGTGTTTAAAATTGCCTTCTAAAAAATACACAGGACATTCGTTAAGGCGATCATCAGCTACTATATATATATATATATATATATATATATATATATATATATATATATATATATATATATGTATATATATATATATATATATATATATATATATATATATATATATATATATACATATGTAGGTGCAGACGTTTTAGACTTAAAGTTAGATGGTGGTTGGAAATCTACCTCAATGGCCGTAGGCTATATTGAACGATCTGAAAATAATAAAATGCAGGCCACTAGAAAAATTTTGCAACAAATGCAGCCAACACCGTCTTCTAATCTACCAGAAAATCATGGGGGAGTTAATGCGCTAGTCGATATAAATATTTCAAATGTGTTGAGTAGTAGTACTTCTACAATTTCAAGTGCTACACCATGTATTAACTTAACGAATTGTAATGTTACTTTCAACTTCTATTCAAAATAAAAATGTTACTTTATTGAATGGTCGTAGGATAAGGTATCGTATTTGACTCGCATATAATTAGCTATGATTACACTCGGGTGGTTAACCTCCACCCTCATGAAATAACAGCGTCATTATATGCTTGTTATATAATAATCTATTATTTTGTATTGCTATGGCAAATCATTAGAGTTCATTAATTAATATACATTGTTTTCTGTTTCATAAAACCGATTTTTTGGTGTATTCTTTACATAATTCCACTTTATTAAACAGAATATATAATAGAATAATTTGTACGGAGGGTGGAACATTAACAGCCCTTAGTTGTAAGCAATTAAGGGCTGTTAATTAGTTTCTGCCTGAGGCATAAACAAAATTTTTTATCGTACCTTGCTTAAACCCATTCCAACAATATCTTCTATTAGTATTATAGTATGAAATACTAGAATATTATTACGGTTATCTATAATGATTCTCGATGAAGATAGAATAATTGTCGACATGTTTGTATTCTTCAGGAGAATAGTGTGTTCTTTTTCCTTGGTCGTACTTGTCTAACAAGCTCCACTATCTCTCACTGGTGACGAAGTTGAAATAATCGTACAAGGTTCATCTGTAGTATGTTGTAATTATTGTTGATTTCATGCATTAAGATTCCATGATAGCGAACCGATTTTGAAACTTTACGCAGCACGTTCGCAGTCTTCGCCTAAAATGTCGTTGACCACTTTCATTTTCTCATACATAGAATAGTTTGTGTACCCTTTTGCGACTCCTGATGATCTCCATCCTTCATGTCGTTTGAGCATTAAATGTGTCGCTGATGTGTGTCTTAAACAATGACTTGTATATAAGTGAGGATCCAGGAACTTCAGAAATTTGGCGATCTCACTAGAATAATCGGAAATGACTTCTTCCCTACTACTACTTCGTTTTTGTAGTAAACGAGCGTTGATGTGTTTGGGGGGTCTCATTACTAATACCACTTGAATATATCAAATGAATTTACTTCATTTATTGTAACAGATATTATAGCAAACGTACGAGTGATATTATTTATTGCTGTAATCGTTACTACTAATAAACCCCTTTGATATTTTCCTTGAGCTGCTGTCATCTTAGATAATTTCGATTTACGCAAAGCCCCCTATAGTCCTATAACCAGCACTACCTATAAATTATGAAATTGTATATATTTTATAATATTTGTTTTACAATACAGTACCTATGTGTCATCAGCGCGCATCTTTTAAAAATTCTCCTCGTGACAGCGTATATAACTTCTTTGAGACATGGTTTTTTGAATTTTGGTTTAAACAAAACCTTAGCATAAGCTACCAAGTTTTTAACATCGAAAATTCCGACTACATACATGCTGAATTTACAATATACCCGAGTCAAGATAGTTAAAATTTTGGGTAAACCTAGACAAAAATAATATAAATCTAATTTTTGGTACAGATCATAATTGAGGGTTAAATAGTAATATACTAAAAGTCCTGGAGAATCCTCTTTCCGCAACCCTTCTTTTTCGCCCCTCACCCCCTCCCTTTTAATATTTTGATGATTTTCTCGAAAACTATGCACTTTAAGGAAAAATGTCAAGTGAGCATTTTTGAAGCTGACAAAATTTTCCTTCAAACGACGTATTGCGAGTCTATATAGTACCACGTCGTAAAATTGCAAATCCATTGATGTATATAACGACCCCTCAGAACCAAAAATATTGAAACTGCTGCACAATTGGTTTTGCAATGGCAGTAAACCAGAGAGAGAAGTGATTCGGGTGCGGGAGGTAGCGCAATTTTGACAGGTAACAATTGTCCTGCGACTAACTTCCAGCCCCATTCAGTAGGCGGTAACCGGTTTCCCAGCCACTCTTGTACCTTAAAAAACAATAGAAATACACAAATTATTATTTTTTGTTTATCCGTTGCTCACTTGAAGGTATACTCTGAGCGAATGTTGGGCACAAGCAGCTTTTGTGGGCGGCAAACATATTCGTTGTCCAAAGTAATCGACCAACTTCCTTAGAAACTGTTTTCGAGAGTAAGGTTCGCAATCCATGTGTTTAAATACTTTTTCCATTTCCAGCTATAAATCGTTTATGGAAAACTGGCACTCATCAGAATTTTCAACAGACTCACAAACTTTCAAGAGAGCCTCATGCCTCTGGTTACCTTTCGGTCGACCTCGCGAATCTCCAAGTTTTTCCAGTTTTCCGCCCGAAGAGAATAGGAGATGGCAGTCCTTGTGATATTTGGCTTCAGCCGCAACCAGATCTTCGCAAGTTCCGACGCGAATCAGAACTTCTTCACCCCACTTGTCCATTCTGGCGACAGCTTCAGACATAATTTTTTCTTTAATCAAAATAATAGATACTTGTATGATCGTTTTCCGGTTGTAACACTTTTTATTTTTTTCTAATCGACTAGACGCCGGTTTACGGCAATATATGCAAACCTCTTTAATGTTATAATCCGGAATTTCAGAACGAAAGGTGGGTCCTGCAGTCGAACATTATTGCTGTGACGGCCCAGCTTTTTCATTTTGTTTTTGAATATGTTTCAAAATTGTATCATTTCTCGTGTAGGATTTTGAAAAAACATCAACAATCATCGATTATCAAATTTTTACCTTCCATTCAAAATTCGTCACCTGCATTCCTGATGCACTTCGATTGATTTCACGTTCTTAAAAATGTCACGTAAACCATCACAACGCTTTTCACTAGCAGTCAGTAAGGTTTTCAGTCCTTTTTCACCAACTTTAGTAATAACACGCTCACTTAGTGGCAGTTTACACAAAACACATTTCTCCATCTTCAATTAAACAATATACAAAAATAAAAGCACAAAAATATCGGAAGATTTCTCAAAGAATGCCGGCGCACAAATGGCACATTACGCAGTAGACAAATAGTAAATAGCGAAATCGGTTTTACGTATACTTAATTTATTCATATCTAATTTATACATGAAAAGATTAAACACTGTTCAGATGTAGAAAAATGTTCTTAAAATTATTAATTTTATTTTAATACCTTTCTGTAGATTGTGACTTTTTTACCTGTATTACGGATAGTTTAAATTATTTTCACTTCGAGGACAACCTTAATTAAAGTAAAATGTGTGCAAAACCAATTACCTAATTGGGGCATATTTGGCAATTCTATATTATATTATATTAGGGGGTTGAAGTGACTTTTAATGTTTTGCTAAGCATATGTAGAAAATCAAATATCAGCCCCAAAAAGGTTTTATATTGGTAGTAAAAATTAATTTCTAAAGCTTAACTTCTAAAAGATTCGCAAGTAGAACACCTTTTAATGGTCATTTTAGGGAAAAATATGTTTCTTCTAAAAATGATGCTTAGATCAAAAAAACTGAGAATAAATACCAAAATGTATATTTTTTAAAAGTTACCCTTCACTTGATACGCCACTGGTGAGTGCCACGTGCTACTACATATGGATTGCGATACGTTATTGGAAGGGGAATTTTATCAGCTTCAAAAATGCTCACTTGACATTTTTACGTAAAGTTGATAGTTTTCGAGAAAATCACCAAAATATTAAAAGGGGGGGGAGGTTGAGGGACGAAAAAAGGGGGTTGCGGAAGGAGGATTCTCCAGGACTTTTAGTATGTTGCCATTTAGCCCTCAGGCATGATCTCACCAAAAATCAGCTTTATATTATTTTTGTCTAAGTCAAATGCTATCTTGACTCGGGTAATACCTGCGCGATGGGACACATACGCCAACATAGCGCTTTTTGGCACTTTGTAGACCTTAAATATGTTCCTAAACGTAGGTATGTATGTTTCGAGAAGTAACAAGTTAGTTACTATTTTTTTATTGGTCCTCCATTTTACCTATTTAAAGCACGCCTTAGCGTGTTTAAATCGAACTTTCAAAAACGCGCGTTTTTTAAAGTTACCGTGGCAACATCAACGACTCAAGAAACGTGAAGTTAAATGACAATTTTTGAATTATTGATCTAACAGGAGTACCTTGTAACGTGAAATAAAATATTACTAACAAATTCAAAACCTTGATTTAAACATTATTAACACGTTTAATTTTATAAATGAAAATAGAGAGTACAGTCAGTATTGTTAGATATATTAATTTTTATTTACATATTTTACATTATTAGTTCTTATTTCCATTTTTTGTAGTAATAATACTAGTATTTATCATTTCAAGGTGCACCAATAAAAAAAATAGCATCAAATATTCGTGGATAACTGGTCTTTAAACCACTTACTCTATTTCGCGCGTGTTTTAAAGACCTTTTTATCCACTTATACTTTAATATACTATTTTAGTTTTCATCCAATTATTGAACATATTGTATTGCTTTCCATAACGCTGCCTCGATTTAACGAGTGCTTGTGTCAATTTAGGAGGCGTACCTTCAAACTTAAATGACGAGTCTATTCTGTCGTAGCAGGTTGTAATGAATATAACATCCCTTTAGTGGTAACATATAAAGAAAATATCTGATGTGCAACAACACACGACCTTCCCACCTGCAAAGTGGACATTAAAAGGAATGAAATAATGATTTTTTTAAGGATAATTTTGCATCCTTCTTTGTAATACTTTCATAATAGGAACAAGCAACATTGTAAAATCAACAAGAATAATAATCTATGTCAGATAGAGGCATAAACCCTTCCTGTCAGGTAGAGGTTAATAGACATATAAATGCTAACTTTAAAAAAAATTCTAAAGCCGCTACTATAAACAAGTTTTTAGTAATTATTTAAGATGTAGTCAAAAGTTAAACAAAAAAAATTGACAAATCTCTGCAAGTTACAGGTTTAGTACATTTTGAATACATTTAAATAATTTTCAGAAACTTGTCGCGCACTTGCAAATTATCTGCCCATAATTTTGCCATTATTTAAACATCTCGGTTTTTTTTGCGATTTCACATATCTATTTTACATACTATATTATTTTACGTATTTCACACCCAAGAGATTACTTTCGAAGGGCAGAAATATGTCAATGAATTATCAAATATTGTAATTATCTTCGAGTATATTATCACAGTATATCATATTATTATGTACCCCATTCGTAATACGTTCATAATGAAAATTGGTAACAGTATAAAAACAACAATAATAATTTATGTCAGATTGACGTTTGAACCTTCACGTCAGCTAGAGGTTAATAGACATCTACAAGCTAATACAGTTTAAGGCATTTTAAAACTTATTTTTTCATTTTTAACGCTTATTTGGCTTTGTCTTACCAAACTTAAAGAGAAGCTATGTAAAATTGAATTATCGCTTTCAGATAATGAAAAAATTTGAACGAATACTTAAATTCCACTTTAGAATTTTTTTTGCGTCGTTTCATAAAATTGCATGGAATATATTTAATTTATAGCTTTAAAATCTATATGCTGGTATTTTTATTTCTTTGATATATGTAGCTGTTTCAGAAATATTTGATAAAAACTCAAACTACTCTAATAAATTCTCTCCGCCGCTGAATTTCTCCCTAAATCTAATCAGCTCTAGGAGAAGTAAAAACAAGCCTAGACACGACACTTTAAGTACGTACGTGTTGTCATTCGGGACACGCACGCACGCACTCACCCAGCCACCCACCTACCAACACACACTCACGCACACACCCACCCACTCACCACGTTACCGAATTAAATATTTAATGAAACAAACAACTTTCAAAGATTTTCATGATTAAATATTTTTATGGTAATTTTTTGTAACATAAAATACGTCCCTCTTATACAGTAATTATACGTATGAAAACACAGAAAGCATCTAACAATTGAGATTTTGCCTCGATACAGGGTGAGCTTGCGAAGCCTCAAATAGGATGAATGTTATCATATACTGTTTACGTTGTATTAAATTCTAAGTATATAATTAACTTTTTGACATTTAAAAGGACATGAGTACCGTTAATCCATAGCATTCTCACTTGTTTCTGTATTTCTATTAATTGTATAACGGAAGGAATATAAGATTTGTCTTTAATGCAGCATAAAGGTACAAAAGAAAATGTAATTTTATTGTAAAGTTTCCACGTACAGCAAATATGAAGCATTATAAAGCTTTTACAAAGTATAATCAGATTAACCTATTGCTTTTAAAATTAATATGTGTGAAGAGTTCCAAGGGTCGAATAAAATCTTATGTAACGTATGATTATGGCATTCATAATCTTGATATTCTAATTTGGTTTGAAAACAGACTCCAGTTTCAGAATATAAATTTGCAAATATATGAAGCGCAGAGTATTTAAGTAATGCAATAATATTTTGAAAGCTTTTATTAAAATTAGTCAAATACAAAGAAATTTATAAACATGTATAGATAATTACGAAGAATTTAAATTTGTATCTAAAATATTTTGTAGTATAATTTTGTTGTATGAAATTAAAACGATTGTTGCATCATATATAAAACGCCAACCATTTTCCATAATACACTTTTCATCCTTTTCCCAAAAAATAATATCAGATTTTGTAATACCGTAACCTTTTTCCATATTTTTCGCTTTATTTCACAAACATTTTGAACAGCTGCTGTGAAAATCATATCAGAAACATTTAAAAAGGCGTTTTTAATAAAAAAAATAGCATTTTATTTTTTTTTCACAGTTGGCTCTAAATATAATAATATAATTAATTGAAAATGATCTATTTTAAACAGAGAGATAAGAATGCTAAAACGAAATTACATTTAAGTACAGGGAATGGTAAATAGAGCAACATCAAAGAAATAAAATTAAAACTTTTGATTACCAAAAATCATATGTTAGTATAACTGTCCGAATCAGCTATAGAATGTGAAAGTCATAAAAAATATTACATAAAAGTAGCTCTAATTTCTAAGACTCTTAGTATAATCTATTGTGTTATATACTCTGTTCCAATTTATTTTGCATTACAGCACGCCATGGAAATCTAGGGAGAGTGTGGTCGCCCTGTCAAACGAACAAAAAGTTACTACTGTAGCTTGACTTGAAAATTGTAGGTTATATTTTTAAAGTGAAACTAATGCAGCCTTGTAACGTAGTTTTCACGCTACGCTCTTTAGACTTTGTTTGCACGAAAATCGTTGAATCTCGAGTGTGTTAAAAAAGTAAATTGTAGTCTTCAGACCTTGAACGTCTATTCCGTACATTAAACGGAAATTGTACATTCTTTACATTGGTCATAAATGATAACTTTGTGTCTTATCTTATACAATAACATGTTTTTTTAACCAAATCTACGTAAAAACTAATAAGAATGCCTTCTCCTTTTTTCACTCTCCAAAATAAGAAACAGGGGAGAAATATGCAGAAAGAGCGCAATTTCATAAGTGATTCAATGTGAATACTTGCTTTCATGATAAAATTTACCTACTGCAATTTTCTCTTTCTGTTCTTGGCTGATGTAGAGGTATATTTATATGCAAACTAAGTTCTTTGGTGGTCGCAAAGTCAATAGGTACCCAGAACATCAATACGTATCCATTTAATTTAACCTGTCCAGGAAATCCACAGCGCTTTTTCATAAGTAATCCAATGTGAAGATTTGTTTTCGTGATGAAATTTGCTGCGTCGTTATTTTCTTGACTGTTACGTACAAATAAACAAAAATGTACCCATTTAAGTCGTAGCTGAATTGACCACCAGATTGCTACTTTAGTATTCACATACACGACCTGACGAAAACCAAATATTTAAATTTATTTTACTAAAATTTTGATGTCAAACAGTGGGGTCTTATTCTAACTGCATTCTATCAACAGAAGAATCTGAATCCATATCACTATCTGAGTCTGAATCGGATTCTCCTAGTGCTATAAGAAGAGGTGGGATGTTTTCAATGATAATCTTCCCATATATTTCTCTCAATCATTTGAAATAATCTTTTTCGTGTTAGAACAAAAATTTTACGGTGCGTTATCCACAACCATCACACAATTTCCGGGTAGTTCGGACTGTGCAACGATCAGCTGTTTAATCCCCCATTTTGAAACTGGTCCCCATTCCAACAACCGTAAATTATACCCCATATGTAAAACCGTATACCTTTTACCTTCGTTTTAAATTTTGGATGGATTGCCTTTGATGTTAGAATGGTGCACCCAACCATGGATATTAAGACCATTTTGATAAATCCACGTTTCGTCTAGATACATAAATTTGACATATTGACCTGAACTTTGCAACTGCAGACATTTTCTCAAAAACTTAATTTTGGCTACGGCGACGTGTTTCATTTGTAACCCATTGTTTCAAAATTCTAAATAATGTTGTACCACGCCCATCAAAATCAAAATCTGTTTTAACGTGATGATACAATTTGTCCAAAGTAAAATATTAATTTTTCCAATTAAATTGCTAAATTAGTGTTTGTAGATCTTTCCGAAAGGTGAAATCGCAAATTTCAAATTTTCCGCGTTTACCACAATATGACGACTTTGAATTTAAAGCTCTTGCCGTTATGACGTCTTGGATAGTTCGTTGTGAAACCTAAAACCAAATACAAACTTATTATGCACATAAAAAGGTGATTTAAGTTTCTACATACTTGAAATATAACCGACACCATTACGATAAGTTCCCATTACTTTTCCCCGTGGCACTATTTTTAAAATTCGTTAAGTATTCTCGTCCTTTGCCACTATCTGTATGTTATCCCACTGGATGCGATGGTTTTCGTTCCAGACATGTTCAGCGTTTCTTGATCTTTTGTTTATCCTATTCGGATGTTGTTCTTGTGTACCATAGTTCTCACTTTGAGTGGTCTACTGTTCTCTCTCCTATGTAAGCTCCGCCGCATTCGCATGGTAGGTCGTATACACAATTCTCGGAATTCTGGTCTTCATTGTGAGGTATAGTTTTGGTTAGTATTCCCCTGAGCGTTCTTGTTGGTTTGGAGATCCTTCGTATTTTGTCTGAGGTACTTTGTATGTACGGTATTATCGCTGTGTATTTAGGATCTTATTTTTCGGTTACCCTTTCCCTGTTTAGGTTAGGTATTATATCGGGGTAGAAATATTCTTTGTGTGAGTTCTAGCGACATTTTCTGGTCCTCTTGTTTTGAGCTTATTGTTTTCGTTCTATCTTACAAGCTTCTTGCCACGCTTAATTTCACGCTTTGTGGTGATTGGAGTTGTAGTGAAGGTACCTCCCCGTGTGGTTAGGTTTCCTGTATACACTTGTCGTGAAAGTGTTGTAATTCCTGTGTACACGTATGTCCAGGAATTACAGTTTTTGTTCCGACTCCAATTTCATTATAAAGTTTATGGAGGGTGCGCCGCAATTCGGATGATCTAGGAATTCATCCAGCTTATGCTTGCCGCGTTGCCAAACTACGAAGGTATCGTCCACGTATCTAAACCACGCCCTTGGTTTCTTCTTGGTCTTCAAAGTCTTCCATATATATATTGCTCATTCTGGGTGGTAGTGGGGAACTCATCGCCATTCCAAACTCTTGTTGGTAGAATTTGTCTTCTACTTGGAAATATGTAGTTCTAATGCATATTGTCAGATGTTGCATTATTGTGTTTACCGAGAGTTTCGTGCGTCCGTCCAACGTTTCATCCTTTTCCAGCCTGTCCCTTATGACAGTTACTGTCTTATCTGTAGGCACATTTGTGAATAGGCTCACAATGTCGAAGCTTACCAGTATTTCTTCGTGGTTTGGGTAAGGGAGTGCAGATAGTGTGCTAATGGGTGACAAGGTGAAATTTATCGAGCTCACAATTGGTCTCAGAGGAATTCCTGCCTTATGGATCTTTGGTAGGCCGTACAGATGCGGAGGTTTGCTGTAGTGTGGGGTAAGTGTAGTTCTCAGGTAATCAGAGAACTTCCCCTTGTGTTTTGCCAGCGTCTGGTATATCCGTCTGTGGGGTATTTTGGTATTTGTTTGCACTGGCCCCGCCCAGTAGTTCTTGAATCTGACTGTTGTAAGTCCCCATATCCATTACCACGGTCGCGTTTCCTTTGTCTGCCGGGTGAATTTTGATCGTTGGGTCATTCTTGAGGGAAATGACCGCTTTCCTATCTAGGATAGAGAGGTTAGGTTTAGTTTGCCTAGATGAATCTAGGACTGATCTAAGCTTCTTCTGTATTCTTCTGCTTCATCAGGATCTAATTTCATAGCTATTTCTTCACTGCGGTTATTAAATCTACTTTCGGAATATAACTCGGTGTTATCGCATAGTTCAAGCCTTTGACCAGAATCTTCATTTCGTTCTCGTTCAACTGCCGTTTAGAGACGTTTATGACGGTGCTTTTGCGATTGATGTTGCTTGGTTCTTTGTTCTCCTTCATTAGCTTTTCTAGTTTCTTCTACTGAATTTCCTTATGCATGGCCTTGATCTTTGAGTATTTGCTTCTAGTAGCCGTATCTATCCACATCAAAGTCGTTTCGTTCACTCTATTTCGAATGGTTTCTCTAATCTCGTTGAATTGGTGTTCGAGGTGGTATTTTCTGAAATGGTGATGTCTGATTCGTTCTATGACTAACCCTTCGCTAGCCCTCTGTGCGATTTGTGCTAGTTTTCCGGTCAACTCAACTAATGCTTATAGCACCTTAAAATTTGCAACTTTGTACACTTTGCGATGACTTTTGGCATTTCTTATCCAATTATTATTAATTTAATATGATAATTCACCGTATGCGTTACTTAAGTAGGCAACACAACACGATTACTTTTGACAGGACGACGTCAAATTGACTTCTTGCCATTTTGACAAATGGGAATGACACTACAGAAAAAAAAAATTACGACCTGATCTACTGCAAAATAAGATGGAACAGAGCATGTACTGTACGAGTAGACAAAGTTAACATAATGAAAAAATCCAATAATATATAGGGCGTCGCAGTTAAAGAAATGCAAGTTTAGTGCAATTACGTATTTTTAATTTCGAAACATACATATTATTATTCTGCCGTGCTTAACAAATTTAACGTATATACTAGTTTGACATATCCAAGAAAAAGTCTTGTTTTGAGCGGTATAATTATCGACCCAAAGTGTAATGTGTTTATGAAGGAAAAATGAATAAAAAGTGCTGATAAGATCTTCTTTATTTCTTTTTGAGACAGCTTCATGCCAAACAGACGCAGAGGTTTTGGCATCAGACTTTTTTGATTTACCCAAGGGCGCAAAGATTTCATTGTGAATAGCCTTAAGTGGACAAAATATTTAATGCTATTTTCTTTCCGATGGGAATCCAAATTTTCTCGTCGTTTTACTAAACCTTCCTCTATATGGTCGCTAATATCATTTTAATGTAGTGTAAAGCAACCCACTTTTCTACAAATTAAACGTCCAGAAGAAATTCACAGATCTAGTGTGGCCTCAAAAAATCTTCCAAAGCAATAGTAATGAGGTTTGAAGTAAACGTGTAAACATTCCAGCTTAGCTGTGCTTTTATGGTAGATAATAAAGTGTTCTGATTTTGTTCATTTGAAGTTACACTACAACATTTTGAATTATTAGAACAATAACCAAAATCCAATATATTTTCCCTACTAAATTATTGTGATCTATCACCACAATAATTATTCTGTTTTTATTTTAGAGCATTATCTTCCCGGTGTAATAAATATTTTGCCGTTAAATATTAATCATGTCAAAATAACGCAAAACTAAGGTGTTGAAAAATCTTTCATGATAAAAATATTTGTAAACTTACTTTATAGATCTCCATTCACATTAACTATAGTTAATAAACTAAAAGAGATTCCAGTCAATTCAACAATATATTTTTATATTTTCGTTCGGTTTTGATATTTTATATATTATTGTCTAGAATTTTTAGAAATTAGGGAAATTAGGGCATTTAATTAGTTATGATAAATAACAAAACCTTTAACATTATTATTAAATAAGGTACAGTTGGTAAATCTGGCCCACTTTCAAGTTATATGCTCACAAAACAAGAAAAAACGTGTTTGAACGTATTATGTTTATTTCAAAGATAAAAGTATTACTAAGACACATTTTTTTATTTAAATTGGAAGCACAAATTTTAACTCTAAAAGCAAACAAAACAAAATATGAAAACATGAAAACTGGACCATACTTCCACCAATTACTAAAATATGGCCCACACTTTGTATGATGAACAGAAATATGGTCCATAGAATAGTTTCAGTTTTATGTTATACAATCAGGACACTCGAACTCTTCGATATCTTCAACTGTCAACCCAACACATATTTCGTAAACCCAATTATCACAAACTGAGCAACGTCGTATATCAGTTTGTCTGTCTTCATTACACACCGAACATAACCAGCTTTCGTTAGATTTCTTACCGGCCTTCTCTAAAAACTCATATGACACGTTGTGTGAAGATGATACTGGTGAGAAGATATCTTTCTTCAATAATTGAGCTTTATAATTAACCGCCTTTCTTCTAGTTCTTTGTTTTGTTACTGAAAGGTCTGAAGTCTTCAACTGAGACGAAAAATGAGTTTTTAAAAATGACCCAGTTTTCTTTGCAGTCGCTCTACCTTCCTTGTCCTGTTCAGTAATATCTAAATTTAACTCAGTAGATTTTTCTGAGTTAACCGGTTTTATAACAGTTATGTTCAGTATGTTAATTTTTTGTTTCTTTTTTGATTTTCGTGTTAGGTACATTCACTTCTGCACATCTTAGCTTATTAGTCTGCTTGACTTTATCAATCCATGTTGATAAACCAGGTTCTTCATTGTTTTGAATGTTAGGCTGGAGTTGATCGTTTTTTATAAAGTTAATCAAGGAATATCGTCCTCTGATTCATAGTTTTCTGTCTCCTGTTTGGTACTCTTTATAAGTTACAGTAGATGGTGCAAACGCTGCTTCTGGAATAACACTACAATCAAAGGGATATGCCCCCATGGATCTAATACCACTTTGAATGTTAGATATGGTCATACAGTTTTGCCAGACTTTATTAAGAACAATTCCAAAGCGCTCCTTCTTAAGGCATCTGGAAACACTTGGAGTTTCTTCCCAGTATCTCATTAATTCAATATCCCAGTAATGCTCAAATGACCTGAAAACCGCCTTGTTCAAGGGGCTGTAGGTCGTGTGTGGTGTTTGATGGTAAGAAATAATAGGAATATCAATATGGCAGGCAGCACCATCAATGATAAAAAGTATCCTTCCACGAAGCTTGAATCTGGCAAAATGTTTAAGTCATATTGCCTTTAGGAGCTATCTCAACTACAGACCCAGTAGGCAGATTATCAATATAGGTTTCCTTTGTTCTTGCACCTTTATAAATGATTATAGAAGGTACTGCTTGTCCTAGTGCATTAACACAAGCTTATTTGCTATCACATGAATACGACGTTCACCTTTGGGAGCTAGCACTGATTAGTTATGAGGCAGCGTTAACCTACAACCATTTTCATCGAGATTGTAGAAATATTGGGACGAATTACGAATGTTAAGTTCACCAAGAACATTTCTCAATTTTTCAAAATGATCTTGAACAATAACGGGATACAGTTTTTGTGCGCAAGCTGAGTTCGTAAATTTAGTTATTTTTGGATGACGTCTTAAAAAGCCCTTATATCAAGTAAATCCAGCCATTTCTTTTGATTTATTAAATTTATGTGGAATGGCGCTATCAATACAATACTGGTACACTCTCCTTCTTACCGACCTTCGAGTTAATGGCACACCTATATGTGAAAAGAATAGGGTTTCTCCCAAATTTTTTTTCACACCGGTCACTTTTTAAATGATGCCTTAGGGTCGTACTAGGAATT
Source organism: Vesta saturnalis (assembly GCA_036346205.1). NCBI lineage: Eukaryota > Metazoa > Arthropoda > Insecta > Coleoptera > Lampyridae > Vesta > Vesta saturnalis. Next base: position 250,863 of record JARFJB010000063.1, read on the forward strand.
CCGCATTTCTGTTCGTTGACTTTCACTCCTCCTCAAAAGAGTCAGTGTTTCGGACATAATATTTTCTGTTTAGTTTGCCCGAATACCCCTAGAAGGCTTTCCCATTTTCTACATATAAATAATCAAAAATTCAAAATAATATAATAGGTAGAATATATAAGATTAATGTAAACAAAAAACATTATACGAAGTAGCAAAATATTCACTTCGATATTTAGCGAAAATCACGACTAAAAACCTTATACAATTAAATTGGCGAATTCAGATCGACTGCTTCTTAAAATATATTTGTCGAAATGTAACGTACGTTATACTATTTTATTGAAACTAAAATCACATTTACTGGCTAATAATAATTACTGATTGTGAAACTTTAGATTTACTAGAACAATTATTTTTTAAATACTAAAAGACATGACTAACGTAGGTTGACTTAAAAATTATAAATTGTATTTTTTAAACACTTATATGCTATTGTAGGATATAGATACACGTTTAAATTTAAGCATGAAAGATAAACTGACTTGTTTATGGTCATAACACAATGACGTGGAAAAGTTAAAATAAAGGACTATAAATATTGTTGACAAGAACAAAAGTTGTAAAATATTGCTTTGCTAGCACGATATTAAAGGGCTACATTTTATAAATTACTCAACCTAACTAGGTTAAATGGGTTTAAACCAAGAAGTAATTTAAATTAATATAAGAATATGTGTGTAAGAAATGATAAATTATTTAATGTAGATCTCTATACATGCATTTTATTTACTCTAACTTACGTGTGTATTTGCAATGCAATTCAATCTCTCGGAGTTATCATAGGTATTGGTAAGACAGATTACAGTTACTGTTCTGCATAATCTTAAAGGCCACGTATTTCATTCCCTCCCCAAGGGGAAAGGCGGACTACTCGAGCTTTCCGAGCTCCTTCAGCCACAATCATGGATTCCCAGCATACATACATACATTGCGTATATATGCATGGTAGGATTAAGGATGGGTGTGGTCAGGAATCGAACCCATTACCTCCGGAATGATAAGCAGGTTATGCCACCACTACGCTACCAGCTTGGTTACTCACCTGGGGCCTGTCGGCCATCGCTTTATTCTATGATCCATTAATCATCTTTTAACATCGATTCCATTTGTGGTTTAATTATAATAATAACTTCTTCAACAACTAGCTAGTGTCACCTGAAATAAGTATAGGCTTCCCCGGACACATAACTGCCGCTAAACAGTTTGGGTCCCAACGAATCGATATCGGGGTTTCATCATTACGCCTCCCTTTTACCCATTCGTATCATTTCGAACAGAAGTCAAGACAGCCCCCCCATTCCTCAGTTGCAGCACAGTTCGAAAGTATGGCGCTGTTCTCACAACTTATAATTAGGGGTTTTCGACATCAATGTTCAATGAAACGATGTACTACTTGATATCAACTCTCATATACCAACGCGTTGAGTCTACCGCACTAACTAGTGCATACTCAAATGACGTCACATTTGATATGAGCGCTCACATATTAACATCCATGTTGGCTACACCAATGCGTTACCATAATGCTAACTAACTCATATCGGCACTTAGCATGTATTTAGATATGGGTATTTCTCAAGACACTTCACATAGCTCAAGTTAAAAGTTAACGTGTTTCTGCATTATATATATATATATATATATATATATATATATATATATATATATATATATATATATTTGTGTGTGTGTGTGTGTGTGTGTGCGTGTGCGTGTGCTGTGCGTGTGCGTGTGCGTGTGCGTGTGCGTGTGCGTGTGCGTGTGCGTGTCGTGTGCGTGTGCGTGTGCGTGTGCGTGTGCGTGTGCGTGTGCGTGTGCGTGTGCGTGTGTGTGTGTGTGTGTGTGTGTGTGTATGTCCACGATCCGAGATCCCATTAGATGGTTATGAGGAAAAGATATAGTTTTGAAATTTTGGCTTCTTATTCATTCGACTACGGCCGATTGAACTAAAATATTTTCGTTTTTATTGAATTTCCGATTCTACCGGAGGTTTACGCGTTATTTTTAATGGAACATCTTATATGTTTGTTTTTGTAATTTTGAAATATCTGATCAATTTTATGTCAATTTTCATAGCTTTCCCTATACCTTGGTTTAACCGTTTTCGAATTATTCCCATTCTTTCCAAAAAAGGTTTCTTTGCAATTTAAACCCTATACGATTGGTATTTAAAAAGATGTTCCAGAAATATTAAAAAAAAAATAGTTTTTAAACGGTGGTCTATCCCTACAACAGTTCATTGTTTTTAAGATGGAGTGTTCAAAATTATGCGTCAAAGTTTGCGAAAAGAAAATTATGAAATCTCGATTTTTTTAATGACCACCCTGTTAATATTATACATTTTTTAGTCATTTCTAAAATTTTGAAGTGACCTTATGCACAATGTACTATACCCAAAACCTGTCCTTCACTAGGAAAACCAGTATCAAAAAATATGCCGCATTTCTCATACTATTTAAACTCAGACTGCAATGTAAATTATAGTATGATTTGGAATATTAGATTTTTACAAATGGAAATATAATTATCAAAAACAAATAAACATAAAGTATTTAAAAAAAGTAGAAAAATACATTAATACACACCAATAGAAAAAAAAGAACAGAACAGAACAGAAATGGAATTGTTATTTTAACAAATGTTCAAAATGTTGCCCGTTTACTTCCAAGCATGTTTCCAGGCGTCTACGCATATCTACAGATGTAACTTTTCTTATACAGCCTTATTGAAGTTTATTAAATTCTAGAAGTACTGTTTGTCCCATATTTTCTTTCGTTGTTATCGATATTCATTATTCAAGTATGGTAACTGTTATGATCGTTTTCTGGCCAATATACGTAATATTATACAGAGGGCACATTGATTATACCACGAAGAATAAAAATAAAAATATTAAAATTATAAATATTTCAAAAAACCGTTGCAGATACACAAAATCTGCATAATAAAAAATGTAGGTCTTTCGAATAATTAACAATATACAGGGTGTTGTATTTAAGATAAGATAGTTATTTACATTTAAAACAAAAAACTATACATTCATATTTCTGGTACACCCTGTATAAAGATTAAGTAAGTCACAATATTTCTTAAAAGAACAATGTCTGCACTAAATGAATGCGGAGTTACAAATTCATATATTTGGTAGTAACATTAAAATAACGTTTTGAACTACGACGAAAAATGATAACTTTTGATCTACGTAAGAGTACAAATATTTAAAAAAACGGTTAGATTTAGATTATGACATGTTTAATAGAGAGTGGTTGCTTTTCAGAGTAGAAACGAAATCCACAATAAAAACTATACCATTCCATTTAAAATAAGAAAAATAGGTTGTGTCGCAGTCACGGAATGCTCTGTATACGCGAAAATACTTTTAGGTCATAGCGTGCTTGAATTCAAGCAAATTTTGTATAAAACATGTTTTTCTACTGTGCACAGTTTAGCCGCAAATTCGCTTTGCCATACTAGGCCACGCTCTGTATGTAAATGAATGAGCGTCTATTTGTAACCACTAACCGGCCACACCGTTCGATCGATCGATCTCATGTTTGGAACGTATGTTAGTCTTGGTTTATGGATATTGACCATCCCGATAGGGGGCGCGGTGACCAAATAATTGAAAAATTTCTACGTATATTCGAAATATATGTTACTTAGGCGACATAAATTATTGCACAAATATTGGTAATATAAGTTTAGTCCCAAATTCGCTTTGCCATATTAAGGCCACACTCTGTATGTAAATGAATGTGCGTCTATTTGTAACCACTAAACGGCCACACCATTCGACCGATCGATCTCATATTTGGAACGTATGTTGGTCTTGGTTTATGGATATTGACCATCCCGTATAGGGGGCGTGGTGACACAAATACTTGAAAAATTTCTATGTATATTCGGAATATATGTTACTTAGGCGACATAAATTATTGCACAGATATTGGTAAGTATAAAAATCTCAATTGTAGGACAAGGTCTGCGGGTCGGATAGTTATTTATAAATGTTTATATTTTTGGTGTTCGTCAATAAAATGCAAGGATATTTTAACTAAAATGCATATTTTTTTTATTGGTGCCCCATTTTACCGGTTTAAAGCACGCCTTAGCGTGTTTAAATCGAACTTTCAAAAACGCGCATTTTTGTAAAGTTACCATGGCAACATCAACAACTCAAGAAACGTGAAGTCTAAATGACAGTTTTTTTGATTACTGATCTGACAGGAGTACCTTGTAACGTCTAATAAAATATTACCAACAAATTCAAAACCTTTATTTAAACATTATTTAAAACTTTTAATTTTATAAATGAAAATAGAAAGTACAGTTAGTATTGTTGGATATATTAATTTTTATTTACATATTTTACATTATTAGTTCTTATTTCCATTTTTTTTAATAATAATACTAGTATTTATGATTTCAAGGTGCACCAATAAACAATAATAGCGTAAAGTATTCGGTCTTTAAAACACTTGAGCACTCCGGCTGCGCCGTCGTGCTCGAAAAAGCGCGCGTGTTTTACAGACCTTCTTTAGTATATAACAAAATTAAAAACAAAGTAATTATGGAACATTAACGAATACAATAAATTGAAATGTCACATTTACACACCGCTAAACTTTTCAAAAAAAGTTTCACAATTGACATAATTTATGCAAATTAAAGTCACCAAACATTTTTTTTATTTGTTTAAATTCTTTTTAACTACGAAAAAATTTATTTTAACTTACGCCAAACTACGTATAGAATAAATAATGGGGTGACAACTAATTTACGCCTACTAGACAAAATAACAAAAATTATTGCACCCTCGTACATGTATAAATTCAAATACAAAAGTAAACACATGGTTACCTCGATTTTGTGGTTTATAACACAAAAAATATCTGGTGTTGAACACCACACGACCTTCCAACCTGCAAAATGGATATTAAAACAAATGAAATAATTTTTATCACCTTTTTTTAGGATAATTATGCAACCTCTTTTATAAGTTCATTACGAAAATAGGTAACACTGTAAACGCAAAAACAATAATCTGTGTCAAACAGACGTTTAAAACTTCATGACAGGCAGTGGCTAATAGACATCTGGATGCTAACAGTAGAATGACGCCACTTGAGGGACAAAAATGGTGGAGGAAGTCACGCCTACGTGGTCGTGGTCATTTCCAAAACCTATTTTGACGGTTTCTTTGGGGGAGATTTTCAACCCCTTAATGGAATTTTCAGCTCCTTGATGGCATTTGCACCCCTAACTAGGGCCCTTTTGGTTGTATTAAGAGGCTTTTTGGTATTTCAGCCCCTGGAGGGTAGGAATTGCGCGCGCATGGGCCGGGTGGCGGTAGTCAGCGACCCTGGGGAAGGAGCGAGTTGTAGCCACGTGACCGGGTGGGGGTAGAACTGGGGAATTCCTATTATTTTAATTAGGAGTCATAATAAAACTCCACGGCCATTTTGTTTTTCATTATAACGTCAGAATCAAAGTACGCCGCCATTTTGTTTTTAACTATAAGTCATAATCAAATTCCTCAGCCATTTTCCTTTTAAGTATGAGTCATAATCAAACTCCGCGGCCATTTTGTTTTTAATTATTGCGTCACAATCAAAGCGCGCCGCCATTTCTTTGTTTTGTGGTAGCCCCACCCACATAGTCACAATCATACAAATTTTTAAAATTTAATTGGCGCTTAAATTGGAAATTTTCGCTTTCTTTACTCTAACTATGCAAAATTATTATAATTATGTTCAAAACCTGGACCTATGCAATAAAAATCTGTTTTATGAAATTTATTTTTTAATATACCATCTATCGTAGACCTAGTTGAATGAATTTTAGTGTTCATTCTGTCATATTGATTGAGTAAAGCTATTATTAATACTGGTTGGTTAGCTTGTATATAGAATCAGGACAAATTTCTACGTCCTTTATAAATAAAAATGGGAGTGAAATTAAGTCAGTAGTTGAAATGTTCTAATTGGTTGTGGAAAAATTTTGGTTGTTTCTGGAGATTACGCATGCAGAGGTAAAAAGGTAAGCCGATGAATTTTGTATATATTGCAGCGTCGCCTTTATTTTGGAACCATTGAAATTTAAGAATAAAATCATAAAATATTATATATAAGTAACAAAAGTCAGGTTAAACGTTTAATTTACTAGCCAACCAAGACACACGCTTTGCTCTGTAAATCATACACTATTTATTTTTCTAATTTGTTCGATGAGATAATCATTTAATTTTTTAGTATGAAAGTAAAAATCTAGTCTGGTTCGTAAAGTACTTCATTGAATGAAAAAAACCATATTTTACAACATATCTCTGACAATAATTAAAAAAATAATATCCGGTCTTTGATGGATATAAACAAACATCAATTCATCACACCCTTTGAAATAATTATAGGGGGAGATGTATTAAATAAATGATGAAAATTCAACAGTCCCCACTAAGCCACTTCGTTTCCAACTGAACGGTACCAAGTTAAAAATTTAAGATCGTATTCGAGAATGAATTTTAAGTATAATTGACGTAAAAATAAATTTTTAATGAAGCAATAAAGCAAAGTAACATACTACCAATAATGGCACACTCACCGCAATGATATATTTTGTGTTTTGTTTTACCTTGGCCAGTCATGGCCTACTAAAATATAATTTTCTCGGCCAACCAAACTAATACAATAAAACGAACTATAAGTTGTTGCATAAAAACCATAAAATTTAAAATTTAACTACATATATGCTTTGCTAAATTCTACGTAAAAAACTCTACAAGCTGCAGTTTTTGGATAACATATATGTCACCCCATACCCTTGCTGGGTAGGCAAAACAATCTCTGCTTCGTTTGTTCAGAAATCTTTCTCCATGCTTTCCCATTCCTGCATACCTCCCTAGCTTCCGCAAGATTCATACATTGTCTCTGGCATGCCCTTTTATTTTTAAAACTACTTATCTTTCTTTCTTTTATAATATATTCCACTGAATTCAGTCAAGCTTTATGCGGCCTATCAGGCCCGGCCTTACCTCTAACTTAACCCACATATATCTGTTTCGTTGTACATTCTTTCGATGTGTCCAAATCAACGTTGTAAACTGCTTTTGCTTACTTTGTAATTTAAGTTTAACTTTGTTTACCACGGTTCTAGCTCAAATAGGCTTTTATACAATAAAAATGGGAGTGTTCGTTTGTTGGAGTTGATCACTTATTACCAGGTTGGTTTACACTGAACAATGAACTCAAAAACACTTACTTATATATTTACATAGGAATAAACTAAAATAAATCGGATACAAGCGGTCTGGGAGTTGGAAGATTCTCTTAGGAGCCGACAGCGTTCGGTAGCGGGGAGCAGGTTTGACGGACAGCGTATCCCTCTGGTTATGTGTGCTGTGGAAATAACATTAACTGCGAGTTTAGACACTTTAAAAGAACTGATCTTAACATATATATATATATATATATATATATATATATATATATATATATATATATATAGGAAATGTGATTTAGTTTAAAATATTCTAATATTTTAAAGTCAGGACCTGTCTGGTAGTTCCCAGTTGTCGCAACTAGTTTTATGCAGTTATGATATCGGGGTTTATCGTTGGCCAGGTGTTTGCGACGATACGAACCAAACTGAACGATTTCTATATACTTGCTTGTAGGTGAGACAGAAAATCAATACTTTTGAAGGGACTGTTTTATGCTACTAATTTAAAACCAATCTAACTAATATTTACAGGGGTTTATTAACTAAGGGTTATCTATCTATTTGCAGTGTAATGTTAATTACTGGGGATTAAAATATATTCTAATAACGTAACAGATTTTAATAAAATAGAATTGGCGGTATTTAAGAATTACTTAACTCTATGAAAGTAAATATAAATAATCTCGTATTGAGTATACTGGGTGCGGGGACGCGTAATGCGTTGGCCACTTTGGTGCGCTCCGCGCGTCTGGCCGAGCTAACGACAGTAGTATCTACCTGGAATTCCTCTAACTGGGGACGCGTTAATAATAATGAGGTATACCAAACCTTCAGGAACATTTAGTTTCAGGATTGTTTATCAGGTACAGGACAAACCAAACGTTTTGCAGGTACGAGACTATTAAATAAGGATTATTTCTTTAATTATGGGTTATCACTACTTGCGATCTGGATCGTATACAGGTTCAGGACTTCTTTGGGGAAGTGTAATTGTTATCTCGTGATGAGCAGGTCTTCTAATCAGAAGTACTCTTTAAAAAGAACTAATTTTAAACGGTTATTTACGTTAAGTGAGATTAAAAGTTAATACTCACTGTTTTACGTAAGGTTTTCGTAATTTACGAAACTGGGCGACCGAAATATGATCTAATTGCTGGCGACCTGTCGCTTTCGATCAGTAGGCTCCCTGCTCGTCGTTTCTAAGTAGTCTGTGAAGGCGTGCTATTCCGCATTAGTGTAAAATATGTGTAGAACATCAATTGAAAGATTCTGGGCTTATACCCATTGCGCTGTTTAATTGAAATCCCGGGAATTGGTAGAATTCAGGTAATCCGCCGTTGTTTCCAAGGGAGTAAGTGAAAGACTACGTTGGGAGTAATCCCCAGCGTGGCGTCGTTTATTAACGTATGTCTACGGTTGTGTAATTAACTTACATGCAGGTGATCACATATTTAAACAGCAATAAGCTCTGGTGTCTTGGAATAATTGCGGCCGGATTGAATCGAGTTTACTCAACGAACATGAGGATCAAAAAGCACGGTCTACAGCGGGGGTCGCGGTTTTATTGAGAATCCGCGGACGGCGAAGACGGTTTCTGGTGGCGATTCTAATGCAGAGATTGGTTGTCAGGAATCTCATGCCCACGGCATATATTTTGCTTTCGTTTTTTTTGCCTCACTTCCATACAGTACTAACGGGACAAATACGCTATTGTAGTTTGCTCGTTTCGCAGATACCCGCATGCTTTCGTTTTTCATTATCGTCCGTATACTCAACCACTTTCATTCCAGCATTGACCCGTCGTCCAATCTCGCTATCCATTGTACCATCTAAAATCAACATTCTACCCAGATATACCAACTCGTCCACTTGTCCACAATTTCATATTACAGAGTAAATACTGTACTCTCCTTTCCACCTTCCCGATTGAAAACAACAATCTTAGTTTTGTTCACGTTTACCTTTAGATCCATGCTCTCACAGATTGTGTCAAACTTCCTCAGAGCAGTTTGTAGCTCATCCGCACTGTCACATAGTAAGACTGTGTTATCTACATACACCAGAACTCGTACATTTACATCACCAGCCATTACACCATTTGTATCGGTACATGCTTGCCTAACACATCAAACAACCTTGTCACACTCAATATTAAAGTATTCACTCACACCTCCTATCACCCTAACACATGCACGGCTACCTTTGTATACTGCCCTGTATAACCTAAAATAATTTAAAAATATGCGCCTGAGTTCTTGCTACCACACAATCAAAATGTTCTCCTATTCCATCTAATAAGGGAGGTATCGTCGTCCAATCTCGCTATCCATTGTACCATCTGAAGTCAACATTCTACCCAGATATACCAACTCGTACACTTCTTCCATAATTTTATCATGCAGGGTAAATACTCTACTCTCCTTTTCACCTTCCCTATTGAACACCAAAATCTGTGTTTTGTTCACGTTTACCTTTAGGTCCATTCTTTTTTCTTTTTTAGACTAGATCAAACTTCCTAAGAGCAGTTTGTTACTCATCCGCATTCTCGCTTAATATGGCTGTGTCATCTGCGTACACCAAAACTCGTACGTTTACGTTACCGACCATTATACTATCTGTTTCGGTTAGTGCTTGCCTCATATCTCGTCTTACCCTAACACATGTGCATCTACCGCTGTATACTGCCCTTATTCCGTTTATTAGACCTTTACGCTATATTCATTTAATATTTATATTATATATAAAAACTCAATCATACTTTTAGATTCACCTCTTTGTCATATGTACCGGGTTAGTCATTAAGGAAGGACGCCGGCTATATCCCAGAACCCGCTTATGTTACGACTTCAAAAAAAAAAAATTCTTCAGTAAATGTGGCCAAGAGAAAATGCTGGAAATAATTTTAAAGTTTGTAAATAGACGGCCAGGTGGCGTAACTGCTGTAATAAACTAAAAAATGTCTAATAAGTAACAGAAACTTAAGGAAAAGGTATATCGAAAATATCGTAGTCAGGTTTTTCGTAGGGGGAGCTGCGAAAGTTGTCAGACAAACACGTAATTATCTTCGGAACCAGTCATCGAATCTTAAAAAGTAATATTTCGTTGGAAAGGTTTTTTCTTGCGCTATTCGTTGATGTATTAAAAAGTTAAGTATGATTAACGAACAAAAAGCTAGAGGACGCTTTTCAAACATTGCTGAAATTTTAGCGATTTTCTTCAAAATGTTAAATAGAATATAAAATTAAAATTTATATTTAAGTCAGAAAAAGCATAAAATTTCGCCTATACCCTGAAAATTTTAAGTCGATAACTATGTTGGTTTCAATTTTATACCTACTTTAAGTTCAGATCCACGGTAATGATTTTGTAGTGCCACAGTCATCCAATAACACTACCAGACCAACAATGCATAATGACGATTTATCCATAGTAACATTAATTTTATCAATGTCAGTGCCAAGGAAATGTTATCCTGAAATTTCCTCACAAAATTACCTGCGGTTTTGCGGTGTATTGTGATACGAGTTTCTTTGACTTATTGCCACATTCTTTTTGCCAACAATGCCCTCTAACCAGGAAGCATATGATATGCTTGCACTATATTTCGAGTGCATGCAGAATTCTACTGTTGCTGCACGATTGTATGCGACTCGTTTTCCAGAAAGACGGCATTACGAAAAGAGACTTTTTACTCGATTATCACAACGATTGAGAGCTACAGCTCCAGTTACTCACAGAGCACGCAGATCCCGAACGGAAGAAAATGTTATAAACGTTCTAGCATATATCGAAATTAATCCACATAGTAACACAAGAGCAATAGCTCATGACTTGAGACTAACACAAACTACTACTAGCGTATTGTGAAAGAACATAAGTAAGTTTTAAATAAAAGTTAGCTATTAAAAGTAGTAAAGTTATAGCTATTAAAAAACCATAACTTCAATTTTAATCTGGATTATATCCATAGCATGTAGTCCTTCATCAGTCACTAACTGCAGCTGATTATGAGCAACTACTGCTATTGGCTGTCGAATATGCTCACAGATAATCAACATCTGTTATCGCAAATATTGTGGACTGACGAGGCTACATTCCGCAGTGATGGTGGAGTAAATCATCATAACATGCATTATTGGTCCAGAACCAATCCTCGTTGGATGCCAGCAATTCAACATCAGGGCTGGTGGAGCGTCAATGTTTGGTGTGGTATTTTAGGAGGTCGAATTATTGGTCCGCACATTTTTGACGCACCACTTAATGGTGAAACGTACCTTAATTTCTTGCGAAACGATTTGCCGTTACTTTTAGAAGATGTGCCGTTGCTTACTAGGCAGCGGATGTTTTTCCAACATGACGGCTGTGCGGCACATTTTTCAGTACGCGTGCGTCAATTTTTGAGTAACACCTTTCCTGATACATGGATAGGAAGAGGGAGCTTTTTTCCATGGCCAGCTAGGTACCTACATTTCCTTATTCATTCTTAACTTTAACAGCTTAATAACCATTACCATTGTTACCTTCTAGGTCCCCCGATCTAACTTGTTTAGATTTTTGTTTTTGGGGAAGAATAAAGGACCTTGTTTTTACAACCAGGCTAACTACGCCTGAAAATATGGTCATTAGGATAAGAAATTCCATTCGCACCCTCTCCACAGCGGAGATAGAAACCGCTGTGTTGTCAACGCAACAGCGGTTGCAACTGTGTATTGATAATGATGGCAGACAATTTGAGCATTTAGGTCGCCACTGAGTAATGGCGTACTACTCATCTCTAGTTAATTTTCGATGGCCCACCCGGTGTAATTATTAACCAACGGTAATAAACTAACCCCAGAAACTCGATGATAATAACTGTCAGTATTATCGAATTTCTGGTGTTAACTCTCAGGGCAGAGTTAACCCGTGTTTATAAAAGCTGGCCTAAGTAATAAACTATTATGTCAAAAAACTTTGCGTTTTATTGTTTTTGGATCTGCACTTAAAGTAGGTATAAAATTGAAACCAACAGAGATATCGACTTGAAATTTTCATGGTATAGACAAAATTTTATACTCTTTCTGACTAAAATATAAAAAACATATCATTCTATTTAATATTTTGAAGAAAATGGCTAAAATTTCAGCAATATTTGGAAAGCGTCTGCTAGCTTTTCGTTCGTTAATCAAACTTAACTTTTTAATACATCAACGAATAGCGCAAGAAAAGACCTTTCCAACGAAATATTATTTTTTAAGATTCGATCACTGGTTCCGAAGATAATTACGTGTTTGTCTGACAACTTTCGTAGCTCTCCCTACGGAAAACCTGTGAAGTTAGAGAAAAACTTCTTATACAAAAAATGGGTAAAATTGTCCCAACAATACAATACTATTTCGACCTCGACCGCTTCTTGTAGCTAGGTCGATCCGTGGCATTATAAAATTTTGTCAAATCGAAAGGACGTGGTTAAGTTAGCTTCGGCTTATACCTTGGGTTAGTCAAACATGTGCGAGTGAAAAATGCCAATTTCTAAATTAAAAAGTTGGTCACCACAAAGGTGGATTCTTTGAACATATTTTTGTAATCCAGCGGTTTGAATATTAATAATAAACAAAAATAATAGTAATCTAATCAGTAGAATCATAGCATTGAATTTCTAGAAAAAGTGCGGTTCCTTTAAACCTATGTCAGGTACCACTGTTAAAACTCATACAATCGTAAAGTAAACTTAAAGCGCAAATACCACTCGTTTGTCTAAGGTTTTAACATTTTGCAATAACAATAATAAATATAGAGGACTAATTAAATCACTTATTTTAAACCACAGTAGCGCGTGGTATATAAAGCAATCATAAAAACGTATTTGTAACAGTAAGATAAGGGTTGACATGCCAGATGTGATTCATAAAAATGTACAGCTCTGTAATAAAGTCCTTTCTATAACAAACCCAAACATAATCATTGTCATAAGAATTCAGGTTATTAGCTTAAATGATAAAAATAAAAATAAATATAACCAAATTTAAAAAAACAAATAAATATAAATTAAATAAACAAATAATGTGTAATCGAAAATCTAAATTAAAAATAATTAAATGATTTTTTTCTCAAACAAATAACAGCAAGTGCGGTACCAAAAAACTCGTAGTGAACAATATAATTTAAATACGAACTGTTTGTAATTAAGTAAGTAAAACAAATACAAATACAGTAAGTATAAAAATTTATATTATTTTAATCTTTCTTGTCTCAGTCTCTATTTTCTACTTCTGCAGTTTTCAAATTTTCCATATCTCAAAAGATAATTGAGGGGGTACCAACATTTAAAATTTTTACCCCCTAATATACATAAATAAAGAAAGTTACTAAAGTCTTGTTTGTGGATTCCTTCGTTTCACATAAAAACAGCAAAGTGAGGCGAAACTCTCAACCTTCCACCTTTTACAGGAACCGAGATCCTCTGCAAATATACCCCCAAAATTGGATACTCTGTACGTCATTTTGACGATAAAAGAAAAAAAAATTTGTGAATTAATTTTTAATAATAGGTACATCTTAGTAATCGTTAAATAATTGTACCTTTCTGATAACCGAATGAACGTTTTTCAAACAATTCTTATGGGAAATACTAATTTTAAATGTTCATAGGGTTTTTGTAAAAGTCGTATTTCTTAAATAAAGTTCTAATTTAATAAACCACTACTTTCATTCAATTCGATAATACCATTTATAGATGGGGATGAAAAACGGAACAAAACTGTTAGTATGTATTCTTTTTATATACTATGTGAACAAAGGAGGGGGCACGTTTTAAATGTAAAATACCTTTCGGTCAGAATTTAACCAAATTTTGATATGTTCTAGAACTTGACCAATTGATCAAATGTCTTAATTGCCCGAAAGCTCAAAGCTCAACAGTTTTTGATATACAGGGTCTGCAACATCACTATTTGATACTTTCAATATATCATAAAATGGACATTTTTGCCAATATTAACGCAAAACTTAGTGGAATGTTATTTTTTTGTGCTACTGGTTACAACCTTTTCTTTACTTTCATTATTTTTGTACATACATCTGATATACAGGGTAAGACCAAATATAAATATCTGAAAAGAATTATACGGTGGTATTGTTTTGATATTTTGGTGAATGGAAGTTAACACATATATATGTCCATTTAAATTATTATTGCAAGTTAAGTCCCCTAGACGTCCGTTATACAGAGTGTTTCATTTCTTTAATAGATTTAATTGAGTATTATTATACTTCCTAGTTAATTTTCTGATAACTTAATTGAAATGTCTATATTAAAATAAACTATTTGCTAACTGTATATACCTACATAATAGTCACGATGTGTTTATACTGATACTGGGTGTCCAAGTACAAAGGACCAAAGCGATATCTTAAACTTCATATAGGTACGGAAAAAACCGTTAACATAAAAAATCCCTTGCAATTGGATGTCGTTGCGAAATACAAAGCTTTTGGAGATTGACAGATAGAAAGGTTAGATGTGCTTCATTTATTATGCTCACTATTTTCTAATAAAATTTTCAGTAGATTCTTTTGATAAAGAAGGCGCTTGTCGAAGTTCATCTTTATTTTGCAAAACTAAGAAAAGAAAATTCTTTAAGATACTAGTGTCTTCACTGTTCACACTATCGACAGACCGGTTTCGCAGGTCTACCTCCATCATCACTACCGCTTTGTACAGTAATTGGAAATAAGAAATGTTTATGTAGAAACGTTAATGAACGTATTTTAATATATTAAAAATATCTAAGCTTAATAAGATATCAGTTAACTGAACTGATGAGGCAGAAAACAGTAAATAATTTTTGGTCTTGATATAACCATTGTCATAGAAATCAAAAAGTTGCATAATCAAATGTTAAATGTCTATCACCTCCACGTTATTTGCATCTAGTATATGATTTAAAACATTTGTAGAAGGATATTTGATTAGCTCTTGATACCTAGCGTATCCTAAAAAGCATAGTACAGCTGCCACATGAGAACAAGTACCTAAAGTTCTGGCACCAGTCTTGCAGGTGCAGTAAGTACCTAATATTGGGTTATTCCTCATTATTCGGTACAAATGCAATCCACAACTGGTAACGAGTAGCATTTCTGAGGCGAGAATATATCCTTACCCGTATAAAACCGGATTCGTAGTTTTCATCAAATTGATATTGAACCTGGCGGTCCTCTGTTTCATTGTCCTCTATATATAAGAAGGAGCAAGCTTTAATTGAAAAATACCTACAGTTAACTCTTTAAGATAGTAATGTGACAAACGTGGGAATGAGGGAACGATAATTTCATTTAAATCAACCCATCTGCCCCTTCTAGCGCGTAAGTTTTCCTCCTCAACCCTGGCTTGAACAACATTTGGCTCTTGAACTTTTTGAAGAATATTTTCAGCTAGCTCAATAGTAGCATCTTGCATTAAAATGGGTGGAAAATATTTATTTATGATTGCTCCAGCAATTTTAAGAAAATCAGCAATATTATAAATGTGGTTTTTATCTTAAAGTTAAAAATTTAAAATTGATTTTTAAGTGCCCATTGCGTGCTTCTACGATCCACCTGGTTTTCGTAACGAGACGACTATCATTAGCCTCTTCTGTGGATAACTGTAGCTGACCTCTGGGCAAAAAGGCTGGAATTTTAAAATTAATACTTAATCTATTTAAAGCTGGAATACCATCCAAGTACCCGCGGTCGAGAATGAAAATATCTCCTTCATTAAACCATTCACGCATTCCATTCACATCTCTATTAAATTCACTTATAAGTATGTTAGCATCGTTGTTTTCAGAATTTGAGAAATATGGCCCTTGAATGTCTAGAATAAATCCGCTCGGGGCAACAAGCAGAGATGGCTTGATAAGATGTTTACCCTTATAAATACAGTAGGACTGTTGCAACACTTTAAAACAAGAACTTTTCTCTATTTCTAGATAAGTACAGTCATTATACACTATAATTTGAGGCCGATCCAGGTTTTGATTATATAGACGATTTGCAAAAGGAGTTACATGATTTTCGATGTAGCTGTCTCTTGTTGTAGCAGTAAATCCAATATTTTGTGGTAAAAATCTTGCAGAGAGAGATTGTCTAACTAGAGATATAGATAAACTGGCTTGTTGTCTTGTGGAATAATTAAAAATAACCGCTAAAAAACTATCACTAAGACTTTGTCGTAACTTGCACAGGAATGCTAAGAGATCTTTTTTACTTATGTATCTCAAAGAATTTCCTATTCTAACGGGGTCACAAAAGTTGAAAAGATTATTAAATTGATCTTTGGTTATAGGAGAAACTGCTTTAAATTGAGAATCTGTGAAGTTATTTTCGTCTTCGTAAGCCGTGTGGTAGCTTTTTTTCTTAATTTCCTTACGTAATGCTTGTAAAAAAATATAAATCTCATTACCTGCTAACAATGACCGATTTACATATCGTAACCCATGGAGCAGAAACTCAAACAGATTACCACTCTCATCCAAATGAATATTACAGCAGTACGTATTTTCTGGCAACAAAAATATTAATTCTACCGTTCATGGATATTTTATGTATATCATTCCCATCGTTACAAATGCAGCATAAGTGAGTTGATCTTTGTAGCACATTTAATCGCAAACAATTTGGGTTATTGTCTATTGCTTGAATTTCCCTTACAATAGAAATATTGCAGACATTGCAGATTCGAGTTTCTTCTATTATGACCCGCTCTGGTAGATTTGCTTCGCGGCGACGTGCAATCACAATTTCCTGCTTTCTAGCATTTACCTCACCACTTATTTTCACCATAACCCTAGGAACTAAAGCATTTCCACAAGCAAAACATGGAATTCGATTCATTTTTCACATAAACTCTTCAACGATTTTAATTCAAAAGTAGATTTGCAACTAGCATCAACAATATCACTTAATTAGTGGATTAATTTTGACGTTTCATACCACCTACTATATTGTTGTTATTTTATAAGTTTGGGAATAGAAAACATAATAATTGTAGTATGAAAAACGGAAAGAAATGTGCAAAATGAGAAAAAAATCTAGTTGTACGAATAAAAGCAGAAGAAAAAGCGCAATACCACATTACGGTTTTGGTTTAAACGAATAAGTAAATACTAAATATAACTTTATTAGAAAATAGTGAGCATAATAAATGAAGCACATCTAACCTTTCTATCTGCCAATCTCCAAAAGCTTTGTATTTCGCAACGACATCCAATTGCAAGGGATTTTTTATGTTAACGGTTTGTTCCGTACCCATATGAAGTTTAAGATATCGCTTTGGTCCTTTGTACTTGGACACCCAGTATCAGTATAAACACATCGTGACTATTATGTAGGTATATACAGTTAGCAACTAGTTTATTTTAATATAGACATTTCAATTAAGTTATCAGAAAATTAACTAGGAAGTATAATAATACTCAATTAAATCTATTAAAGAAATGAAATACTCTGTATAACGGACGTCTAGGGAACTTAACTTGCAATAATAATTTAAATGGACATATATATGTGTTAACTTCCATTCACCAAAATATCAAAACAATACCACCGTATAATTCTTTTCAGATATTTATATTTGGTCTCACCCTGTATATCAGGTGTATGTACAAAAATAATGAAAGTAAAGAAAATGTTGTAACCAGTAGCACAAAAAAATAACATTCCACTAAGTTTTGCGTTAATATTGGCAAAAATGTCCATTTTATGATATATTGAAAGTATCAAACAGTGATGTTGCAGACCCTGTATATCAAAAACTGTTGAGCTTTGAGCTTTCGGGCAATGAAGACATTTGATCAATTGGTCAAGTTCTAGAACATGTCAAAATTTGGTTAAATTCTGACCGAAAGGTATTTTACATTTAAAACGTGACCCTTCCTTTTCCTTAACCACACTCTCTCATTGTAATAGTAAAACATTATACATTATAAAGCATATAAGCAAGGTGTTGGTTATCGTTAAATTGTTAGACGCAAATAAAATTATACGGCAAATAAATACATCAAACATAAAAAGATAAAAATAGAATGAAAGGAAGAAATGCTAACTTACCCACTATTAATAAAATGGAAAGAATCGTGTGATTAATTACGTCCTGATCTATTTATAAAAGATATTTTAAATAAATGTCAAATTTTGTGCTGTAAAGCTAAAGTTAAACTTTAAAATTCATAGGAAAATTTTACGATGATAATGAAATTCTTATATTTCTTACGTCATATAAAGTGCAGTTATAAAAGCATTATCGGCAAGCTCCTAAATTGTTGAAAATTTAACTCGAGCAAGATATATATACATACCACTGTAATTCTACAAAGGAAACAAATGTAAAGGTACCTATTTTATTCAGTGCTAGTAAATAACGTTATGGCAAGTAAAACACGGAAAGTTTTCGTGCGCCTTTATAATGTTAATTTGCTTTTTATTACACCTTATCTCAAACTAACAAACAACAAAACAATAAAACTCACTGCAATACAGTATTTCTGAATTTAGATAAGAGTTGGCTGAATATTTTGGTATTAAAGCTTACCTGTCCTAATCTGTTGCAATCGTTCAAATTTAATGCCTCTCATGTTTACCTTCAAACCACAAAATTTGCACCATGGAATATTAAGATAAAAACACGTTTATGAAGCTAGGGTTTTTCATTTTATTCCAAGCCGCAGGAACATAAAATAACATGGTTATTAGCAAATTTGCTGAAAACAGTATAATGTTATTTGGGGTAAAAATGATGGACTCACGATGGATTTTGTTCTTCAGCTGAACGACTAATTTTACAACATAAAAAACCTAGTATTTAAGCAAATAATAAAAATTTAAATCAGCCAACTCGCAAAATTTTCCCACTTTAAATAAGTAAACGGCGTAAATTATTTAAAAACTGAAAAATGAATCATTAAAACACAGATTTATTATATTTAAATTATAGCATAATATGTAAATTGTAATGTAGGCACCATTAAATTTTCTCAAGTACAAACGTTGATTAAATTAAAATAAAGTTTTGTCAGATTTTAACATGCGATCTAATTTGCTCTTTATCTTCTTATCTCTTGCCTTTGAATAGTTTACATTCAAAGCCGTTTCCAAGAAAGTCTTTATTAGATTTAAACTAACCTCGTTAAAGATTATTTAATGTCAATGTTATAAGTTATTCTTTATTTCCTTAATTAATTTTTCTTATTTATTTATTTATGAATAATCTATAAGTAATATTTCTGTAACACTTCATATAAAGTTGAGACGTTCAATCATAACATTACACGAGTTTCATTTATTGCGTTTAATGTTCCTTTACCGAAAACTACATTACGCTCATCTCTAATGTAAATGTTACTTTTATTACTCCGTAACCATCTACCTATCTCCACCACATTTCACAGACGTCTAGATTTTTAGATCTAAAAAATCACGTAAAATTTAAATGCAATCTCTACTCAAGTTTATGAGTTATTCAGGTCAAACAAGAAATTAAATCTTGCTTCTTCTTACGTAACTTTATCACCACCAGAAATCAATTTAATTAAGAGGAGCGTTTTGAAAAGTTCCTGCATAAAAGATTAATTTTAATTGGCTGTTAGGACGCCGTTTTCACACTCACCCAATATAACAGAATTTGACGTTTGACATACATATTTATTGCAACAAACGTCTTTAACTACGTTTTTACTTTATCCTACATTTTCTTTGAATTGTGTGTCTATGTGCCAAAATTTAAACAAAATGCAGCAGTTCTTATCAGAACTAAATTAGCTATATCTGTGTCAAGCATAGGCGTTGACGAGGATGCATTTACGTGAAAACTTTTTACCAATACACATTTATTTTACTTCTTTACATTTTCTCAATTATGTCGATAAAGAAAGACAAAATATTAATTTTAAACTGTTATCGCTATCCGCTATTAATTATTATATGAACATCTAATACAGAAAACTGTAAACCTCACATGGCCACACGCTCGCCCCTTAAAATGTTTCAATCTCATTATAATCATACTTTCTCCACTCTCAAGTTACGAAAGGAAATTTTAAGAACTGACCAATAAGTATTGTTGTTCTCTGCCCTTTACATGCGATCCGACAAAGGGAATTGAACGTTCTTTATTCTGTCCCCACTAATCAAAAAGTCTGTGCACGCCTATGGAATCAAGTCTTAATATTACAAGATATGGATTCGACACCAAGTACAACTAACGCGAACGTACCTCCTGTAAAAAAAACGTACGCGGTTAAATTTGGGTCATTTGTCAATGTCGGATATGCAGTTCATATTAAACATGTACAGAGTGGCCAACTAAGAATGCGAGGTACTGTATCTGGGAAACTATCCATCGTAGAGGCTTGCGCAAAAAAAAGTTATACTAAAACGGCCAATACAAAAATCTGGAAAATATTTTCAAGTTTCTGAAATAACCGCTAAGGGGCATAACTGCAATATTGAATCTAAAAAAGTGATGTTTCTGTGAATTCTGCTATATTAACCTAATAAAAAAATAACTGATCTTTGAAGTTGAGGATAATCTGAACTTTTTTTGTTTGGCACTTTTTGACGTATGTCTAAGTGGTGGGGGGTATTCAAAGGTTTCCTTAAATAACCCCCTGTATCTTCGAAACGGCTAAGCCGATTTTAACAAACTTGGGCGCGTTGAAATGAGCTATTCTTGGGCTACAAATGTTATAATATTTGAAGTTTTGTTAGTTTCACATGTCGTCGGTAGAGGGGTTTGTTCGACATTCCGACAGAAACGGTTAATTTTCGCAAAAAAAATTAAATGCATTTCTATGACTTTTTTGCATGAACAAGTAGTTAAATGATGCCTAAACAAGCTCGAGAAAACTGCATCTCGATATCTTGTTCCTAACCTAAAATATCAACCAAAAAAAACTTTATACGAAAATCACTTAAATTTTTATTTTTTTTAATTTTATTTTTCTGGAATTGTTTCTATTATGTAAGTTGTGGCCCTAAAAAGTACCGATTTAAAGGAGGAAGCCTCTCATGACTAGGCAAAACTGTAGCTTCAATTTCGGCTCTCGGTATGTTACGTATTGCTTTACGAATCCGGTTTTTCATATCTTCTCTAGTAGTAGGTTGAGTCCGAAACACGATGTCCTTTAAGGTCCCCCATAAATAAAAATCGAGGCAAGTTAAGTCTGGCATTCTCGGAGGCCATGGAAACAGACTTCCTCTTCCAATCCACCGCTGTTGAAATACTGCATGAATATGCTCTCGCACATTAATAGCAAAATGTGCTGGGCAACCATTCAACTGCAAAAACAATTTTTGCCTTGTTTCCATAGGCACATCTTCCAACAACAACGGTAATTGATTGGCCAAAAAGTCAAGAAATACATTGCCATTCAAGGATATGGCCCAATAATTCTGCTTCCCAGTATGCCACACCATACATTTCAACTCCAACGTCCTTGGCGCTGAACTTGACACGCAACCAATGGGGATTTTCTGCAGACCAATAAAGCATATTGTGCAGATTAACTCTCCCGTCACTACTGAAGGTGCCTAACATCCAATGGCAATAGTCTAACCTTCGATCAAAATCTTCCTCTTTCAAGGCCTGATGAAAAACGACATGATGTGGGTGCATTCTTAAAGTAACTAAAAAGAGCTTAAACGAATACCTATATATTTTGATGGCCATTAGAACTTACATATGGTCCTTCAAAATATTTTGAACCGTTGTCCGTGATATGCCCAACTCAGTGGATAATGCTCTTGTGCTAACATGAGGATTTCCTTCAATATAGCAGTACACGGTTAATATTTTCTTGTGTTCTTCCAATTCTTTGCCGTTGAAACGCAGGCCGAAAACTACCATTAGCTCATAAGCTCGCCACTAATCGGGGAAAAACTCTTACATCGCAAGGACGCCGATTTGGATATCGAGCCGCGTAAACTCTTTTAGCTACTACGGCATTCTGAAGACATTCAAAATAAACCGCAAGCATATCAACAGCTTCATTATTCGTAAAACGCATTTTGAAAGCACAAAATTGCTCAAAGTAACGCGAAAGTATTGACAATTTGAGGATTATGTATGTTTTGTTTAGGTGTCTGTTTCCATTGCCTGCTTCTATTAATTGTATTTTTCGTATATATCCATAGTGAATACGCATTTAATCAAACAAAAATCGCAATTTCTAGTAATTTCAAAAAGGGTGATTTTATTCTGGTGAATAAATTTACAAACATTTGAAATCCCAATTTCTAGATAACCTATTCAGAGCCGACATTGAAGCTGCAGTTTTGTCTACCCATAAGAGGCCTCAGCAATGCACAGAGTGATGGTCAGTATTTCGAGCATTTACGGGGCATTAAAACCTTCCTCCTTTAAATCGGTCCTTTTTAGGGCCAAACACATAATAGAAACAATTCCAGAAAAATATGTTAAAAAAATAAAAATTTAAGGGATTTTCGTATAAAGTTTTCTTTGGCCGATATTTTAGGTTAGGAACAAGATATCGAGATGCGGTTTTCCGAGCTTTTTAGGTATCATTTAGCTACTTGTTCATGAAAAAGTCATACCAATGCATTTAATTTTTTGCGAAAATTAACCGTTTCTTCGGAATGTCGAACAAAGCCCTATAGCGACGACATGTGAAACTAACAAAACTTCAATTATTTTAACATTTGTAGCCCAAGAAAAGCTCTTTCAACGCCCCAAGTTTGTTAAAATCGGATTAGTTTCGAAGATACAGAGGGTTATTTAAGAAACCTTTGAATACCCCCCACCACTTTATTTTTAGACATACGTCAAAAGTGCCTAACAAAAAGTTCAATTATCCTCGACTTTAAAGATCAGTGAATTTTTTATTAGGTTAATATAGCAGAATTCATAGAAACATCACTTTTTTAGATTCAAGATTGCAGCGGCCATTTCAGAAACTTGAAAATATTTTCCAGATTTTTGTATTGGCCGTTTTAGTAATAATTTCTTTTTGCGCAAGTCTCTACGATGGATAGTTTCGCAGATACAGTACCTCGCATTCTTAGTTGGCCACCCTGTACAAGCAAATCATTTCCGATACTCCCAACATGAAAATAACTACCATTGTCATGAAAATTGCAGATACTCCAGGTAAGAAAGATAGGAAATTTCATTTGAATAGGTTTTTTAAAGTAAACACTTTTTACACAGAAGTTGCAAAATCCATTGTGTCCCGTACGAGTATAGAGAGTGGAACTGTTACACCTTCAAAAGATTCTAGTGTAAATGTAGTTACATTGTACGATAAAACTACTAAAAAATCAATTCGACAAATAATACAACAAAGAACTTCTAACTTTAAACAAAATATTAAACGAAATGAGTCTCTGTATAAGCTAGTGAAATAGATTAATTTTAAGTAAGTATTGTTAACAACCTTACGAATTCTTCAGATATTTGAAACATAGTCGAAAAAATGTATTAATTGAACATGATGACATAGTAAGATGAAGACGAAGATATCTGAGAGCAATAAGATAGTATAGAAAAAAAGGTCGAGTTATTTACCATCTTAACGAAACATAGATAAACGAAGGTCACACAACACAAAAAGTGTGGACTGATGTTAACATTCCTAATCGTAAACAAGCATTTGTGGAAAGACTATCCACGGGTTTAAAAAAACCTTCAGGGAAAGCAAAACGCCTTAGTATTTACTTGTTGGCTCTGATATGGGTTTTCTAAGCGACGGGTTACTCCTTTTTGAAGTCCGATTATTATCAAGAAATTATTGCTGCAGTATCTGAAAAATGGCTTACCAGGTTATTAAATAAAATTTCCGATAATGCAGTAATCGCCATGTCTCGGAAAAGCGAAATGGAATTTATTGATGATATTTATTTAATATCATTTAAATAAAGACAAATATGATGCATACACGGTTGATGAAATGACAAAATGTAATAACAAGATTGTTTTGAGATTCGCACCTTACCAATGTGAACTCAATCCAATTGAGTTGAACATGTTACGGCAGCTGATTAGAAAAACTGTTCGCCACGTTATTATTGTATGTACAATTAATGATTATATATATATATATATATATATATATATAAGTAGTAAGTACACCATTACTTTTGTACTACGTACGTATATTTGGATTCATTTTTGTCATTTTCAATATTGAGCTTAAATTGGTTGTATTAAGAGCTTTTGGCTGTATAATTACAATTGCGTACATAGTATTCTGATTAGGATTAAATACCACGTACTTTTAACCGATTGGTCGTGATCTCTGGCTTTGATTGTTTAGCACCACACTCAGATGCTCTGATTGGAGGATAATTTGCATTCTGATTCGTTATGGCAAATTTGAAATAGGAGCTAATGCTAACTTGTAAGACAAGCGTAAATCTTCAAAACTTGTCCTTGGGCCTTCCTTATCGGTCCTGGTTAAATGGTATAGCCTAACCTTATAAGACAAGTGCAGAATCTAGTTTATTACGAATCTTTGGTGCAATTGTATGTGTTCTAACTAAAGACAGTATATTCGGTCATAAAAATTTGTATTCTAATAAGATGGTCTAGCATTGTAAGACAGGACTTGTATCAGGTCAGGCCCTTTAATTAAAATTGATTTTAGCAATCTAGTCGTGTATAGACTAATGGTTTCTGAATAGAAATGCACGTCTCTCTTGTTGTGGAACTCTTAATTAAAACAAGTTCTAAATCAGAGTAGGATGGTTGAAAAACAAACATTATACAGTAACTGGATTATCTCATCATTTATAATTAAACATGTAGTGAAAAACTTATTTACAAAATCAAGCATTGGTAAATTATTTATTCTAAAATTCAAAAACATATCCGAATAGTAATCCTGCAGTATTGTTTTGTTGTAGCGGAACCATCTAGAATTCTTCTCAAGGAAACATAAATGGTAACCTATCGTAAAGGAATCAGAACATTTATTACCATTCGTCAATGTAGATACAGTCCAATGCTGACCTGGTTTGTTTGGTGGATTCGTGTTTGCAATAATTGCACAAGGTCTAGGTGCGTGTCGTGTCGTTATCAACACCTCTAAACCCTTGTACGTCCAAGTACATGTCCATCTTTTTTCACTTGCTACTGGATACAGAACTTTGTGATCTAGAGTTGTCCATTTTAACAGACGAAATACGAACATTCCGATCTTTTTATCGATCTAAATCACGTTATCAAATTCACGACCAAACAGTTAACGGTTTCTAGAGCTTCTTCAAACCGATTCTAGGCGAAACCGTTTCTAACTAAATTTTGTGTGCTAGCGTTTCAGACAAGTCAAGTTAGTTGAATTAAACAGTAGCCGTTGTAATCGCTTTCGATATATCGTTTTCATTCAAAAATGAATACCCGTACCAAATAATTGATATCTATAAACCATTGTAAAGTCTTTGTAAGGCCTTCGAAAATTTGTTGACCGTCAAATATCGACATGTAATTTTAAATTCTGTGATGTTGAACGGGTTTAATAATCACCGTTGAAGGCTTTTTGCGACAAAAAAAAAAAAAAAAAAAAAAAAAAAAAAAAAAAAAAAAAAAAAAAAAAAAAAAAAAAAAAATTTTTTTTTTTTTTTTTTTTTTTTTTTTTTTTTTTTTTTTTTTTTTTTTTTTTTTTTTTTTTTTTTTTTTTTTTTTTTTTATCATTGTGCCATAATACAACTAAATGTATGCTCTTGGCCTCCTTTCATAATTTAGCGTTTCGATATATGAGCGGTAGTAGGTGTTGTTTGGTTGTGACACCATCTTCTGATTTAAATAAACCTCCACCTGTGAGAAAACGAATGCATCCAATTGTTTACGGTACTACAACATGCATCAGTAATGCTGTATCTTCCTCAGAACTTTAGCTGTGATTTCAACATAGTCTGACTTAAATCTATGTATCGTTTATTTGGGACTACAAATTCTTTGGCGTCATCACTAAGAGCTGATAATTTGTAAAATATCCATTCACCATCGACGGTAAAATGAACAGATCCAATTCGGACTTGACGCATTCCTATTGAGCATTAAAAAATTGAAAATATATCGTTAAGGGTTTTCTTTTAACCTGGTAGAGCTGGTTTAAATGTACTCTTTAAGGAAATCATTATATCGATTTTTCCCCAAAAACCAAAAAATTTTAAAAGGTTTTAAAATTAAAATTTTAAAAAAAAAGGATGTTTTAGATCCTTAAAAGATTTTTTATTTTCCATTTTAAAAATTTTTTTTTTTTTTCCAAATTGTTTTAATTTTTCCCTTTTTTTATTTTAAATTTTATTTTCTAAGGTTTTTTTAAAAGTTTTCATTTTAAATTTTTTTTTTCCAAATTATTTTAAATTTTTTTTTTAAAATTTTTAACAATTTAAATTTAAATTTTACCCAAATTTTTTAAACTTTAAATTTCATTTTAATTTTTAAATTGTTGAAAAATTTTTTACTTAAATTTTTAAAATTTTTTTAAATTTTTTAATTTTTAAATTTTAAAAATTTTAAAAGGAATTTTTAAATTTAAATTCCTTTTTTTAATTTTTTTTATTTAAATCCTTTTAAACCAATTAATTATTTTAAAAAACCCTTTTAAAATTTTTTTAAAAAAAAATTTTTAAAATTTTTATGAATTTTAAATTACCAAATTTAAAAATTTTTAAATTTTTTAAAAGTTTTAAAAAAAATTTTTTCTTTTGGTTTTTTTAAAAAATAAACAAAAGGGTTTTTGTTTTGGGCATTGGGTAATTGGTTTTTAAAATTTTAAATTTAAAAAAATTTAAAGGGAAAATTTCTTGGATTTAAAATTTTTAAAATTATTAAAAAAAAAAAGGATAAAAATTTTAAAAAAAATTATAAAAAAGTTTTTAAAAAAGGAAAAAAAATTTTTAATAAATATTTTTTAAAAAATTTAAAATAATTTTTAAAACTTTTTTTTTTTAATAAACCTGTTAAAAAATTTAAATTTATTTTTAAAAAACATTTTTTTTTAAAATTTTTTTTTTTTTTTTGTTTTTTTTTTTGAACAGTTAACGGTTTCTAATTCTTCAAACATTCTAGGCGAAGAAACTAAATTAGTGTGCTACGTTTCAGACAAGTCAGAGGTTAGGTTGAAGATTAAACAGTAGCCGTTGGGGTAATCGCTTCTCGATATATCGTTTTCATTCAAAAATGAATACCCGTACCAAATAATTGATATAATATAAACCATTGTAAAGTCTTTGTAAGGCCTTCGAAAATTTGTTGACCGTCAATATTCGACATGTAATTAAATTTTCTGTGATGTTGAACGGGTTTAATAATCACCGTTGAAGGCTTTTTGCGACAAAAACGATACATCTTTAGGTAACTGACCAAGGAAGATATTATCCAATGATTTCCTGTATGCCTGTGGGTATGTTTTTACGTCGGTAACAGGATATTTTGCAGTTGTTTCTAAAGCAGCGTGGCAATTAGAATGGTGGAGTTGATTCGCGTCCGCCAGTAAACTAGCGTCCATAATTTCTTTTTGAAACTCGAGCCGCCATTAGACTAAAGCTATCTCTTGATCGTAAAATTTATTAATTCAACATCAATTTTGATTAAACAAATAGTCGTGACCAATCATCTCGATTTGTTTGCTGGTCCTAAAAGACGTTTCGACAAATCGTTATTTGCGTTTCCCAGTGTTTCATCTGAATCATTGTGCCAAAAACCTAAATGTACTCTTGGCCTCCTTTTCATAATTTAGCGGTTTCGATATATGAGCGGTAGGCGTGGTGTTGTTTGGTTGTGACACCATCTTCTGATTTAAATAAACCTCCACCTGTGAAAAAAATGCATCCAATTGTTTACCGGCTACAACATCCGATTAAAGATCATCTTGCCTCAGAATTAGCTTGATTTAACATAGTCTGACTTAAATCTATTATCGTTTATTTGCACTACAAATTCTTTGGGTCATCACTAAGAGCTGATAATTTGTAAAATATCCATTACCTCGACGGTAAAATGGATCCAATTCGGACTTGGATTCATGATTGAGCATGTAGAAAACCATTACCTTGAAAATATATCGTCGGTAGGTTTCTTCTTCTTAAAGCTCTCGGTAAACTGGTTATTATAAAAACATGTACTCTTTTATAGCCCAATCCATCATTATATCGATTTTCTCATCGGCTTTGTTTAAATTTCTCCTAAAATCTTTCGACTTTAATGGGTTTTATCAACAGTAAAATTTTCCCCAAAGGGTTTTTAAAATTTTGGATAAATAGAGGTCTTATTTTAGCACTGCCTTTAAAAACTTCCGTATTCGTTTCATATTTCTCAAATGTTACTTAGTTCGGATTCTAACATGTTCACCCTTTTTTTAAATGCCGTGATTTGGCCTAATTTCCGTACAGGTTATTACACTAAAATTTTTCATCTTGTAGCACTATCATCTTTTTAAAGGTTTCACTTTTTAATACGTGGGGGTTTTCCATTTTTTTACGCTTGTGAGACTTTTCCTATTTTTTACATCCACGGTGAGACCGGATTTTCCACCCTTATTTTATCGTGTGAGAATTTTCCACCCTTATTTTATATATTCGGTGAGAATTTTCATCTAATTATTTTTAACATACGGTGAGACATTTTCACCCTTAACCAGTGTAAATTTTTTCAATTTTTAGTGTGGACATATTTTCGTTAATTATTTTTTAAATGTGTGAGACCGTGTTTCAACCCTAATTATTTTACTCCTTCTATAGGACTTTCCTAATTTTATTATTTCTTTTGGGGTCTTTGGTTGTATTGGACCTTTTGACTAACTTTTTTGTTAACGTGAGCTGGTCCTGGTCTTGGTCTGGAGCTGGGTGTTTGAGTTTGGCCGGTGGTGGAGCTATTGGAGTCAGGTCGGTGGTGGGCTGGGTTTGAATGTTTTAGGGTTGGACCTGGGGGGATTCTTGGTCTAGTTATTTTAGTAAATTTTTGGTTTTTTGGGTTGCACCGTACAATGTTGTTGTAAAAGTTATTTTAGAAAACGTTTTTAATGATGTAAAATAATTGTTTAATTAAATTTGTTTGGACAGTAAATTTTTATAGAACACTTATTTTTTTAAATTGGTATTATCCTCAGTGAACTATAAAAAATTACTGGCATTCTAATGAAACAATTTTTATTAAGTTAATTAATACATTAACAGTTTGTGTTTTTAAAACGATATTAAAAACTAGTTTACCTGCATTGAAATTATCATCCGTCCCTAAAATTTGTACGCCTTAATATTTTTTAAAGAAACTTAATGCTTGTGTTAACTGTAATTAAAATCTGTAAATAAATAAAGTTAACACCTACCAGTCTGTAACGTTTTTGGATGGTGGGTCACCGTTTGTGTTTACTTTCAACTAAACTTTCTGTTGTGTAAAACCATTATTAATTAGTTAAAATATACAAACAATCATTGTCTTTATTACCTTGCAGCAACATACATTTACCTTTCTCTTAAAATAAATTGTTTGAAAATATTCGTAAGACACAATGTTTTTAAAAACCATAAATGTTTAATGTTTAAAATTCCATAACATTTTGTAAGAAATTACTGCTCATTTAAATTACCTGTAATTATATAACTTTTTTAATTTAATAGTCTAAAAACCAATATAAAATTTTATTTTTTAAAAAATATTAAAGTTGATAGGTTTTATTTCAAGTAATTGTTTTCAATATATATAAAAAATGTGTAAGTGGACCTGTATTATTTTTTCTTACATAAATCACTTATACACGAATTAATAACGATACTAGTTTATAACACAATCCAATGTAGCGTTTTTTTATTACCTACTTCAAAATATTAACCCCATTTTAATAGGGTGATCAACTATCTGAAAAGGTTTACTGTTAAAGTATATGAAGATCGTTTAACAAAATTATTCTTATATACGAATGATATTTCAAAAATACTAGTATATTAACATGAAGGTTTATAAATTCAGACAAGGAATCAGTTTTAAACACAAAAAACTTTTTTAAAAATGTACTGAGTTTAATTACTATTTTTATGAATTTTTATTCGAAAAATGTTATTAAAAAATGTTTTCTAAATTAACCTTTTAGACTATATGTTTTTTATATAAAATTTTATTTACAAAGCATACTCATTCTACCTTAAAAATTGTTAACCTAAAAACAATAGGTTTGAAACTAAACTCTGTTAATTTCAATGGGTTTCCAATGCTGCTGGTTTGTTCATCCGTGTTTGATAATATGGTTGCGTGTCTGGGTTGATTAAAGGTCGAAAACACATTCTTTCTTCGATTTCAAGCATTTCTGCATATATCTTTGGGATTTTTTATCAGATATTAATAGCAATGTCAACTAAACGTTTTTTTCTAATTTGAAAATAAAGTGACAACTAATTTTATTTGAAATTTAAACATCATCAGAATTTTGAGATATACCATCTCATCGTCTTCACCTTGAACGATTATATTGTAACCTATAAACAACTAATAACCTAATAGTTTATCAGACATTATTACATGGACAAGGTTAGCCTAAATTAAATGGTTTCAACGCTGCTCTGGGAATGCTGTACACTTAAAACCTTTAAGTCTGCTCGCCAAGTTGTCCGTATTCACTTTCTTCAATTTTATTTGCACTCTGTTTCGAAGCTGTAGTTTTCTAATACATAAACAGAATCTTCAATACTGTGATACGTGTAGCACAAAACAATAGCTAGTTTCACCTCTTATTACTTTACATCAAGCCTGATCTTATCATAAATAAATACATCTGTCAAAAAAAGCTGATTAAACATAACTCCCCAGGTATAGCAAAACGCTTCCAATTATAGCTCTTAGTCAACACAATAGGGCCTACAAACTAAATCGACTAGCACTGCTTTAAGGATCAAACGAAAAAAGCCACCACCCGCAACTCGCGTACGCTCGCACGTCTGCACGGCGAACGCTCAAGGCACGCACGCACCACGAACGTACGCCGCCGCCGCAAGCTCACACGGTTACGCCCTTACCCACCACGAAACCCACACACACACACACACACACACACACACACACACACGGAGGAACATAAACAAAACGAAACTTGCAAACATGAATCAAGACGGTGGAGCATAAAAAAAAACAGGTTTATTAACAAAACCGAAGGAAAGCTTCGTTTTAAAATATTATTATTATTATTATTATAAACAACAATACATCATTATTATTTAATAACATGCTTTATCGGTTTCTTCTTCTTCTTGAATGAGGTCCTCATCATCATCATCATGATTTTGAGATTTGCCCTTCCCCCACCTTTGCTCTTCTTTCTCTTCTGTGAACATCATCTTGGATGTGAGATACATCCAGCTCAACCACGTCATCCTTTCATCATTATCTTGAACGGTTATGTTGTAATAGTTTATTAACAAGTCAGTAAAATCTCTAATGTCCGCTGATGTTGGCTCATAAACAGGAGAATACATTATAGTAATGCTCACTCGATGACAGTTACACTTTAAAAAGGAAAACACGAGAAACGAGAACGCAGCTAGCTTTGGGTCTTGTGCCGGACTCGTTGTTGGGTAAATCGGACATTTCAGGGATGTCTGAATTGACCTAAAATCTAACATAGCCCATGTTTATAAATCTAAACCCTCTTTTATGGTCGGGTATTTTATCCTAAAAAGAACACTAGCCTTTTTTGGCAATTTGCCTCAATTTAAATCGGACATCTTCATGTTAATATTGACCTAACCAAACTCTAACATAGTGGGTATGTTTATAAATCTAAAAGAAACAAAATTTTGAATGTTTTGGGCGTCAACCTTAAAAAAAAAAATTTTAAATTTGCAATTTACGACGTCAAATCGTCATTACGTGCAACGTGCGATTTTGCGTGCGGCGTGGTTTTTGCGATTTGTGTTTAAATTTTGTATTTTTAAAGTAAAAAAAAAATTAAAAGGTTGTTTAATATGTTATACACAGCATATCTTATAATTGAATGAGGAATGTTGTTTTAACAGTCACAAGTTTTGGAGCATCAATATACCTGTAGGAATTTTGTAGGTGAAATAACGCCACATCTTTGTCTTCAGTGTTTTATTAAATCTTTCAACTTCAGATACTTTTACATCAGAGTTATTTGTTACATAGAAATTGATATTTTGTTTCTTGAAAAAGTTTTGTACTCTGACCACCACAAACTCCTTGCCTTTATCCGTCTGTAGATTTTCCGGTGTATTACCACTTTCCTTAAAAATATCGGTGAATGCTTCAATTACAGATGCTGCTGTCTTCGTTTTAAGAACTGTCGCCCAGGTCCTCTTGCTAAACACATCAATAACCGTTAGTATGTAGTTTTATACACTATTGTGTTTACTTAAAGTTCGCATATCGCAAAGATCCGCTTGCCACAGCTCGTAAATGTTGCCATTTTTTCACTTCACCATATCTACCCTTTATAGCATTAACTAAAGGTGTTATACCCGCAAATCCGGCAGGATGCTCTGGATCATAGTATACAGCAACCATGTTACGTTACGTTCTCCACGTACTCTAATCTAGTGAAAGTCTTCTTGTTCGAAAGTATCTTAGCGGGGTTTCCCTCGATTCACTATCGGCATCGTAATTCTCATCTATAGTTATGAGGCTCGGTTCAATGTTAGGTGATACAGTAACATCACGTCTTCGAGTATTTCCGATAAACTCTCGTGGTATATTTATTTCTTTAATGTACGTCGCAAACTGTCGCCAGCCGCGTGGGTTTGTAGTTTTTCGCTGTGTTAACGTTTCGTGAACCAGATCGATAATGTTAGAATGAAGGATGATCTCACCTTTTATCGTGACATAACCCCTTTTATCCCAAAATACATTACCGCCCGCATTCAGTATACGCAAGAAAGCCTCACCTTTCTTCCTGTATGGAACAGGCAGTGTTGATACTATCTCCTCGTTTGCCAGACCTTTGCGTTTCGGCGAATCCATAATATCATCATCGCTGATTTTTATACTAGAGAGCTGACGTAACAGATTGGAAAAGTGATATCTTTGAAGAACCTGATTGTACTGCTGCCATTTGTCATGGTCGGTCATTTTGGTTTTTAATACTTCATCCATATCGTTACCCAACTGCGTTAATATGTTGTTTTGCGTGACGTCTGGCGCTTGCAAGCTGTTAATACAACCAAATTAGGGGCTCAACTCCGCCCAAGGGTTGAAAATGGTGAAAATACAATCAAAATATACCTCCGTGGGTGAGTACAAAAGTGGAGGAAGGTTATATATATATATATATATATATATATATATATATATATTATAAATTATTTCAACTTTTTCTTTACTTTTATCTTTATACAAAGTTTGTTATAAAAAGTGTTTACTCATTGCCTCTGCCAATATTTAAATTTCCCAGGTTTATAATCCATTTAGACAACAAAAGAGACTAATTAACCGTAATTACAAATATATATCTTTTCGTAAACCATTTTACTTTCTTGCACAGCGATGTTGGTTTACCTTTTTTTGTATTACTTTATAGAACTCAATTTCATCATATTGGAACTAAATTAATATAAATAAATCATTAAATAATATTCTTTCAAAGAGTACATTATATTACTGATTTTATTGTTTGTTTTGTTGAATTTTCCGACACGAAATGTCAGCAAAATGTTACATTTCGGAAGATGTTTTGCGTAAATATAATGAAGCTAGCAGCTCTCTCATTCCAATAAAATAGTCTGAAAGATACGGCAAAGACAGTTTTGTAACTGGAAAAGGGAAAATGGAGTCAGTGAAATCACTGAGGAAATAACGTTGGCGTATTTGTTTGATTTGGTGAGATACTTTTAATATTCCTTTGATGGAATCATTATTGGTCTTTTTATAGTCGAAGAAAATGTCTAGTTATTTATTGTGGTCAAAGTATTCGATGGTTAAAGGATTGTACAATTTCATGAAAACGTGAATGTATCAGGATTTTTTAAAGTTCGAAATTTTCTGAAATAACAATATGGTAAAATTTGTGAAAAAGGCGCCGGATCAGCAATATCTTTCGGCAAAGGTAATAATTTTAGATGTACTTTCCAATATTTTCTGACAGTTTTGTGTTTTTGTCAGATTGTTGGTTTACGCTAGTGGATTGCCGCGAAGAGATCACAATCCCTTTCTCCAAACCGAATAAAGGAAGAGTCTTTACGGTCATTGATGAAATGGACGGCATAAGTGTGTTGGAATTGTTCCAAGAAAATGGCGCACTTTCTAGTATTAGCAAAGTCCGAGTTGTACACCGGGCACAGTTTTTGCCGCACATCGGCGACTTTTATTAGCAAACGCGGATACGAAACTTTCCTTCCGTAAAAGACACGGAGGATGTAAGAGTTCATCCGTGGCAGAAACATATAGAGGATTCATTGGAAGAAAAGAGAAAAGTGGCTAAAATGATCTAAGGTGGGGGAAGATTTCCTAATGACATTTACAAGGTTCGAAACCAATAATTGCCGTTACCGAAAAATATTGATCTTGTTTTAACATCATTGAAGAGGATTGTCATGTTACTGTAAGGAATATTAAAGATTGGCGTGACAGCAATTAACACCATTTACACAAGATTTTTTCATGTTCTTCTTCTTGGGGTACCTCTCCTATCGGAGATTGGAAATCATTATGGCAATTTTAATTTTGCTAGCGGTTTTTCTGAATAATTCTCCGGAGCTGCAGTTGAACCATTCCCGTAGGTTTCTTAGCCAAGACATCCTTCGTCCTCCAACACTTCATTTTCCCACTATTTTGCCTTGCATGATGTTTCCCAATAGGTTGTACTTCTCTCCTCTCGTATCCGAGATACTCAAGTTTGTCTCTTTTAATAGCTGTCATGATCTGGTAGTTTTTCTCCAATCTCACCCTTTCTTTCCACGCAATTTGACTTCGGTTCAAAAAGAAAACCGTGTGAGATGGTGCAGATTTATACTAGATCGTTTTGACAATGGATCGTCTCATCTAGTGTACAATATCATTACAGGCGATAAAACTTGGATACGCTGATGTGGTCCTGCAATAAGAAACACCGTTTATGAAAGAGTCGGCTCCAACAAAGGATATTCGTGAAAAAGACGAAATATAAGGATGGTTGCACGTTTTTTTTAATTACGGGACATGTTTCCAGTGTTACACTGTAAATATTGTTAATTATGAATGATACTCTACGGTTTTTTGCCTCAAGTTCTACGAAATATTGTGAAAAGCGTCCAAGAGGAAGGATCATTTTGCATTATGATAACGCGCGGGTATTACACTAATGCAGAACTACTGAGTATTCAAATGGGCAAAATATTGAAATAAAAGTTATTAGTCTTTTATTTTATTGTTTTAAGTGAAATTGTTTTGTTTAATTAGGTGTAGAGTAATTAACCCATTCTATATTTAATAAACGATTATAGTTTCAAGTATTCAAATTTGCTTTTTATCTCAAATTAAAAAAAAAAGGTTTTGTTTCGTAAGTATATTTTGGTACTGTTTGCGATATTAGAATTGGATTAAAAAGCAATTATTTGAATAGGGACGAAGTACCAATCCACACAGATAGGTCGCACTGGCTACACCCACTGGGTTTTGATCATTTTTTTTTAGCGGATACACATTTAACACTAACACATAGGTTTCTTAGTGGCAGATTACATGGCATTCTGGTTTACCAGATATTTCAATGACAGTAAATCATAGTCATATAACATAGCATAACATCCACAACACTCCCTTAAGAGGTAGGCAAAACAAACCCTGCCTCGTTTATTTAGAACATTTTTTTCATGCTTTCCTATCCCTGCACACCTCCCTAGTTTCCGCAAGATTCATACATTGCCTCTGACATGCCCTTATCTTTTTAAAACTACTTATCTTTTTTTCTTTTATCATACATTCTACTGCATTCAGCCAAGTGTTACGAGGCCTACCAAGCCCGGCCTTACCTCTAACTCACCCACATAAATTTGCTTTGTAGATTTTTCGTTATTGATTCTTTTGATGTGACCAAACCAACGTTATTGGTTATACTTATCTATCATCGTCATTTCTTCGTCACACCCCTTCATTGTACACTCATTCTTCATCTTATACCTTCTCGTTTTATCGCGTTTCTCAGGAATCTCGTGCCCACGGCATTTATTTTACTTTCGTGCTTTTTTGACATACCCATGTCTCACTTCCATATACTTCCAATCACTTTTCTTCTAGCCTTGACTCGTCGTCCAATCTCGCCGTCCATTGTACCATCTGCACTGAACATTCTACCCAGATATGCCAACTCGCCCACTTGCTCCACAATTTCATCAAGCAGGGTAAATACTATACTCTCCTTTTCACCTTCCCGATTGAACACCACAATCTATGTTTTGTTCACGTTTACCTTTAGGTCCACGCTCTCACAGACTACATCAAACTTCCTCAGCGCAGGTTGTAGCTCATCCGCAATCTCACTTAATAAGTCTGTGTTATCTGCATACACTAGAACTCGTACATTTACGTCACTAACCATTACACCATTTGTATCGTTACATGCTTGCTAAGATATATATATATATATATATATATATATATATATATATATATATATATATATATATATATATATATACTATACAACTGCATTTTTGCTTAAGTATTTACTTACACCTCTTACGCCATATCCATTTAATATTTCCTACAGCTTCTCCTAGTCACTCGGTCATATGCTTTCTCCAGATCTACAAACGCACATTGCAGCTTCTGTTTTACACTTAAACAGTTTTTGATCACCTGCCGGAAATGCACCATCTGATCAACACATCGTCGCTCTGGCATGAAGCCACCCTGCACATCCCATATCATAGTTTGAGGCTCTTCCAGCTACTCGGCACTTTTCCACACTTAACGTTGAATAATTGATATAATCTTTGTTTAAGCTTTGCACCTCATATTTCAACAGTATTTTCATCCAAGCCTGCTCCTTTACCGTTTTTTAACTTTGCTACCATTTTCTCATTTAACCCAATATCCTCCTCAGTTTCATTCTCTGTTCCTTCTACATTCTCCTTATTAAACGCTTCAGTCTTCTTTTCCTCACTACTGTACAGCTTTCCGAAATATTTTTGCCCGCATTCCCCACTTCAAAATCGTCCCGTTTTATTTCGTTGCTCCTATTTATTATTCCTGCAGCTTTCTGTTTTGGGCCACGTTTGGTATTTTTGACCAATTTCCAAAAGAGTTTTTTGTTTCTCTCAAAACCATTCTGCATTTTCTCTCCTTCAATAGCCATCATTTCCTCTTTACTTATTCTCCCTGCCTCCTTCGCTTCCTTATTTCTTAATCTGTACACCTCATATATTCGCTTTTTATCAGTATCATTTTTTGCAGCACTCATTGCCATGACGCATATTTTTTACATATTGCCTTTTTTACCGATTCATTCCACCAAGCACATTTTTCTGTCTACCTATAGTCGTTCTTCTATATTTCCGCACGGCAAAATTCTAGACAGTATTTCAAGCTTATCCATGCACTTTCAACGTCCTTGTCTTTTATTTGATCATTCCATACTGCTTCATTCATATTCAACTCTTTCCCCACAGCGTCTGCACATTTTATTCTCGCATCATTATCTCCTAGTCTATCTACCCTAGATCTTGGACGTTCGCACTACGTTTGACTTTCTTCTCCAGACCCTCATTTGCCCTAAACATACTCTCGATACAACCAAAAAGTGGTCCGATCCACGCTCTGTTTCGCGCATTTCTTCTTTCTCACCAGATTTCTAAGTGGTTTATCATACACTATCAAGTCAATCATACTTTTACATTCACCTCTTTGCCATATATACATTTGCACATTTTTATGCTTAAATCACGTATTACATACAATCAAGTTTCTATCCACACAGGTTTTCACCTCACCATAGTGCCAGACTACCATCCTCCATCTCCACGGCATCCTTTCCTGTGCGCTTTGTCAAGGATACACATCAAGCTGTGTTTCATTGATTACATTCGCAATTTCGAATTCCACGTACCAGCTCACTCTTATTTACTTGCTCTGTCGTCGGCAACGGAGTCTGTCTATTTCCATTGACCGCCCGTTGTAGCCAGGTCGATCCGAGGCATACGTATTACTATTTTTAGTAATTAAAGTAGCAGATAAACCGGTTTCTAGCCAAATTGTGCTGCGGACGATGTAAATATATATATATATATATATATATATATATATATATACATGTACAGCGTGTGGCGGATTTCACTTTCCTATACAGCGATCTCCTAAACCGTAAAAAATACGGAGTCGGTTAAATGGGGAAAAACATTGGTGTTTTGACGGAGAACACAATGATTTAAAGAAGTTCAAAAATGTCCGACTAGTTCCGAAGATATCAAAAAATGTGTCTAAACTTTTTTTATTAAATGGAGTTTTCTATAACTTCCGTGCCAAAAATTTCATTGCGACGTTTTGTCTTTCCAGGCCCACCCTCAGCTTATTTTTTTTTAAATACTGAGCTGAATTTTTTTCTGCAATTTTTCGTAGAGTATGTATAGATAAACATATTCATATGATATACTTGACGATTCCACTAAGTTTCTTCTACAAAAATGAAAGGATTGTTTCGAAATTTTCTATTAAACCATCGACAAAAGTGCTATCTTCTGTCAGAATCGCCTACATGCAATTTTTGAACTTTTCGAAACTTAAAAGGTGGTACTGTCTATTATGAACTGAATAACTAGCCCGTCCCATCTTTCGCACGTTTAATCCAGCACCTTTTAAGTACCGAAACGCGCCTGCGCCGGTCTCTTTGTACAAATATTGGCCGCTTTGTATATTTGCCGGCAACTCAGGTGCATCTTGCGATGAGTTATTCAATTCAAATAGACAGTACCTACTTATGTTTGCGCAATATCCTATTCACTGTTGTTGCATCTATCCCGCATTCTTGACGAATTTTTCTTGTTTAATCTTATTTGTGTTATTACTTTAGAACAATTTTGTTCAAAATACATTCCAAATACATTTTTTACTAAAAGCAAACATTTAAAATTACCAATAATTTAATTTTAAAACTGCGTAGGTAACATTCTTTACCAAACTCCATATAAAGTATGTTGCCCGATGTGAGTATTAGAACGCAATTTGGTATAATAAGCTTTGCTTTTGTCAGTTCGACAACTATTGTCAGATCTAGTTTTATTATTAATATACATGTTCAATATGGTTCGCTACACTATTAGCGAAAAATAGGATATGTACGATCTGTACATCACAAGTTATAGAAATAAGTACCAGATGCAACCCACAGTTAATGAACTTAACATTCTCGGCCAAATCCAAATTGATCCAGAAACTAGAAAAATTGGCCAGGAATGTGAGTAGATGCAACGACAGTGAGTAGAATATTACGCAAACATAAGTATCGCCCTTTTAAGTTTCGAAAAATCCAAATATTGCATGTAGGCGAGTCTGACAGACGATTGTACTTTTGTCGTTGGTTTAATAGAAAATCGCGAAATAATCCATTATTTGACCAACAGATATGGTCAGACGAAACCACTTTCACGAACGTGGGATTTTCAGTTCCAAAAATCGGCATTTTTATGATATTAACAACACACATCTTAAAAAAGAAGTTAGACCACAAGTGCGCTTCAGCCAAAATTTATGGTGTGGGGTCATTGATAATAAACTAGCTGGACCAATCTTTTTAAATGGAACTTTAAACCAACATACATATCTACAATTACTTGATGATGTTTTAGATGAAATGCCCTTAGCCACAAGGCGTAAAATAAGGTAGTTTTTATGCAAGATGGTTGTGCTGTCCATAACGCCAGAAGAGTATCTCAATATTTAGATATGTTATTTCCCAACACATGGATTGGTACCCACGGACCAATGCGCTGATCAGCTAGATCGCCATGTTTAAATCCTATGGATTACTGCTTCTGGGGTATTATAAAAAACGAAGTTTATGCTAAAACTATGCTAGCAACAATTGCCGAACTTCGTCAGAGAATAGTTCAGGCATTTGAAAAGATTACTCCAGAAATTATTAACAAGGCTGTGACTATATAACGTGCAAAAATCGATATCGGATACTTTCTGGCCGATATTATAAATTTTCTGATTATTACTATCGGTAAAACAAAATTTATCTGTAGCCTGAATAGTTAGGATTGTTATTTACTTCGGTTTACTCGTTACTGATTTCTCCACCAAAATGATCAAAATTTTCTGTATTTACTGCATTTACCATTTATTATAATTGATTAAATTACCTCTGTCGTAGTTATATTTACTTTATAAAAGTTCTTTAAAATAAACCTACTAGTGCCATCTATACGTGGGTTCTGGTTAGCTGTAAATTCTTACATTTTATACCTATCTGTCACTTTGTTAAATCATCACTAGATGGTGATACCATTGAATAATTACATATTACTAAACATGCTTTATTGAAATACATCTGGTTAACATTTTTAAAAATTTGATAAGAAAAATGTTGTTCTAAGGTGTGGTTTCTTAACGGCCGTTTTGTGTGGTGTAAAACATATTTTAGAAAATTTCTCTGTTCTTCGGTGTGTAAATCACCAGTTTTAGATGAGAATTTTTTCACAAAAAATATTTCTTCATTTGGCGAAGTAATGTTAATCGCTATATGTTGCGGATATAAAAAAATGCTACTTACTCACACATGGTAAGTTTAGCTTCGTGGTAAATTATCACATATAGCTCGTCTTCGACCTATAGAGGTAAAACAACGTTATAGAAATAAATTGCTATTATATATCTTACCGTATTTCTAGCTTCTTCTGCTTTTTCTTCTCGCCTGTCATTCTCTTCGTTTACTTTACATAGTCGTTGAATATCCGTTAGTGTACCTTTCATCTGGCTTTTGGTTTTGCTACGATGTGCCCTTAACTGGGACTGCTCGTAAATGACTACTGGTAGCTGAGCTGCAAGTACGAGGATGAAATTTACGCTGTACTAACTAAAGCTCATGTATCCGTTCACCAACCAGCTCATATCTTTCCTTTATCGCCTGTATTAATAAACATTACATTATGGAGGTTATTTCCTAACCTGTTATGTAGTATACACGACGTTCAGCAGGGATCACTACAGCCTCTACAAAGATTATGTGCATTTAAATTATGCATATTACAAAGAATTTTAATAAATTGCTTACCTTTGTTACAACCTCGGTGTATATTGATATCCGACTAAATTTAACTTTTGAAAAGATTGGAAAGAACGTAGAACTATTATAATTTGATCAAACTATTAGTTAATATTTGCATATTTTAACCCAAATTTAGAGTAATTATTACTGAACTTTTATATAAAACACCTAGTGTTGTTTTAGCATTTAGCTTCCATCTTAGTTATTATTTCATAATTACCGTTTACGCTTTCGTTGCGGAGTAGCAAAACGCAGAAATTGTGTATACCGGTTGTCTATGTTGTATTATTTATACTGTATTTGTTAGTTTTAAGTACGTTTCCTTTATTGGAGATAAGAGTGTTCAGATCATTGTTCTCGAATTAGAAATTGATTAATTACTCGTACATGCATGTTAGGATATGAACTGAACAAGCTTCTCCGATGATTTATATACTTGAATTAGTCATTGTTAAGGGGAGGGGGTGTTTGGATATTATGAAACGAAAA
The DNA here is from genome assembly GCA_036346205.1 of Vesta saturnalis. Taxonomy (NCBI): domain Eukaryota; kingdom Metazoa; phylum Arthropoda; class Insecta; order Coleoptera; family Lampyridae; genus Vesta; species Vesta saturnalis. The sequence continues at coordinate 292,772 of JARFJB010000063.1, forward strand.
GCAAGTTGGAGTGTTACCTTTCTAACGTAAACTATTGCTGTTATATATGTATATATAAATTTTCCTTTTCAGAGTTATGAAAGATCTTTCAGCATAGCAGAGGGGGACATTACGTTTGTTTATTAAATTAGTTAAATTGATTAAAGGTGAGTTTATAACCCGTAAAATCTCGCGACTTGCCCTCATCATTAATCATTTTGAAAATGTATGTTAATTACGAAACTTTAGTGTTTCACCTTGTGACTGTCAGATAAGGCTACACTTATCTTTCGGGTTGGGGAAAAATGGCATGTTGCGATAGGCATGCACTGTTATTATTATATATAGATATTAAAATTTATAAAAGTTGATTATTGTTGGTAAATTTATGAATAAATTTACGCTTGTTAAGGAAATTGTCGTTTATCTGGTCTTCCTGTTTCTTCCCTGGTTTAGCTTTACAGGGACTCTCTTCCAAGAACTAATAATTTATGTTTGCTTTCCTTAAAGTGTGTGGTGCCTATTTCTTGTCTGTTCTCTTATCTTTCTGCCTACAATTTGTTACGGTCGAAAATGATACTAAAACGGCAGGTAACAGATAATTAGAGTGCTCTGGGCTAGCTCGCTGGGACAGAGGGCGTGGGTGTGTTTTTGAATTTAAAAATACTGAAGGTGGTTAGTCGTATTGTCGAAAGTCGCAAATAAGGGTGCGTCGTAATTATAATAAAGTCAAGTAAAGGGGGCCAGACTGTTATTAAGACGATATCGGCAAGGATACAGCTGGGCACACGTAGATAAATCACCCTTCAACAGTCAAAAGATCTCACTTACCTTACGTTGGCTACCTCCAGGTGCACATCAGAGATGCTTCGAAACTTTAGCTCTAGAACAAATCTTAAAATATCCACACGCTCAAATACTAAAGCAGCGTGTGCACAAATCAGCTGTTGGATTTCAATTACTTCTTTAACTTTATATTTCGTTAGCAAAATAATTCAAACACAATAAAAAAATAATTAACGTTAAATGTTACGCTTAAATCTCATTAACTCAAGTTAAATACTACTCAACTCCAAAGCTCTGTCATTAATTGAACTCCAAACTAAAATAATTAGACATAAACGTCATTTAAAATTCCTCTAATCGGTTACGTTAATCCACAAATATTTAACAAAACTAAAAAAAAAACTGTATCACACTAAATCCTTCGATTGTAGGAAATTACCAATGGTTACTTTTAAAATGAATCAATAAATTGAAATCAAAATTTAGCTCTCAATTAATTCTTTAGTTTGAATAATAAAACTACTACTCTTCGTAAATTATTGCTTTCACTGGTCGGGAGAAGATCACAAATAACACCATAAAATTCAATTAATTATTGATCTATTCTACCTGAATAATCGTATAACAGAAATCACACAACAAAATGCATATATTTAGATTGCTTACGTTTCAATTTAAAATCTTAAATTCTAGAATACGGGAGCATAAATAGGTCAATCTTGTAAGCTTGCCAGATTTTAATTTTAAATTACGGAAATGGAATTACCAAAATATGGTTACAATTCAAAACATTACGTAACCAAATGGCCCTCAAGGCCAATTTTACCAAGCGAAATTTTCATATACATAGATTTGCAGTACATTTAATTAAATAATAAAAACAAAATACCAAAGATAGCGCAAGTAAAAGCAGTTAGTCAACCTTTTAATTGAGATTAACGTAAGAGCGTCAATTACGGCACAATAACACAAAAAAAACGACTGGGTTTAATTGCCCATCAACAACTAATATCACAAAATTTACAAAGTTATGATAAATCAATCTCAATAACGTACAATATTGAATTACCTTCTACACAGAACTCCTGAATACGTCTTCACCAGATAGCAATGAAAGCGAAACGGGCGGGATCGGCTTCAGGACATCTGCTGCACGTTCTCCATCGGCAAGGCAAACCCATGCGGCAATTTCCAGTTTTAAATTTCGATAGCGATATGCTTACGTTAATTGGCCAGGACGGTATATAGTTTATGTGCGCAGAGCAAATCGCTTTTACACACGAGATATTTACGCACTATTTGCTTAATGTTCCATTCATTCGGTAGCTCTATTTACAAGTCTTTTTAATATTAAAACGAAAAATGTCTATTTATAAATTATTTACAGTGAGACTTGGTCTATCAAAGGCTGTTTAGGGAAGGACATAAAAAACAGGGTTCGGGCACACAATACTTCACCAAAAACAATATCTTAAAATCCGCAACTGGTTAAACACTGTCCTGATTTCGAAATGGTAGGTCTAGTTGACCACGATACACCACATAAAGTTCTCCGGCCTGGTGAATCACCAACAAAAATCGCACACAGGCGAAACGGACTCACAGTCCACGATACATACAATAGAACCGGAAGCATATAGGTAAGTAATATATGGTATCGTCGTCCGGCAGTTTTCGGAATGGATTTATTTCACTTATCTGGTGATTATGTTTATTATAAAATTAATGAAAATAGTGTGAGATCTAAGATGAAAACTAAGAAGCAATTTTTTTTAGGTTATTGTAGTTTTATTTATCTATTCTACTCTAATCTAATTATGTTAGGTTAAAGTAGTTTTGTTTATCTTATCTAAAATAGATACTAAGTAGTAAGTAACCCTCGACACAACGTTCAAGCTGACGCTTTCGCGTGTTACATAAAGAATACGAGTAATCTTCCGAGCGGGCGATACCATGTTACTTACCTATATGCAATCGGGAACATCGACGGTAAAAGCGGTGCTCTCCCGCATACCACAACTTCCTTTCCCAGGTCAAGACCAATACCGAACACATACATTCAAAAATTTTTCACTTACGCCATACTTGATTTTAAAAACTACAACCAATCATACTGCTCATACATTCAGATTATAAAACGCGGTAGAAACGATATGCCCCTTGCCGTAAATGATCAAGAAAGATTGCGTCATGTTTTTGTCTTCACACAAGAAAATGCAAGGGTTGCTTTTCCTAGTAAGCAACGCTTATCTACTTTACGGTACATATGCACTTAAAGTTTAATGAGTTCATATTGTAATCCAGCGAAATCTTACCTTCTCGGTAAACTGTACTGTAACAGAATCTTGGCACCAAAAACTTAATATGAAAACCAACTTAGAAATTTATCTCAATCACAAACTGCATTTTTAATTTTAAACATTACGAAAATAATTAAATTAATTCTAACAAAGAAATTCACTTTAAACTAAATGCGACAAATTCTAATCCGAAATATAATATAAAGCAAACGATATATCAATTTAATTTAACTTTATGAAGACACATAAAACAACAAATTTCGTTAGCGTGAAAACGAGAACTTAGTAAATAGAAAAACAAACGAAAAAAAAATACGTATGGCGTTCAAACACACATTACAAATTTCGTTCTCGTTTTATAACTAACCTAACCGTCTATTTACTCTTTATCAACACTTCAAAACACCCACGCTATCCGAGTGCTCTGCGGTCTCTGGGCCGTTTGGCTGAGTTACTAGTCGAGCTAACTAATTTCTCCCCATTTTATGTGACTTGGTTTGTTAGACACGTTGCAACTAATATGTCAAAACGAGTTAACCTATGCATTCAAGAAAATGGAGGACACTTTGAACATAACTTTGTTGTATGCAGTAATACTTAATGTATTTGTTTAGTTGTCATTATTTACTATTAGTTTATTATTAGTTTGTTCCTTTCTATATGTTTATTACTATTCGTTCATTGTTATAAAGTTTCAAAATAAATTGTTAAATATGAGTTTCATTGTTTTGTTTCAAAATTGGTATTGAATGGTTACGATTTATATTATTTTTTTAATTTTATTTAAAAATAAAGGAGCTCATAAGAATCAACAAAAATGATGATTTTTCATAGACGAAACGTAGTGGAATGGTCAAGTATATCATATCAATGTGTTTATCTATACATACTCTACGAAAAATTGCAGAAAAAATCCAGCTCCGTATTTAAAAAAAAATAAATTCAAGGTGGCCCTGGAAAGACCAAACGCCATAATGAAATTTTTGGCACGGGAAGTTATAGAAAACTCCATTTAATAAAAAAAGTTTAGATACATTTTTATGGTGATATCTTTTAAAATAATATCACTAGAGTTAAAAAACGAAATTGACCATTTTCGGATTTTATCGAATATCTGGAACTAGTCGGACATTTTTGAACTTTTTAGATCATTGTGTTGTCCGTGAAAACACCAATCGTTAACCGACTCCGTATCTTGTACGGTTTAGAGATCGCTGTATAGGAAGTTGAAATTGCGACACACTGTATATATATATATATATCTATATATATATATATATATATATATATATATATATATATATATATAATATACTCTGTGTCATAAAAATGCAACACCAAGATGGCAATTTTGGACCAAACTGGCAGAAACGTTTAACTAGTCAAATGTAGTAATTGATTAAAATTTCAAAGAAATTAAACAAAAGATAAAGGCATTTTTTATTAATAATGTGTTGGACCATAGAATGCTCCATACAATGCCTTGCAATGTGGGGACGGGCATTATGCTGTTGGAAAATCGGGTTCTCCAACTCCTGGAGGAATGAAATGGTTCTACCTCTTCATCAACATATCGGTGGGCATTCATATTGCCTCGGATGAATACCATCTGAGACTAGCTCTCATAATAATGGTAACCCATACCATAACCCTCACAGCGTGGTGCACATGCCGCTCAACAGAAAACTGCACATTGTGACGTTCTCCACGTCTACATCTGGCCCTCATGCGACAAGTTACAAATAAAAAGGTTTTCCCTCTTGTTAAGTCCATCCGGGTAAGGTAAGTGCCATTTCGGGCAGTAATACAACACATCTCATTAAGGAAAGTTGTTGAAAATATGGAATTATTACTATGTGCCAAATTTCCAAACATCGAATTGATTTGTGTTCTTACAATGTAACAACAGGACAAAAAGTACTGTATTATATGTTTTCGCAAAATGATTCAATATTTGTGAAATTTTGCACATAGAGATAAAATCACATTCCCCATATTTCCATTTTGCTTTATTAATGACCAAAATGGCACTTTGTGTCTACATAAAATGATTTTTTTTAATTGTCATGGTTGCCTAGAATTTTAAAAACTAAAAATGTGCTTGAAATCCTTTTTAGACCTAGCAGGGGTGTATCCCAAAACATTAAAACCAGATTAAAAAATGTATCATCAGTTACACCTATAGTGAAGTCAATCTAGGGACATACTGTACATATACATTTTTTACTTACTTAATTTCAATCACTTCGTATTTAAATTGGATTGTTCCTTACGCGATTTTTGGTTCTCGTGCTTCTTACCCGACTTGTTATTTATTTGAGAAAAGCAAAATTATATTGAATTTCAAATTGCGGTTATGAAATAGAGCTGATTATTTGTTTATTTAATTTATATCTATTTGCTTTTTTTTACTTATAGTTTGGATTGCGTATTCGATCTAGTTATTTATTTTTATCATTTAAGCTAATAAAATGAATTATTATGACAATGCTTACGTTTGGTTTTGTTATAGAAAGCGGTTTATTACAGAGCTGTACATTTTTATGAATCACATCTGGCCTGTCTTGTATTTTATCCTAGTATTACAAATACGTATTTATGATTGTTTTATATCCCGCGCTACCGTGGGATAAAATAAGTGATTTCCTTAGTTTTCTATATTTATTGTTATTGCAAATTGTTTACCTGTTTGAGTTCAAACCTTATACAAAAGGGTCGTATTTACGCTTTTAAGTTTACTTTACGATTTTAAGAGTTTTAACAATCGTATATTCAAACCGCACATGTTTCACTAACCGAAGGTAGAAGCCGGAGCTACCTTAAACAAGTCCTTTGTTTTGACGACCTCACATACACAAATCATAATTAAATATGAAATATTACATTATTAAAATTTTTTGTTAGTACATCAGTTTTTTCCTTTCTGTAGGGACATAGAAAAGGTATCGTATACAACTCGTGCTAAAAGTGTTTATTGCATAAAATAAACACTCACTTATTGCACTTGTTACATAAATAACTTTTATAATAAAATTTTCGAATTCATCCTGCCATTTACCGGATTTATTCAGAAAATTTCTTTAAAATTGTTATTGTTTTAGTATTATGTAAGAAAACAATAAAATAATAAACAAATAATTGACTAAACTAACCACATTTAGAAGTAGAGGTATTTAATTATGTTACAAACTTGTTATTCTTGTATATTATCAATTAGGCTGCTGTATGCGTGATTCTCTTTAACAATTCTAATTTCGTTTATCTATTATGTTAGAAACGCCTGTTGTATGATTACCTAAAATTTACAAGCTTCAACAAAATGATACAATCTGGAATTATTTTAGACAAAACCAGTATAATGTATAATTAAATGACCGTGAATTGAAAATACTCTGCATTGTTGGATGAGATACATATATTTATTTCAATAATTAACTTACGTTTAATGCAAGCTGTTTAATGGTCACAAAATAAATAAGAGCGTTTTGCTTTTTCGGATGTAAATGTATCGCAGTTACCCAAGTCATCGTTTCAGTTTACAAGTTTACGTGTTCTAGTTCGTGTTCAAACTTGTTTTATGAAATAATACAGCAGAATATTCAATGGTCACGTTTCGCGGGATGTATAGATTAGTTGCTATGGATTTTGATAAATTGAGTAATGACGAATTGTTTGAAAAATCAATTACACAAGAATATTTTAACCCTGAATTTTAACACCGTAATTTATCATAGCACTGTTTTTTAAATAGTGAAACAGTTAAATTAATAATAAAATACTTATCTTTTTTTGGGTTTTTTAATGGTGTATTTAAATTATACAATCTAAACGTTTCGATAACACTTACAGTTACCTTCGTGAGTAGTAATATCTGTTAAAAATTGTTAAAGATGTAAACAATTTTGTCAAAGTTGAAAAATTAAAACATAAACATCAGCCTGATATTAATATAACAGTTTGAGAAACGTATAAAGCCAACTATAGTATTAAATTTTAGTAAAGGATAACTAGGTCATTAAAAATTAAATATTGTTAAACTGCCTTAAAGATGACAAATCAGAACACTCTCTACGGCGAAAGCTAACAATGAAATTTGTCAGCCAAAAGACACATTTAACAAAATTTAATCAAGTTATGATGTAAGTGTAAAGTTCTGAAAAACTTCAATTTGAAAATGATAGAAGCATTCACAAATTTAAACATCACATCAAATAAAATAATCCAGTTAAATCTAACAAAGAGATATCTTTATCAACAAGCGCAAGTGTTATTAACAATGAAAAGCATAATGCAGAACGTTTTTTTGTAATTTTTAATTTTAAACTTAATTTCAACTGCTTATGTTAAATTATAGTGCTGTGGTAATTTAACATATAATTGGTAACGCATTTGCTTCAAGCTCTAGGAAAAACACAGCAAAAATCCTAGACATACCAAAAGTTAAAATTAAAATCAAAATTAAGACGTATCATTATGCTTTTTTTTTATTTATAAGATGCCAAAACCTATTTAAACGGAGATTTTCTTCTTGTCTATTAAAATTATTAGGGTGTTTATGTATTTCAATAGCTTTACGTTGTAAACGAACATAATAATGAGTTTGTCTTGACAATATTTCCATATAGTCAAATTGAATGTCATGATTTAGATTATTCAGGCATGGTCAGCCACAGCAGACCTCTCTGGTTGACCTAATCTACAAAATCTCGTATGTTCTTTACGTCTTGTATCAAAGCAACGTTTTGTGGTTCCCATGTATACTTTTCCACATGAACAAGACAACTTATACACTCCGGAAGATGATAAAGGGTTTGACACATCTTTAGGTGATCTTAAATGTTCTTTAATTTTTCTTGTAGGTTTAAAAAAAGTCCTAATGCCATATTTAATTAGGATTTTTTCAATTCTATTTGTAACATTAGCTATAAAAGGAAGAAAATCAGTACCAACATTAAGAGTGAAACAACATCAAAACTAACCACCCTCTTCAATTTTGAAAGTATGCATTTTTTCAACAAAGTCGGTAGAATCTTTAATGTAATGGGGTGTTCTTGCTATATGAGGTTGTAATAAAAATGTAAGATGTTTTGCAACGCTATATGTAGGAGAACCAATTGCACTAACAATAGGCCTTAAAGGAATATTAAGTTTATGAATTTTTGGTAAACCATATAGTTTTGGTGAAATAGCTTCAGAGTCAGTTAGAATCTCTTTTATTACTTCAGGAATAGATGATAATTTAATCAGTTCTTTAGTTTTTAAAAGAAACTTTTTTGTTGGGTCTTTTGGGTATTTCACGATAAGTTTCTGGTCCTAACAATTGTTCTATCTTAATGTTATAATCGTTCATATTTAATATAATAGTTGCATTACCTTTATCTGATTTTAATATTACTATACTTTCATTGCGTTTAAAATCAAGTAAAGCACGTCTAAATGAAACTATTGAATACATTGATCATCTTTTTCTAAAGGACGTAACCATTCTTCTTCAGCACTGTCTTACTACAACTTATTTTCAGTGGAATAGTAAATTTTATGAATAGATTCAAGGTGTAGCAGTGGGTAGTCCCCTTAGTCCTGTTATAGTTAATTTTTACATGAAAAAATTTGAAACATTAGCATTACAAAATACCCCTTAAAAACCTTCAGTTTGGTATAGATATGTAGATGACGCATTTGTTATTTGGATACATGGAGAAGAAGCACTGCATGAGTTTTTCGCTTTTATGAATGGTATACATCCTAGTATTCAGTTTACCATGTAACAAGAAACTAATGGAAGTTTACCATTTCTTGACATATTAATATCTAAAAATAATAATTCACTATCTTTTAAGGTTTACAGAAAGGCGGCACACACTGATAGATACCATCATAAATTATCCAACCATCATCCACGTCAAAAAATTGGTGTAATTAAATCTTTAGTAGATCGAGCAAAATGAATTTGTGACCCTGAATTTTTGAAGGATGAATATAAATGTTTAACAAAATCCTTACAAGATAATGGATATTCACTTACAGATATTAATAATGTTATTAACTTCTAGGCGTAACCTTAAAGAAAAACCACTTCTCAATGTTGGTTCTCCTTTTATAGCTAATGTTACAAATAGAATTGAAAAAATCCTAATTAAATATGGCATTAGGACTATTTTTAAACCTACAAGAAAAATTAAAGAACATTTAAGATCACCTAAAGATGTGTCAGACCCTTTATCATCTTCCGGAGTGTATAAGTTATCTTGTTCATGTGAAAAAGTATACATCGGAACCACAAAACGTAGCTTTGTTACAAGACGTAAAGAACATATGAGATTTTGTAGATTAGGTCAACCAGAGAAGTCTGCTGTGGCTGACATTGCCCTGAATAATCTAAATCCATGACATTCAATTTGACAATATGGAAATATTGTCAAGACAAACTCATTATTATGTTCGTTTACAACGTGAAGCTATTAAAATATATAAACACCCTAATAATTTTAATAGACAAGAAGAAAATCTCCGTTTAAATAGGTTTTGGCATCTTATAATTAAAAAAAATCACAATGATACGTCTTAATTTTAACTTTTGGTATGTCTAGGTTTTTTGCTGTGTTTTTCCTAGACCTTGAAGCAAATGGTTTACCAATTATATGTTAAATTACCACAGCACTATAATTTAACAAGTATTTGAAATTAAGATTAAAATTAAAAATTACAAAAAACGTTCTGCATTATGCTTTTCATTGTTAATAACACTTGCGCTTGTTGATAAAGATATCTCTTTGTTAGATTTAACTGGATTATTTTATTTGATGTGATGTTTAAATTTGTGAATGCTTCTATCATTTTCAAATTGAAATTTTCAAAACTTTACATCTCATAACTTGATTAAATTTTGTTAAATGTGTTTTTGGCTGACAAATTTCATTGTTAGTTTCCTAGAGAGTGTTCTGATTTGTCATCTTTAAGTCAGTTTAACAATATTTAATTTTTAATGACCTAGTTATTCTTTACTAAAATTTAATTTTATAGTTGACTTTATACGTTTCTCAAACTGTTATATTAATATCAGGCCGATGTTTATGTTTTAATTTTTCAACTTTGACAAAATTGTTTGCATCTTTACCAATTTTTAACAGATATGGCTGACAAATTTTATTGTTAGCTTACGCCGTAGAGAGTGTTCTGATTTGTCATCTTTAAGTCAGTTTAACAATATTTAATTTTTAATGACCTAGTTATTCTTTACTAAAATTTAATTTTATAGTTGACTTTATACGTTTCTCAAACTGTTATATTAATAGCAGGCCGATGTTTATGTTTTAATTTTTCAACTTTGACAAAATTGTTTACATCTTTAACAATTTTTAAGAGATACTACTGCGGACTAAGATAATTGTAAGTGTTATCGAAACGTTTAGATTGTATAATTAAAAAAAAACCCAAAAAAGATAAGTATTTTATTATGTGTGATAATGGTGAAAGTTTACATTTTCATAGTTAAATTAATAGTTGCAAAACAACTGTAAATATTATTTTTTTATTTCGGTGTAGGGTGCCGAATAACTACAATGGAAATGGGCGCATTCGGGATAAGACGTAAAATGGGTGAAATTTAGCTGGAAACACCTTACGCTTTCTATAGAACAAAGCTCAAAATCGGGGATAAAAGAGCGCCACCACGATCTAAACTGTTCTGGAAATGATCTTGCGAGATCGTAGACCTCGAGATATTCGTTTACTCGGTACTCGAAACTCTAAATTTCGTGTATGAACCTTGTATAATTCACATTTGATGCAATTCACTTAACTGAACTATTTGTTTCACCTACGCGTAAATATGGTCTAACACTTGTAATAACCGCCAATAATCCAAAATAAATAAATAGCACCTAATCTAGAGAGTAATAGCTAAATCTATTAATTAATTAATCTATTGATTAATTAAATGGTTTTGTGATAGGGAAATCGTGAACAGTGTATATTTAAAAACAGTAGCAACCATACTTCTACCAAATAATTGGTACGGACTTTAAATACAAAAGCACTGCTCTCTAGCCTAAAAAAATAAGACAGTACTAACAATTGGTGCGTAATTTGGTAGTTATGTTCCACTTAACTAGTATTTGTAATTTTAATATCAATATCTTAAATGTCTGCAGGTATAATTCACCTTGGTTCGAATCGTAACTTTTTTTCATATATATATATATATATATATATATATATATATATATATATATATATATATATCCAGTGTTCAATATAATCGGACGCACTCAATAACTCTTTGTATTGTGTTCACAAGAAAGTGTTTAAATAGTTTTTATTCATTTACAAATACTCTATTAAGTGCTTGGTTTAGTAATTTTTAAGCTTCCGGTTTGAGGAAGCGCACATAATTATTTTTTTAAATCACATTGTATATATATTTTTGCATTTTGCATTGCTTATTTTTCTCAATACATACGTATAAAATTCTTATAGGGTTTTATAAAAAAATTAGAGAAAAATGCCATCGAAAGTTTTTCAATTTTATTATACGATTAGAAGAATCAAACAAAACCGTAGGCATACGTCAACAAAATCACATCGCAGTTGTTTTTCGTTTATTGCAATTGACAATCAGATAAAGTTTAATTTGATTTCAATCGAAATAATTGTTTAAAATAAATAACTGTGAAAAAGTTGACCTGTTGTTAATTTTCGGTGAATGTAAACGTAATTCTTGACGAGCGGTAGAATTAATTATACGCACAAAGATATCTCAATAGATACCATCCTTCCGAAAGTTACATACAAAAAATTGAACAATCGCTTAGAATGCGTGGAACATTACCAGGAGTAAATTATCAGAATTTAGAACAACAAAGAAATGTTTTGACCGAATATATTGAAGTTATTGAGTTATTTTAGAGTAAATCCAAGGTCATCTATTAGACATGTAGCGCAAGAAGTAGGTGTATCAGTTGGCTCAATTCACAGGACATTAAAAAAATTCAAAATGCTGCCGTATAAAGTCGATTTGGTTCAACACTTGCGGCCTCAAGACTCTGATCGGAGATTAACTTTGATTGCATGGATAGTTGAGCAATGTGATCACAATCCATTATTTTTAGATCATATTTATGGACAGATGAATCCAAGTTTACAAATAATGGAGTTATTAATAAACAAACAATCGTTATTGGTCTGACGAAATCCTCATTGGTCAATGAAACTAACCACCAAACCGTATTACTAATGTTTGGTGCGGTTTAATTGGAAACCAATTACTAGGGCCTTATTTCTATGATGGTAATCTAAACGCCAATAGGTATCTTGAATTTTTAGATAACGTGCTACCAACAATGTTCGATGAGTTTCCTCTGCTTCTGCGACAACAATTGTATTTCCAGCAAGATGGAGCTCCAGCTCACAACGCGTTGATAGTAAAAGAATATCTTAACCAAACGTTCAATGAACGATGGATAGAACTAACGGCCCGGTAGAATGGCCTGCGAGATCACCGGATCTTACACGTTAGACTTTTCTTGTGGGGTCATTTAAAACAGTGGTGTATGCCGATCCACCTTTAAATTTTATAGACTTAAAGAATAAAATTACAGCTGCATGTGTTAATTTAACTACGCAGCAAATCAAAAAGCAACTAACCATGAACTCAGGCGACGATTAGAAGCATGTCTAGAACAGAATGGTGGCAACTTTGAACAATTTATTCGCTAATTATAACTGATTTTGTTTAATTTTTCTAATCATATAATAAAATTGAAAAACTTTCGATGGCATTTTCTCTAATTTTGTTTTAAAACCCTATAAGAATTTTATACGTATGTATTGAGAAAAAATAGCAATGCAAAAATACAAAATATATATACAGTGTGTTTAAAAAAATAAGATTATGTGCGCTTCCGGTCAAACCGAAGCTTAAAAATTATCTAAACCAAGCACTTAATAGAGTATTTGTAAATGAATAACAAACTATTAAATACTTTCTTGTGAAACGCAATACAAAAGAGTTATTGTACGTCCGATTATATTGAACACTATATATATATATATATATATATATATATATATAGGTGTCTAATTGTAAGCGATACATAATCGTATCGCTATCACTTCATATATAACGTTAGCACCTCCACCTTCGGAGGCGATAACGTTTGTCAAAGGTTCTGCTATTGGGGCCCTTCCACTATCCCAAAACCAAAGTTACAGCTGGAGGTATCAATGTATTTTCAGTACCCCCGAATAGGTCTTCTAGGTCCGCTATATATCCGTGTATGCGTGTGCGTGTGCATCTGTGCGACTGTGCGTGCGTGGGCGTGTGTTTCTGTGTATGGTTACATGTCCAAATCGCACTAAGCGTCGTGTATGCTTACCGAAATAAGCGGGTTGCCAAGCCAGCTACAGTGGAAGTGGGCGTGGTTGATGGAGTAAACTGATTGAGAAGTAGTTTCAAACACCTTAGCCTTACCATTAATCTACAACTCACAAAGCTCAGTCCATGAAAAATTGTCTCTAGGCGCCACCGCAATCTCAAATTTTGCTAAAATAAATAGTCTTAGGCGGGATAGTAAATTAATCCTATCTGACTGTGGAAGACAGGTTTGCAGCTTACTCTGTAAAACCATTCACCATTGAAATTCAATCACACTTCAAAATAAATTGATTCAAAAGCTTAAGAACATTCTGAAATACACGAGTCGTCGTAAACTTATTAAACACACCCTGTATAAATGAAAATTCCCAAATCGTAAGCCGTTAACTTGAATACTTTTTAAGTATCCCTCGTATACCTGTAAATTTATACTTCTAACTGTTATAAAACTTTGAATTAAATAAGTATTCCCAATTTAGAACATTCTAAGTAAAATAAACGAAATCGGTTTAACAATGAACTGTTATCTCAACAAAATGTTCGTTGATTACTACATAATTCAAACATAGAGCGGTTAGTGCTTGTATCATCATCAATCGTTACATTTTATTAATACTTTATCTTCAAAATCATATTTAGACATTTATTAATAGATTTAAGCTTTAATACACTTTAAAACTGTAATATACGGTGAATAAAAAAAAATAAGTACTTTATTAGTAGTGTTCTGCATTAATATTTCAAAACTAAAATGAAATTTTATGATCAATCTGGATCATTACGCAATTTTCAATCGATCCTCAAATTCGAAAATATGCAAAGACTAATTTCACTTATCAGAAGGTGTAACCAGCTAGGCACATAATTGACACAAATAAATGACAAGATAAACTAAACAGTGGATATATATTGACAAATTCCGCATGTAAATCTATACAACGACGTGGTTTAAAAAAAAAACGACCAAACACATCAATACGTTAAGACCAAAATTACTCAATTCCTAACACAAAAAAACAAGAAGAAAATGACTAATACATTAAATTATTTATTTATTTATGGGTTAATGCAGTCGCTATACATGCCCTGCTAACATTATAATTTTCACAAATAAACACTAACCATTCTAATGGTTATGCAACGCGCGCGACTCTTACTCAAAACCTCTAACCAACTAACTAACCAACCCCTCAAATTTGACAGTCGCTTATATACCTTCTGCCCGCCATGTTGCCAATACGTCACAATAAATTCGCGCTAAAATCAAAATTCACCCATCCCAATTGAGTATTTCGTGCGTTTCTTTGCCGCATCGAAGGTTACAACATGGAAGAAGACGCCAACAATGCGAAATAAACGTAGCCATCTTGAATTACTTTGTAAATTCACTGAAAACTTTCCGAAGCAATCATCAATTAGAATTACATTCACACTGTAGATTAACCAGATTATCCCTCAACTTTTTATGCAAAATCTCACATGTGGGCGAATTCTACTTCCGCATAATCTAACGAACTCCCTCACATTCCATCAACTTCATTCTTTAACATGCATTAAATTTTCCTATTGCACCATATTACAAAATATCTACAAACAAAAATATGCATCCATATTCCTTACTGCACGTTAATAAAATATCAATATATCGTAAACTCACTCACTCATACGTCTACAACTATTTCTTTAGTACAAATTCTTTTATACACAGTAGCAAAAGGACCAGTAGTTTTACCGTATCAATAAAAATGTATTCAAAACATTATTTCTCAACCAAATTTAACGCTTTCAACACGAATTTCTACAGCATTAAAATATTCCTTCACACAATAACCAATGCCTCACTAAATTCCAGTGGCGTATCAATTACACCAACTTACATTGCGCATACTCCAAAAAAATTCTTTTCACGCAAACTCACTTCAGCTACATTCAAAACACGTTAGATACGTCATCAAAGTACTACACATACCAGGTGCATCAAAATAACCTTACACCTCCCCCACAAGGCGATTTTCTTCCAAAAAAGCTCAAAAATACCTGTCACAGAGGACCTACTCTAAGTCAAAACTCGAAACAGTCCATCGAGGTCAGCTCTTGAAACAACAACTCAACTAACGGTGTGTGATGGAGAGTGGATCAGCTCGGCTCCCCATCACTAAGATAACGATAAGTACACACATAACTGGGCCGTAACACCGCCACTACGACGCAAAGTAATGTGCCCGAAGGACACGAACAAAAACTCTGAAACACTCAAACGTAAGTTATCTACATGCCCAATAGTTTTTCGACCAACCTACCAACAGCCATCTGACGGTAAAAATAACCATAGCATAATCACGATTCATAACGCAATCCTCAATTCCAGTGGCGTATCAATTACACCAATTTACATTACGCATACAAAAAAATTCTTTTCATGCAAATTCACTTCAGCTACATTTAAAACACGTTACATACGTTATCAAAATACTACACATACACGATGCATCAAAATAACCTTACAGTGTGTTTATGTGTGTGTGTGAGTTTGTGTGTGAGTGTGTGCTTGTGTGTGTGCGTGCGTGCGTGAGTGTGTGCGTGCTTGTGTCTGCGTGCGTGTTTGTGCGTGTGTCTGTGTGCGTGTGTGCTGTGTGCGTGTTCGTCTGTCGTGTGTGCTGTGCGTGTGCGTGACGTGTGCTGTTGTCATTGCGTGTGCGTGTGCGTGTGCGCGTGCGTGAGATCATGCGTGCGTGCGTGGGTGCGTGTATGTGTTATTATTTATTAAAAACGTTACATTATTACATACTACTAACTTATTAATTTTTTGGTATGTCACAGTCAATGGTTATTGTTAAGGTCTTTTCTTCTGTTTTAGCCTAAATCACAACACAAGATTAGTTAATTGTTTCTGATGCTACACAAAGTGTTTTTTATACACCACTTTTTGTTAAAAGTAATTGACGCTATTATTTTTCACATATCACTGGTATGACGTAATTAAGCTTGGTTTTATTTTGTTTTTATAACTGTTGACGTAGTGTGGATTGGTTAGCGATTTTTTAACGTACGATATGAATTGTTTGTAATTGTTACTAACTGCCGACACCAGCAAAAAGTTTGCTAAATTGACTGTTCGTTTATTACTTTTGCTGGGGTACATGCAGTATATGTCTTTCATAAGTACTTGTGATATATTCTGTAAGTTTTTAATTCTGTTAATTACAGAACTGAATGTTTTACTTGTGAGCTTACGTGTAATAACATTTGCTTCTACATTGCACTTAAGACACCTATTTGTGATTGTTGTGGATACTTTTTGAAGAAAAATCATGTCTGCTAGACGGTTTTTTGCAAATATTCATGCTATTGCGCTATCTATTCCTAGAGGAGGTTGTTTGAAAATGTTTTTGCAGTTGAAATTTGCGTTTACCCAGTGACCGTTTAGTTCCTCTGTTGTATGGAATTCTAAAGTTACTATTGTTTTTTGTAACTGTAACTTCTTGACGAATTGTTGAGCATGACTTTTTATTCGTAAATAATTCCCAATATACTTTTGGTGGCCATTTTGTTGCGCTTTCTATTTGTGAGACGTTTGAAAAATGTTCTTCGCATAATTTTCTTAGTTTCCTATATTGTGTAAGTAAAGCATTATTTGCCATTGGTGGGACATATCTGTCTTTCCGCGTTGCTCTACCGATACAGTCTCCTACAAAATTTAGGTCGTATCTATGCCAAATATTGCTAGATAGTAAATCTGAGAAGGGTTCTGACCATAAAGGACAATTCCACACGGGTAATATTTTTAAGTCGTTTTGGCATAGAGGAAAATTGCTGAATTTCAAGGATACCGTGTTTTAGGCATTACTAGGACCAGACCCCCTAATGGGGCTGATAAGTTCATGTTTTTATTGTCAGTCCAGTGTTCTTGTTACACCATACGAAGTCAATTAGTTTGCTTTTGAATATTTTCCATTGCTTTTTCCGATATTGGGATGACTTGTATCGTGTGCCATATTATTGGGGCTATAAACATGTATACTGTTTTTGTCCATCCTCTTAATGATAGAATTTCTCTTTGTGTTTCCATTTTGTTATTGTACTTGCTACTTTTTGTTTTAGGGCTTCCTCTGCCAAGCCTATCGATTTTTGTTCCATAGCGCTGAAAACTTCACCCAATATCTTTAACCATTCAGAAGTCCATCGACAATTTAGTGGTGAATCTGTTCTGTTTTTCCGTTTTCCGCAAAAAGCGTTCTATGGCTATGGAGAAAAATGGACCAGATAATAGGCACCCTTGCCTTAACCCCTTGTCTATTGCTAGTGGTTATTAGATAGTACTGGTAAATCTTGTAAGATAAAGGCATGTAGTATTTGTTGTACTAGCGATATAACTGTACGGCTATATGATCCGAAAGTGACAGTATGTTCATAGCACTAATTTAGTCTGTTGCTCCAGGAATCGTCGCAAAAGCATTTTTTGCATGATAAATGTATCCTGGAATGTCAAGGTGTATCAGTCGGTATGCGTCATGTAAGTGGCTGTCGTTGACAATTTGCTTGAGAAATTTTCCTAATGCCGTGTTTTTTTTCCAGTTCAATACAATCTGTCAATTTCAGGATTTACAGTACAGTTAAAATCTCCTATTATGATTCCTTTATTTTTTTGTTTGATTTTATTTCTGAATTTAGTTATTTCTGTATGAAAATGTAAACTTTCACCATTAACACTCATAATAAAATACTTATCTTTTTTGGGATTTTTTAATGGTGTACTTTAAACAATTTTGTCAAATTTGAAAAATTAAAACATGTTTTAATTTTTCAAATTTAAAATGTTACTATCTTCAATTTTTAACAAACATTACTACTGACGAAGATAACTGTAAGTGTTATCGAAACGTTTAGATTGTATAATTTAAAGTACACCATTAAAAAATCCCAAAAAAGAAAAGTATTTTATTAGTTATTTCTGTGTTTAGATAACCTTGTTCTATAATTCGTGGTTCGGCAATCTTGGTATTTTTATTTTTAACAATAATTGCGGTGCCAGCGTGGTCAAATGTCTTTAAATTGCAAAAGAAGAGTTAATTTTGAATAATTGTGTTGTAGTTTACATTAGTAATGTTGGTTTCGTGTAAAAGGAGTAGATCTGGTTTGTGTTTTTTTATAAACAACTACAGATTTTGAAATTTTAAAGTACTTTGTATACTCCTAACGTTTAAAGTAATGACTCTGAAACTACCTGCCATGATTGTTTTTTTTTATGATTTTGTTTTATACATAAAACCTGAATTGGGCCATACATTTGGGAATTGCGATGATTGAAATATCTCTGCTTCTGACTCTTTTCGTCTCGTACCAAATTTTTCACTAATCTCAGGCATCTTTCTTTTAACGATTTTACTGCAATGGTAGGGAGGATTACTAGGATCTTTGTAATGAGACCGGAAATATTGTTGGTACATTAGCTACATTAGAGGCGAATCGCTATTTTTAACATTCAACAGAAAATGTTTAAAGTCTTCGTGCTCTAGGATAAAAACATCATTGGGCCAAAGTTCTTTCATTTTATCCATCTCTTCTGAATCTTCGGACGTAGAGCTCCGTTTGTGTTCTTTCGTGGTCGTTCTTACTGTGTTCACTGTATGTATTATCAGCTTGCTCGGTTCATCTGAATCGATATTATTCAGATACGATGTTCTAGGAGGGTCAATCGGAATGTTTGTACTTTTAGATGCTATTACAGTTGAAGCATTTAATTTTGTCATTTGTTAAAAATATTCCTTAAGCATCTTCAAAATTAATTAGTAATTCAGGCAGTGTATTGTGACGTCGGGTAGAATATACGCTTGTCTTCTAAAGCTGTAAACGTGGGCATAATCTCCTAATCCGATTCCTGCACCAACAAAGAAAACTGTAAAATTATAATGTACTGTTAAAGAAATATCTTACGATATAAAGTCAACCACAAAAACGCTTTGCATCAAATTAAGAACCATTGTAATCAGCACCTTCAGTATATTTTGAAACAACATTTAACAGTTTATGTCCATTTAATTAAGATGATCAGAAAATGTTCAGTCTTCCGTATTGGTTCAAGCGGCAATAACTAAATTCTTCAATGCTGCAGCTAATGTTCAATTAAATTTGGCTACATTGCAATCCGTGCTCCAATAGATGCATTACCATGGTGTTCATTATTGCCAGTAATTGAAATGACGACAACTGAGCTCTGAGAAAGTCCGGGATTTCAATTCAGAACATATATAGAACTTTACATTAAATATACGCTTTTAACGAAGGTAACTTTATTTTTTAAAACAGCATAAGGCCGTATCAGTACATTACATTATTAGGTTTCACTTAAATTCCGTTTCAAGATTTTTATGTGTGAAGAACGTGCAAGACACTGACCAAACGTTATAAAGTGAATTACGAGTATAAATGGGTCACCCAAACTTGCGAAGGTTATGATTTGTTAAAAAATGCGTAGCAAAGAGACAGATTTACATTATTACCCAAATTTTTAGGGTAAATACGATGCGTACAAAAAGCATTTGCCAATATTGGATCTGGCGTATGGATTGGAACCGTTTCTGGACAGGAAAGTCGAAGCTTTTCCAACAGTACTGATTATTAAAATCAAGCGGTGGATAACTGATATAAATGGATGTGCATAGCATCGCAATTTAGTTCACAAGTAAATCAAGACCATTGAGTTGGTTTCTGCATTTAGCAAGAACCATGCTAAGGAAACCCACATTGTTGCATAGATTTGATATCGTGTTGTCGAAAACCATAAAGGTAAATTCTAAGGTACCGAAAAGAATGAATTTTAATCGCTATGCTAACAAAAGGGGTTCATAAATTTTGATTTTGCATTTTTTGACACTAACTTAATTTAGACTAGTTACACCACAAACCCATGAATATTAAATTAACATTAAAGCGTAATTTATGGTCATCACGAAAACACTTTTGGTCTTTTTCGTAGTTAAATTGGTGAATAAACATCTAATTTTCCAGTTTCTGGCTAAAACCCTATCTTGAACTAATTAACGCCTTTGAAGTGTAAGTACCGTATGTTGTAAAATAAGAAAAATGATACGATGTTTTTAAGAATAATTATAAAAGCAATCGTAAAATTGTGTCCACTTCCGAAAGCTTTTATGCTACAGCTAAAGACGTGAGAAACTAACCAATAGACCCTACAATTGCGTTCTCGGATAAAAATCAGTTTTTTTGCAATTTGAGGAATGCGGAAGGGGTAAGCGCAAAATGGGCAGCATATCCTAATTCCGTGGTAATGACTGGAGCCATTTAGCAATTTATGTGCTGAAAGTTTTAATTCTATAGATCGTTAATACGAATTGTAATATGTACTTTGATTTATGCTCGAGATGTTAACGTGATTTTCCTTAAGCTCTTGCCAGATCACCCGCACGCCGAGCTAGGTGCAAAACCAGGTTTATCTGTCACCTTGTCTTGACCATTTATACCGTAACAGTGCGTGTGGCGTGTGCGCGTGCGTGTGTGCGTGAGTGCGTGTGTGTGTTATTATTTATTAAAAAACGTTATATTATCACATACTAACTTATTCATTTTTTGGTATGTCACAGTCAATGGTTATTGTTAAGATCTTTTCTTCTGTTTTAGCCTAAATCACAATACAAGATTAGTTAATTGTTTCTGACCACTTTTTGTTAAAGTAATTGATGCTATTATTTTTCACATGCCACTGGTATTCCGTAATTAGGCTTGGTTTTATTTTGTTTTTATAACTGTTGACGTAGTGTGGGTTGGTTAGCGAATTTTTAACGTACGATATGAATTGTTTGTAATTATTACTAACTGCCGACACCAGCAAAAAGTTTGCTAAATTGACTGCTCGTTTATTACTTTTGCTGGTGTACATGCAGTATATGTCTTTCACAAGTACTTGTGAAATATTCAGTAAGCTTTTATTTCTGTTAATTACAAAACTACATGTTTTACTTGTGAGCTTACGTGTAATAATTATGTACCAGGCATTTGCTTCTACAATGCAATTTTTTGCAGAAAAGTCATGGCTGCTAGACGGTTTTTTGCAAATATTCATGCTATTGCGCTATCTATTCCTAGAGAAGGTTGTTTGAGCATGTTTTTCCAGTTGACATTTTGGTTTCCCCAGTGACCTTTTAGTTCCTCTGTTGTATGGAATTCTAAGTTGCTATTGTTTCTTGTAACTGTAACTTCTTGACGAATTGTTGAGCATGACTTTTTATTCGTAAATAATTCCCATTATTCTTTTGGTGGCCATTTTGTTGCGCTTTCTATTTGTGAGGCGTTTGAAAAATGTTCTTCTCATAATTTTCTTAGTTCCCTATTTTGTGTAAGGCATTTTTTGCCATTGGTGGGATCTTTTTCTTCTTTCCACGTTGCTCTACCGATACAGTCGCCTACAAGATTTAGGTCGTATCTATGCCAAATATTGCTAGATAGTAAATCTGAGAAGGGTTCTGGCCATGAAGGACAATTCCACATGTGTAACATTTTTAAGTCGTTTTAGCATTGAGGAAAATTGTTGAATTTAAAGGATACCGTGTTTAAGGCATTACTAGGCCCAGACCCCCTAATGGGGCTCATAAGTTCATGTTTTTATTGTCAGTTCGGTGTTCTTGTTACACCATACAAAATCAATTAGTTTGCTTTGAATATTTTCCATTGCTTTTTCCGATATTGGGATGACTTGTATCGTGTGCCATTTTATTGGGGTTATAAACATGTATACTGTTTTTGTCCGTCCTCTTAATGCTAGAATTTCTCTTTGTGTTTCCATTTTGTTATTGTACTTGCTACTTTTTGTTTTAGGTCTTCCTCTGCCATGTCTATCGCTGTTTGTTCCATAGCGCTGAAAACTACACCCAATATCTTTAACCATTCAGAAGTCCATCGACAATTTAGTGGTGAATCCGTTGTTTTTCCATTTTCCGCAAAAAGCGTTTTATCTCTGTAGAGAAAAATGGACCAGATAATGGGCACCCCTACCTTATCCCCTTGTCTATTACTAGTGGTTATTAGGTAGTAGTGGTAAATCTTGTAAGATAAGGGCATATTTGTGTGTAGTATTTATTACGGTAGTATTTGTTCTACTAGCCGTATAACTGTACGGCTAGATGAACCGAAAATGACAGTATGTTCATAGCACTAATTTAGTCTGTTGCTCCACAAATCGTCGCAAAAGCATTTTTTGCATGATAAGTGTATCCTGGAATGTCAAGGTGTATCAGTCGGTATGCGCCATGTAAGTGGCTGTCGTTGACAATTTGCTTGACAAATTTTCCTAATGCCGTGATTTTTTTTCAGTTCAATGCAATCTGTCAATTTCAGGATTTACAGTACAGTTAAAATCTCCTACTATTATGATTCCTTTATTTTTCTGTTTGATTTCGGTTATTTCTGTGTTTAGATATATGTATATATATATATATATATATATATATATATATATATATATATATATATATATATAATTGCGGTGCCAGCGTGGTGAAATGTCTTTGAATTGCAAAAGAAGTGATAATTTTGAATAATTGTGTTGTAGTTTAGATTAGTAATGTTGGTTTCGTGTAAAAGGAGTAGATCTGGTTTGTGTTTTTTTATAAACAACTGCAGATTTTGAAATTTTAAAGTACTTTGTATACTCCTAACGTTTAAAGTAATGACTCTGAAACTACCTGCATGATTGTTTTTTTAATGATTTTGTTTTATACATAACCCGAATTGGGCGATACATTTGGGAATTGCGAAGATTGCAATATCTCTGCTTCTGATTCGGATAGACCCTTTTCGTCTCGTACCAAATTTTTCACTAATCTCAGGCATCTTTCTTTTAACGCTTTTACTCCAATGGTAGGGAGGATTACTAGGATCTTTGTAATGAGACCGGAAATATTGTTGGTACATTAGCTACATTAGAGGCGAATCGATATTCAACAGAAAAAGAAAATGTTTAAAGTCTTCGTGCTCTAGGATAAAAACATCATTGGGTCAGAGTTCTTTCATTTTATCCATCTCTTCTGAATCTTTGGACGTAGAGCTCCGTTTGTGTTTTTTCGTGGTCGTTCTTACTGTTTTCACTTATAACTTAAATGTGATAATAGTATATAAATGGTGTAAAAATGTATGTAAGGTATAAATAAATGTTCTCATAACAAATCGTTAAACTAACTAGAGATACAAACCATTCACCAAAAATAATGCCGTTGCCCCAGTCGGTAGTTTAAAGTGGGCCGATTCAATCTTTTGGTTTGCTTAATTACCACAAATTTATGCTGTGTTATTTCCACTTAACATCAATATAGAAACTGCCATGTAACACTAATAAAAATGATCTTGGACGCCAAGTTATTTTTTAATTATGCTCGGAATAACTAAACCGAGTTTTACAATAAAAATTTACCAAAATGTAAAAATAAAAATATATACAAACTATGTTTATTAACATTTAAAATTAGAATTATATAAAATATATCTTAAAAACTAATTGCAATAGCCTTAAATTACTAAATAATGGTTATAAATACCTGTTCGAAACTTTTTGTACACAAACTTTTTAATAACATCTGGTATCTAAACGGTTACGGAAATGTCATCTTTGCACCAATATTGCGCAATATATCGTAATAACAATGCTGTACGTTGTAAACCATACCAAAAGTTGAATTATCCTTCTTATATTTATCTTCAAGAAATTTGAATTCTCGAAAGTTCATATAAAAAAATGGGATCTAATTTTAAATCTGCATTAAAAGCAAAACGCAATCATAAAATGAAAGCGTACGTAAAAGTAGAATTAAAAGGTAATTAAAATAGAATTAAATGTGCAAAAAATAAGTTAATAAAAGTGCCTGCAAAGAGCAAATGTTTAAATTTTAATATTTTACCAGTTAAATTATCTTACCATTAAATCAATGGCACTTTTCACAAAATTTAGGTGGAAACCCAAAAATGGCTTTCTGCATCAGACAGCGTACCACACGAAGTGAAAAATGGACGCTTAGGAAGTCAGATGATGACGCCTTGCGCGAAAATGTGAGCAGAAAAAAATAATTTAAAGGAGTGGGAGTATAAACTCTTAAGAAGATATGTACTTAAGTTACACCAAAACGCAAATTAAGTTGCCCATCACATACCTATAAATCATTAATAATTAAAAACTTTTTTTTCTTATATTTATAACTAAATGGACAAAGAACATAAATTACGATATATTTTAATACAACTCAAAATGGGTTGTTACACACTGTATGTATTATCAGCTTGCTCGGTTCATCTGAATCGATATTATTCAGATACGATGTTCTATATATATATATATATATATATATATATATATATGTATGTATGAGAAAAACTTCTGAACCTCCTTAAGACGGTAACGGGAATCGAACCTATTACGTCCCTAAAACTAAGCAGGCCGTGTTACCACATCTCGTTGCACAACTAAACTGCTGGCCACTCGAACTTTCACATAGTGATTTTTAGGCAAAATTTAAAGTTAAATATTTTCAATAGGAATGCAATTTTTTGAACGCGGCTTGCAAATTTTAAGAGCTAGTTTTTTTCGGATTATGCTGCATGACGTATATTTATCGTAGGACCATAGGTTTATTATATACGAGGTGACCAATGAAGTCATGCAAAAAATCAAAAAATTTGTATGAGTGAAATTTCCGCAAAAATTTTTTTTGGTCGTTGCAATATGGTTCGTTACTAAGGTAACATCAATATCTCTAGACGTTTTTGTCAGTTTTTGGATGAAGGCCCTTAGGCCTTGCACACACTACTCAACATAAAATTTGGGTAGCAAAATTTTTAAAATGCTATAACTTGATATTGCCTTGACGGTTCTTGATGACTTTTGCGGGTTTGGAATCCTTATTTCACGTAGATTTTCTATGGTCTAAGCATTTTATTTGAGGGTTGAAATTTATACATTATACCGGGTACACAAAACAAAACTATATTTCGTACCCGAAATTGGGATACTAAATTCAAATACGTAACAATATGTTACTATGGAAAAAGTTTCCAAAATGTATGCTTTATCACGCTTAGCTTTCCTGAGCTATACTACATTTCAGATTTCGGGTACCAATGAACATCCTATAATTCGAAACAAACAAAAAATACTCGATAGAATCATCCAAGTACCTAACAATGTTCAATTCAGTCAACGGGACAATTAAATTTTGTAATTGTTAAAAAAACCGAATTATCAAGCTAATAGGCTAACTAATTGTGATCCTTGGTATAACTTTACACATAAAAACTCAGTGAACTTAAGTAAAGCACTGTTAATCTGCAATACCTAAACTGACTTTCTGGTTTAATTAAATCTCACAATAAAATTGTTGGGTATGGACGATTATACATCAAACGAAATAATCAGTTGAATAATTAGCTCTTTAAAAAAAAACATTATCAATAATAATTATACACTGACAGCCGCAATTAAGCAACATACATACACGCACGCACGCACGCACGCACGCGCGCACGCACGCGCGCACCCACACGCACGCGAACGCGAACGCGAAAGCGCACCGCACACCCACACCCACACCCACACCCACACCCACACCCACGCACCCGCACACGCACACGCACACGCACACGCACACGCATACGCACAAGCACACGCACACGCACACGCACTCGAGATTGGGATACTAAATTCAAATACGTAACAATACGTTACTATGGAAAAGTTTCCAAAATGTATGCTTTATCACGCTTAGCTTTCCTGAGCTATACTACATCTCAGATTTCGGGTACTAATGAACATCCTATAATTCGAAACAACGGAACAATTAAATTTTGTAATTGTTAAAAAAAACGAATTATCAAGCTAATAGGCTAACTAATTGTGATCCTTGGTATAACTTTACACATAAAAAACTCAGTGAACTTAAGTAAAGCACTGTTAATCTGCAATACCTAAACTGACCTTCTTTTTTAATTAAATCTCACAATAAAATTGTTGGGTATGGACGATTATACATCAAACGAAATAATCAGTTGAATAATTAGTTCTTTAAAAAAACATTATCAATAATAATTATACACTGACAGCCGCAATTAAGCAACATACACACACGCACGCACGCACGCGCGCGCACCCACGCGCGCACCCACACGCATGCGCACGCGAACGCGAACGCGAACGCGAACACGAACGCGAACGCGCAAGCGCACCGCACACCCACACACACACACACGCACACGCACACGCACACGCACACGCGCACACACACGCACACGCACACACACACACACACACACACACACAAATTATCCTAACTAAGATTCCCCTACTAAGTCTTAACTCAGCATGCAACGGGTGTAGTACCATTAGATACTACTTTTGTTTGTTTTATCCTCTCCAAAGGATAAGATTTGAGTTCTTTTAAACTTTTCTATAATTTCAACATTATTAAATAAAGTTTAATACCTGAGATGATTATTTTTTATTATGTTTTATTAAAATTGGATGGGCTCAATTTATAAAGATATCATTTGCTAGTTAAATTTTACTTCGCTTGCTAATTAATTTCGGTTTGAGTAAATGAACTTTAAGATATACGTTTACTAATTCCTTTCTTAATTTATTGCGACGGCTAGCTCAAAGTTAAAAATAAAGAAATGATTGCTGTTATCATTGACCAAAATTATGCTCAGTTCGATTTATTTATTTATCTGGATTTCTATTGAGTTGACATCTTTCTGCATTTATATATTCAATAATTGTGTAAGCTTGTAATATTAATAAATTTAAATAAAAGTAAATTAAACGTTATACTCATGTAATTAAATTCGAACTCTGAACGAAAATGCATCAATATGTTGTTTACAAACACATATAAAATTAAACCTGTATCTACAATAACCTACTTAAAACTAGCGATAAAATCTTTATCAGAATTAAACGATTGTTTTCGTTTAATTGTGACAGTCAAATCTAAAAGTTCGAGAAATCAAACACAAAAAAGTTTTATTTATTAACGCAAACAAAAAAGGTTCTTACTTATTTTCGTTGACAAACTGATGATGTAATGCTGGCGTTTCTTTGACCGGTAAAGGGGCCTCAAATAGGTTAGAGACTGCTCTTCCGATGTCACCGGCCGGCACTCTGGAACCGTTGTTGCTGTCCTTGTCTTTTCTTGTACATTTACGCTTCTAATTTTCTTCCATCAGTTAATGATTGTAGTAAATAATTGTTCGACATATTTACACTGTACAGTTTTTACTTAATTTTTCAGTTTTAATCACAAACGGCGTACTCTACCAATTGCAAGCGAACTACGGAAAGCCATATTTTCATTATCAGTGTTTTTTAGGTATTATACTTTATATACCGATCTATTATTGAGTGGATTGTCTTATTGTATATTTATCACTCGCTATCAAACCTTCAACTTGGAATACTTTCGACACGCATTTAAAACGCTATTGTAAACTGTTATGCAACCTTTTTATTGTCGCCAACTTACCGATATTTGCACTTTTTATTATTTTAATAAGGAAGGTAATTTTCTACTTCTTCCCTATCACCGTTAATTAATTCTTATTTGTAATTTTCACACTTTATAGGGCAGCGTGACTATATAATGTCACTTAGACTGCGGCGTTAATCGACCGACCAATATCAATTCTGATCGCTTATTTTTTATGCGACTCCTTTTGACCGGTTTCTTAGAGCGGCTGTTTTTGATCGCTCACTGTAATCGACTATTTTAAAAACTGCATATCATTATTATGACAGCGTCATTCCCTTCCAACACATTCAAGCCCTTGCAAATACCGCGTATTATAAATATTTTGAAATTGAATATATAGATAACTTTTTTCTAAAACTCTCATTACAAGCACACAAAAAGAGATAGTGGTGAGAATTGATTGAACTTATGGCCTAATCAAAATTTACAATACTACTAATGGCACCTTTGCAGGATAATCAATCGTCCACTACTCAACAATATCTAAGGTTATTCTTGTTTATAAGCTCCTAACCAATGGGGTTGGACTCCTTTAGCGAATCCCTGGGATTATGTACACATAAACCCTCTAATAATCCTCTTAATGTCATAAAATATTAATGGTATCAAAAAAAAACAAAAAAAACAAAACACCTTAAATAGCTTCTAAATAGACAAAGGAAACTGTCCGAGAACGTTAACAAAATGACACACTAAATTCAAAAAAAATAATTACTTCCAACAGGTTCCTTCGGTAACACACATTACTTAAAAACACAATCAAATTTTATTCTTTCAAGTCGCAAGATCACCAACAGAATGTAAATTGCATTACCTAAGTCATGCAGGCAAATAGGGGATGATCTCTGCTCTATGACATCGTCGAATACGACTCGTGCGGGCACGATCTTTGATATTACTGCTTGATGACTAACGATAATCCAAACTCGCCTCAGGTTGCTACCGCGTATTCAACTTGATTTTCAATTAATTTACAATGATGTCTCGTAACTTATTGAAGCAGCATTAACTATTTTAAATCCCTCTAATAATTTCTTTTAACTCAAAGTTGATAAGGTTCGGCAAACAAACAAAAAAAAACACTCAGCAAATCGTTTTACATAATCTTAAACAGTACGTGTGGGTGGGTGTTCGGTCACTACGTTCACTTAACTCTTAGGAATGGGGTTCTCTAATTATATCTCGTTAATCACGAAAATTCAATAGTCCTCAGGTTCGCACTACCAGAAAACACGAACCAAATTTCTATCATAAACGCACTCGAAGATGCCGTTATTCTCCAATAAACTAAATTAATGCGAGCCGGTTGAAATGTTACTTCACAAAAATATCCCAAACTTGGTTATATTCGACTAGTCTTGCAAGTCCTCAACGCTACTCCTTAACTTTCACTAGGAGCTCGCACAATTATGAAACCCCAATTCCGATAATTCGACGACTTCCCTACACGCACGACTTTACGCTTCAAAAGCTTAAGACAGACACACTCCCATTCAAAATTACTTTCTCGCCATATTAAAAAAACGCTCCCCTCCATACAAATTCATTCAAACAAATCAATCAACCATTTTAATTTTAAAATTTCCACCCCCCTAAATTTTCGATGATCTCCCGATTTAAGGCGACGAAGCTGCCCCGTCTGCATTTTCCTTCGACCCGACACAGAAATGTTACTGCAAAGGTACAACCAATCGCCCACCCATATTACTTACATGGATGAAAACCAACCTTCCGACTCTCCAACTGTTTCTCCACACGAATGCGACAGTACGGCACCGATGCGATAACAACGCTTCTTTGTAATGAAACTTAAAAAAAATCAAATGAATTTATCTCAATAGAACTTCACATATGATTCGGGCAATAAACTGAAGATTGTACTTAAAATTCCAAAAAAAAACTACACTAACTTTTCCTAATGAAAATTACGTAAATACACCAAAAAAAAACGAAATTCCTTAATGCACATTACACATTCAACTACAAACAAAATTACCCAATACGTATACAAGGTGTTCAAAATACCCTGGCAAACCAAGTTTGATTTATACCGCCAACAAACACGCACATATTTTCATCAGAATTAATACAATTTAATGCAAACTTAATTTTAATTTATAATATCCTCACTTAGTTAAAAAGGATCACTTTAAAAGTTCCCGTTACTGTCGCGCGGATTTTACACACAATACGTTCTCTTAACACAAAGGTTTCTGCTTATTTTAAATCTATTTAAATACTTTATTTAAATTTTTGGAAAAGTCTCGCAACTCTAACACATCAGCAGCAAATGGGTTTTGATAGTAAACTAAACTATTTTAACTACACTATTGAATTAGCACAGATCGCACCATTTCTGAAAACCGAGCACGACCGTTCGCCGAACCGTTCTAGCTAACGGTTGGCTTAAAAACCTCTCTCATCTCTTCAAACATTTCTCCTTTATAGATAACCACAACCAACTTGAAAAAGTCACCAAATATTAATTCCGCTAAATCAAAACCAACGACTCGGAAAGGGTTCAAATGTCACATGATTTTGCCGAGCAGAATCATCTAAAAACAGAAAAGGGAACAAACGCAAACGGTAAATTATTCGTCTCTGCCATCTTTAAATCTTTCAAAAGAACATAATAACTTTCCGAAATGTCCCAATCATATTCATTCAATACAAATTTAGAACTAAACCCAAATTCATGAGAATTTCACATACGCACAAGATCTCTTTCCGCAAAATTCAATAACTTTCAATGCTATTATCCCTTGAATCCTAAATAAAATTTTCTATCGTGCAATCCTAACTCATTTATACGAATCCCGAAAAGTAGCCTCACAGTCGCATTATCGTCCCTATAGAAGTTGTAATAAATATTTCTCACTCAAATTTAATCCTTTCAACTTAAAATCTTTTTATACAACATTTATTACCCTTTTGAATAACATTTATCACTTACATTGGACTCCATGTTGGAAACTCTAAATGGGGTTGTGGTGATCAAGGGTATACTTAGAAACACAATGTTTTTACTCGAAACTCTTAATAATTGGTTACAAAATGGTGACTAGTTTCGGTAAAAAAAAATTGTCATCTTCAGACCTTAAAAAGTACGTATACATATGTTTATACTAAACATGCACAAATACATAAATTAATGCGGTTCCGTACTATGGTTAAAACACTTTATTTTATGTAGTATCTATTCTAATTATTTGATGTGATATGGATTCACACAGTTGAAAATGTAAACAGCACAGAATTGTACTATCTAAGAAAGCTATGATTGAGTTAAAAGTTCTTTTTTTAATTTTCGAAAATTTAAGAAGAGAAGTGATTTGTTTCGATGATTTAGGAAGTTGATTGTAAATATTAACTATATAACAGAATATCGATTTTCTACCGAATTTTGTATTAATTTTTTTAATCTGAATATTTTGAATTTGTCTTGTATTAATAGTTATGTCTTAAATTAGGGCTGTATAAGTTTTTGTTGGTTCTAAATATGGTCATTTTAGTAATAGTTTAAAGTATTTACTAGGTATACAATATCGAACTTCATATAAAATTCCACTAATGGGACTTATTTTCTTTTTTATCATATCAACAAGTTTTTCCACTTCAAATTTTACATATCATTACTACCATATCATTAGGTAGTTAAAGGTTACTTACCAAAAGCATTTTTATCTCTGACGCCTAGGCTATCAAATACTGGGTTTAGCGCTATGCAAACTTCACGCCAGGCATCTCTTGTAGCATTCCTATTTTTTTTGCTGTCAAGGGTTCTGTCCCATAACACAGGTTAAGCGTAATCAACACGGCATCAATATGTTCCATTGCGTACTTAAACAATGTACCAAACTGCACAAACCGGTGCTCAATGCCAACTGCCCTACAAATTCACACCGTCTAATGCGTATTGAGCCACGTAGACCACAAAGTTATCGATCGCAGTCCGAACGTCGTGAGTGCTGTGGCAGTGGACGGTGGTATTCGGCTGGAAGCCTTCACCATGTAATGTGAAGAAGCCAATCCTTTTCTTTGCTCTACTAAAAGAACGTTGCCGTTCGATTTTTTGCTGTTCGGTCAAAACTGTAGCGTTTAACGCTGCTTGCACATTACACGTTTTCGCCCGTGAGGAATAAATCGTACGGGAAGTTATGTTTAGTCAACTATGAAAAGTGTAGAGGTCTTTCACATTGGAAGGTTATATCACGGGCACGATTTTTAGTCGCATTGCAGCCGCCAGTGCCACTGTAGGGTGAACGGTAGCCGTATCGTCTCTTTTCTGAGTGGACTACGTGACCAAATGCACGCTTTCATACTAAACGGGTCCAGTCGTGCGGGAACTGCCCTAGTGCGACATCTTTTCTGTGTTGTGTCAGTTGTGCTTCTTCGGGTTTCAACTGATTATGGAAGTAATAGGCGCTCAAGTTTTGATTTCGCTAATTAAAGCAAAATCTGTGTTATGGGACAAAAGACCAGATTTTGAGAACTTTAGCGGTATGAAAAGAATGCGAATGCATTTGGTAAGTACTTTTTAATAAATGTAACAGTTTAACAATACATACATATTAGGCCTATAACTTTACTGTAATAGCTGTTAAGCACCCTAGCCTAGCATTGCAGTAATTTATTTTGAGTTTTGGTTGACACATAGGTAAAATAAAGCCATCAATAACCTACAGACTTCACAAGAAATCACATGTCTCTTGTGGCATATGAAATTTTTCTAATTTACTACGATATACTTCCAACGTTTGACATCGTATATCTGCATAGAACACTTCTGATATTGTTTGCTGCCAAGCCTCGCCTTGTAGTAGCCTCCAACCCAATCTTCAAGTCTTGTGATTGTTGTGTCCTCAACAAAATATCCGTCGATCTCAAGTACATAGTTGTGCAATACGATGCATGCGTTGACACTGAGTACGGCAAAATCTGGCTTCAAATTGATAGGACCATGAAACACTTGTCATTTATTGCTACGAATTCCAAAAGCGCAGTCTACATATCTTTGTGCTCTGCACAATCGATAGATAAACACTCTTTTCTCAACTTTAAGATGTTTTCCTCCGAATGGTCGTAGTAAGTGCTTATGCAAACCAAACGCTTCGTCTCCAACAAAAAAGTATGGTATTTTAGGACTCTACATCTCTGGAAGAAGCCTTTCTTCAGGTAATTAATTGTTGTATTATTTTATATTGACTTCCACAAATTAGCTTCTTAAAAGTTGAAGAGTCACTCTTTTACCGTAGCTTCCTACATCAACATAGATAAATTTATACTTGGAGTCGACTACAGCCATTAGCACAATGGAGAAATAATCTTTGTAGTTAAAATACATAGATCCTCAGTTAAATGGATAGTCGTATATGTTTACCGTCGACAGCACCAAGACATTGTGACATTGTCAGTTGGTGTTGGACTACACTCTTCTCGAATTATTGACCAAATCGTTCTACAGACTTCTTGGACAACTTTTCTTGCAACCCTGTAGTTGTAGTGTAAATTAGTAAACGTACAACCACTCGCGAAATATCTGAAAAAAAAAATTAATTTACAACATGTATTAATTGATAGTTCTACACCTTTGTAGCTACAGAAGTAATCAGGAGATGGACCAAACTCCCGAGATTGCTGTCAAAAAAGTGGGTCAGAGGTAAAAAAACGCAAAAAGTACTGCAGTTTTAAAATAAAATATACGATGATCACCATATGGTTCATATGATGATGTCCGAAGGGAAAGGTATGGAGAACACGCTCTAAGAAGATGAGGAGCCTCGAGGTACCGCTGAAGATGCACTTCTTCCTAATACTAATAATGCTACTGATACTACTATACCTAATAATACTACTACTGTGAACGCGTCTTCAAATCACACAAGAACCAAAAACACACGAAAACAGTTGAAGTTGAATTAAAATTCCGTAAAGCTCTGGAGCCTTGGATTAAATTGTCTTTTCTGATACGCTCACTTGAAGCATTATACAGACGGAGAATTTCAGTTACAAATGGTAGTGCTAAACGTTATAGAAAATATAAACAAAACGAAGTAAGCGACACCTCAACCCCAAACAAACTTCTCGTCTCACATGCCCTCTTATCACTCAGCCTCCTCAAAAATATCACGTTCCATCTCTTCATCATCTACAGGGTGGATACTCTAAGTGGAATAAATTCTGTAACTCAAAGGGGTGAAGTTCGGGAGAAAAATCATGATAAGCATTCTTTATAATTGTTTCCAGCCCTCAATCCGGGGGTTACAATTTCTTCATATATCCACCCCCGGGGGTGAAGCCACCCCTAACTTTTTTTTCAAATGTAAGGGTAGATCAGTGATACACCGTGTAAAAGCTTGTATTAAGAGGAATACAACACAATACTTATTTTCTCGGGCATTTCAAAAATAAAGTGACAACACCTAAATGTATTTAATTTCGAAAATGATTGAAATGTCGGTAGGTAAAAATGTACCCTACTGATAACATGCATTTATGATCCGAACAAGCATGATATCGTTGAAGGAAAAAATCTTTATCTTCTGTGTTTCTTACACTCACTAAATGCTTTTTAATTTCGACAATGCTTGAATAGTCGGTAGATAAAAATGTGCCGTATTGATAGATTTATCGTTGATGAAAAACGCTCTTATTCTTCTGTGTTTTAGTCACGATTTTAGTTATCTGCTTGATTTATTAGCGTCCACATTAGTAAATTACAATATTATCTGTTCCTTGTATTTTTCTTTGCTCGTTTGTTTAAGTAAATAATTCCTCTAGTGCAATTTTCACATCTTCACATCGTAGTAAATTATTTAGCATGGCTTATTTAACGGAAGCCCTTCGCATTGAGATATTAATAATGATCGGATATGATCACCGAAGTCGCACTCAAGCTGAGGTAGCTGAATTATTTCAAGCAAATCATCCCGACTTTCCGCGGCTTTCTCAAGGCAAAATTAGCAAAATAGAAAGGCGCTATAGAGAATTGGGTCATGTAAGGAATCTCAAGACAAAGATGCACCCTTACAAGATGCAATGCTACAAGAATTGACTGATGAAGATCCAGACCGACGAATTGAGTTTGTGAACGACTGATGGGCTTAATTGACCATGGTCACATACAGTTGGAATGGATTCTCTTTTCGGATGAATGTACTTTCTTTGCATGGTGAAGTGAATCATCACAATTGTCGTTATTGGTCTGACCACAACCCGCATTGGATGCGGGAAACTCACACGCAACATCCACAAAAATAAACGTATGGGCTGGGATTATTGGAGATCAAGTGGGAGGGTCATTTTTCTGAATGGTAATCTTGGTGGGCAGTTATATATTTCTATGCTCCCTGATGATCTGGTCCCAAATTTAAGGGGTCTATTTCCAAAGAACAATCCAAAGGACTTGGATGAGAGAATTTGGTTTCAGCAAGATGGCGCTCCCCCGCACTATGCATTTCAAGTATGGAACTATTTAAATTAAATCTCTCCAAATGGACGGATTGGTCGAAGAGGTGCACTCCAATGGCCACCACGATCCCCGGATCTTAATCTCCTTCACTTTTTTTTTATGGGTATATTTGAAGAGTAAGGTTTATGCTACATTACCGACCGACCTTCAGGATCTGAAAAAAAATTGTTCTTCTTTATTATTTGAACGGCAACAGAACTGTCAATATAACATTAATTGAAAATGCAAACTTTCACGATTAGATATCCAAAAACTAAACATCCTAATACTACTTTAAATCTATATCCAGGGCCCTGTAGTGGGGTGAGGTGGCGAGGCGGTCGTCTCACCTCTCGAAGAATGGTAAGGGCGGCATTTTCGATCACAAAAGAATTCAAACTAGAATTAATAACAGTGCACCGCGCGTCAAAGTTTCCAAATGCCAGAATGTGTTGTTTTTTGTATAGGCTTATGCGGCGATAAATGGCAGCGATGGGTATGATACGAAGGAATTCGAGAAATCAACAAGCTGAAATGCATGCTTGATCTCGATTTCTCGATATGAGCAGTTAAAGAAATGCAGCTGATACAGATAGTTGTAAATTGAGGAATAATTTACAGTAACAGTGTTCTTTTGTGTTGAATGTTCGATTAGTTATAGTTATATCGCCAGTTTTATTAATTTTACGTTATATTTACAATTTACATTTAATATTTGTGCTTATGGTGTTATTTTTATCTACTTGTGCATCGTACATCGCATTTACAAGGTAAGTTGTTTTTAAATATCAAAATATAATTCCCGTTAATAACGCCTATGTGTGATGCTCAGATAGCAAACATGAGCTTTGTTTATATTTTACAGGAATCTTTATGTGTTGTTTCATTGCTTGATTGTTTTTGCATTGCAAAATTTCAGTGTGTTTTATTTATAAATGTAATCGTAACGTAGGTATAGCATTTTTTAGCTTAATTAAAGTTTAACATAGTGAAATATGTTCGTGCAAATGTGGAGATTTGTAACACATATACATACCTACGGCAAAAAATTTATTCTTTACTTTTTAATACATATGTTAAATCTATTGTAACTGGTGAAGTTAACCATTATTCGGTAATTTCCATTTAATTACATTTCCCAAGTATGTAAACAAGTTGCACTAAAAGTTACTTAAAACTAAAAATTAAAAGTTTATCTCTTTGAGTATTCACGAACATTTTTAAAAGACTTTCTATATCATTGTATATCGCTTTGTATATCTTTTAATAATTTTTTGCCAAATTTTCCACCGTTTCGTGTTTTTGAGCTTAGACCTAGATTATAGATAAATTTTATTTTCATTAGAAAATATGGACGGGAAAAGAAAAAAAATATCGAGACATCAATATAAGATGAAGCGCCTGAAAGCCGACGAAGACAAGAAGAAAATGAAGAGCAATCTGAAGAATTATTTAAGTACTGGCAGTACTACTGATGCTTCTGAAACAAGACCTCTTAAACACATATTGGAACCATCAGCATCAGAAAATAATCCAGTTGAACTTATACTAACTAATAAAACTGATGATATGTATGTAACTGAAGCTGGAACTTCTGGACAAGTATTTGAACAATCGACCGAAGATGTTCCAACCGAACTTAGTGACACTAATAAAACTGTCGGTGCATTCGAAGCAGGACCTTCTACACGACCTGTCGATAATTCGGAATCGCAATTTTCTAGGGAAGTAATAAGACCTGTATTAATAATTGAAGATCTTGAACTATCTTTCGTAACTGATGATGATGATAAATTCATAGAGGTAAATGTTATTTCGGATGATCCTGCACATCGGAACGTTAGACATTTGTCCGACAAAGATAGACAATCCCTAGTGCAGAAAGGGCCAGTTCAAGTAACTGGCATTAGCTTTCCAAAAGATGCCAAATTACGTTACTTTTCAGAAAAACACTACACCAGAATTTTGAATAATGGTGAAAAAGCACATCGAAACTGGCTTGTATACTCAATCTCCAAAAATGCAATTTTTTGTTTTCCTTACATGTTGTTCCAATTTGAAAACGCAACATCTTGGACCAAATTTGGTTTTTCCGATTGGAAAAATTTATCACGAAGCCTCAAGACCCATGAAGTAAGTAAAATTCATAAAAAATCCCACCAGAAGTGGTGTGAATTAAATTTAAGGATGAAGGTTAGGCAAACAATCGAAGGAACAACAGCGTCTTTTAAATTTGGAGATCGAGCATTGGCGCAATGTGCTAAAAAGAGTCATTATTATTATAAAAATGTTGGCACGCCAATGTCTGGCTTTTCAGGGAACAGACAGTCGGCTATTCGAAAACCGCAACGGTAATTTTTTAAAAATTATCGAAATGATATTGAAATTTGAACTAATTTTATTATTAAGTGATAAAGTGCAGTCCAAAATTGTGAGATCGATTCAAGAGTGCAAATATTATGCACTGATTGCTGATTGTACGCCTGACCTGAGCCATCGCGAACAACTCTCTACCATTCTAAGATGTGTTGCCTTGGATGATGAAAGCGGAAAATATGCCATGAAGGAATATTTCCTAGGTTTTTTCGAGGCCACTGAAACAACAGGCGAAGCATTTACAGCTTTCATTTTGAAAAATTTACAGGATTTAGGCTTAGATTTATTCAACATAAAAGGACAAGGGTATGATAATGGCTCAAACATGAAAGGGAGTGCAAAGTAGGATCACTCAAATTAATTCTAGAGCTTTTTTTGTACCCTGCGCCTGCATTTCCTTTGTTTGGTCGTAAATTATGCTGCCTCAACTTCTGGCGAAGTTATTGGATTCTTTTCAGTTGTACAGGTTGTCCCATTTTCGTATGTTTTACGGGGTATCTCGCTTATTTTTTAGGTTAGAACCTTGCGGTTTTCGCGACACCGTGCTACTTTTTAATGAAACCAAAGATGCACTAATCAAATTTGCCATAGCCATCTTAGTTTGTGTGATACTGGGTGATTTTGGAAAAATTGCATTTTCAGTCATCCCCTGTAACTCTGTTATTGTTAGAGACATTAAAAAAGTAAAAACTGATGTGTGTAGATTTTTTTACGTAGAATCCAGTGGCGTACTCAGATTTTCTTTAGAGGTCACAGTTTTTGAGATATTGACATAACCTACTTTTTTTTAATGGGACACCCTATATATTTTTTAGAATCTTTTCCCTTGCCAAGAGCTTTTCAAAAATATAGCATAGTCTATATTTATTTTTATAAATAACGTGACAAAATGATTTTTTTCTATAATTTACATTGATAATAGTGGATAGCCGTGGATAACCATGGTAACGCAAAAAACAAAATAATTAACGTTCTGCCATTACTTAGGTATTTGATTTTTGAAGTTTCTGCTTCTCTCAAATTATTCCTGGTTACATTTTCCCAAATTTAGTGCTGATATTTATTGTTATTCGTTGTTTTTGTTTATTGTTATCGTTCTTGTTCTTGTTGTTGTTGTTTAATTATTTTTTAATATGGCTCGAAATCAAAAATTTGAAAACTTTGAGAAATATGATATGAATGCCTGCTTCATATTATCTAATGAAAACGCAGATCAAGCCTTAGAACTCTATCTGAACAGTTAATCTTTACCTTAGAATTTGTATTTATTTTATATACCTATTTTGTAGATATCCCGAAAGAAGACAACCCGACAGAAGAATATTTCAAAAATTAAAATTTAATCTTTGCCAACATGGATGTTTTGACAAACCTCGACCCCGAGTTTACAACAAAGAGAACGAGGAATCAGAGATCAACGTTTTAGCAGTTGTTCAAGCTACTCCTGAAACCTCGTGCAGGAAAATAAATGAAGAGACCGGTGTGTCTAAAACAACAGTGCAAAGGATTTAAAAAAAAACTTGTTCATCATCTGCACCCTGGTGATGCTGAATGTAGATTGGAGTTCTGCAATTGGTTTATAAATATGAAAACTCAGGACAATAATTTTGAAAAAAAATAATTTGGTCAGACGAGGCACATTTCACAAGTTCGGGAATTCTTAATAGACACAACTCGCGGTTTTGGAGTCAAGAAAACACCCACGTGATTTTTCCTAGAGAGCGTCAAGGCAGGTTCGGATTTAATGTCTCCTGCTTTATTTTTAACCGAAAAATAGTTTACAAGATTTATGAAGAAAACCTAAACTCTAATGGGTACTTACAAATTCTACAAGAAAAAACTATGAACATTTTAGAAGATATTCCACTGGCTCAACTGAACGATATATTCTTCCAGCAGGATGGGGCTCCAGCCCACAATGCTAGAATAATACAAAACTGGTTAAATGAACGTTTTCCCAGGAGATGGATTGGAACAAATGGACCTGTTCGATGGCCACCACGATCACCGGATCTCTCGGTTTTGGATTTTTTGTGGGGGTATTTAAAGAATAAAATTTATTCAAGGCAATATGCCAACATGCAACAATTAAAAATTGCAACGGAAAATGCTTTTTCAGAATATCGAAGACAATCATTTATTTTGGAAAATGCTATTAAAAGAATTTATAAACTTTGCGAAACTTGTAGGAGACATAATGGCCTGCAATTTGAACAATATTTGTGATTAATTAATTATTTTGTTTTTTATCAATGTAAATTATAGAAAAAATCATTTTGTCACATTATTTATAAAAATAAATATAGACTATGCTATATTTTTGAAAAGCTTTTGGCAAGGGGAAAAATATTTTAAAAAAATATATAGGGTGTCCCATTAAAAAAAAGGAGGTTATGTCAATATCTCAAAACTGTGACTCTAAAGAAAATCTGAGTATCGCCACTGGATTCTACGAAAAAATCTACAAATATCAGTTTTACTTTTTAATATGTCTGACAATAACAGAGTTTCAAGGATGACTGAAAAACAATTTTCTAAAATCACCCTGTAGCACAAAACTAAGATGGCTATGGCAAATTTGATTAGTGCATCTTTGGTTTCATTAAAAATAGCACGGTGTCGCGAAAACCGCAAGGTTCTAACCTAAAAATAAGCGTGATACCCGTAAAACATAAAATGGCAACCTGTACAAGAACTTTATGTGTTTTTCAAGTTCTCTAAAGATGGATGCGTATTGATGGATGAACTTAAAAAGAATTGTATTAAAAATTACATTAAAGCCGTTATAGTTTTACTAGCGCTGGTCATCAGAATTGATTCTTTAAAAAGCGCTAAGAATGAAATTGGTCCGATATATGATGCATTGCTTCTCATTGCGGAAGATTCTAATCGTGATGCCGAGACCAAAAATAAAGCTAAAGGATTAGCCAGTCTTCAACACTATGGACCTATTACTCAATGCTTAAAAGTACGATCACCTTACATCAAGGTATAAATTTAGAAGATTATAAAAATTACGAGCATTACTAAAAAAATTTCAGCCTAAAAAAGCGAAAACTTTTTCTAGCGAAGATATCAATAACTTTTAACTAAAGCATCTGATGATAAATATCTACAACAAAGGTATGATATTAATGCCAATTTCTTCAGGTTTAGATATCTTGATAAAATTATCTGGTACAAACTGACAGATAACAGAAGAATGGATTTCTTCACTTTAGATATGGTTTAACTAGAGGTTAAATTTATCTTGTATAAGTTACCGGATAAATGTTTATCTTGAAGATAAAGCTGACGTCATCGAAATTATAAAGAGAGGTTAGAAATTCGCAAATAAAGCATATATTATTAAAATATCGATTATCGTTTTTAAAGTTACCTAAGTGATAAAATATTTAAGTAAAATGGATATGCCAGAAATTAATATCTTTTCTGATGAAGATGAAGAATTATTAGAAGCAGTAGGAGACCTTATTTATTAAGAAATCGACCAAACTATTTTACTGAAATGGATTAATTAGATTTTTATGCCCGTTTCCGCTTAAAAAAAGACACTGTGTTAACATTATTGTTATATATAGAGGAGCAGCTACAAGTAGCATGGAATCAGTAAGTTGAAAGTTTGAAATCTTATTCGGATTCTTGTTGCCACCTTATGTATATACAATGTGTTGAATTTGAATTTCAGAAATAGAGCAATGACACCATTAAATAAATTATTATTGACCCTGAGATTTTATGCAACTGGCAGCTTTTTGTAAACAACTGCAGATTTCAGTGGTGTGTCTACATCAACAGCATGCCGTGTAGTCAAAAGAGTATCGGCAGTTATTGCATCTTTTCGACCAACTTTTATGAAATTACCAAGTAATTTAGTTGAAATGAGAGAAATTCAACAAGGATTTTATAATATGTACCATTTTCCAAGAGTAATCGGATGCATAGATTGTACACACATTAAGATTCAATCACCAGGTTTGTGACCATTGTTTTCTAATACATTAACTGTTTACTAAAGCGTGCTTTCTTTAGGAGGTGAAAATGCTGAAGTTTACCGAAACAGAAAAGGTGTTTCTTCGATAAATACTCAAGTGATATGCGACAACAATTTGAAAGCCATTGATATCGTAGCCCGTTGGCCTGGTTCTTCCCATGACGCTAATAATAGTTCAATTAAAATGAAAGTGGAAAGAAATGACGTTCATAATGCAATTTTACTGGGTGATAGTGGTTATCCATTACAAAACTACCTATTGACACCAATTATTAACCCAATAACAGCAAATGAAGAACGCTATAACTATGCCCAAACTAGAACAAGAAACATTATAGAACGATTCTTTGGCATATGGAAGAGGCGTTTTCCTGTCCTTGCGCAAGGGATGAGAGTAAAAATTGAAACAGCTCAAGACATTATTGTTGCTACGGCTGTATTGCACAACATAGCTAGGAATGAAGGTGCAAAACCGCTTGCAGAATTAATTGTTGAAGAAATGGAAGGTCAAAACATGCCAGCTGGTGAAAGAATTGCAAACAATGCTACGAGACAAGCAATTGTTGCCGATTATTTTGGAGAATAAGTTAATTCCAAGTTTTAAAATAAACAAGAACATGATTTTAAAAACATTCTTACTAGGGATGATAATCTACGACTCTCATTTTTATTTTATTATGAAGGAAGATTTTGTTAACCCATTTTATCAATTATATATGTATTTTAATTAAGAATTACTATTTAATTGTTATTTAACTGACTATATAAAATAAGTGTTATACTAACTGAAACAAAATAAAACTGCTTGTATATAATTTTTTATCAATAAAAACACATACAAATTATAAAATAATAGTATATTGTTTTACGAGTGACGAAAGTAAAATTTTTTGAAGCGAGTAGAACAGTTTACCTGCCGAGGCGCAGCCGAGGCTGGTAATGTTCACGAGCTTCAAAAAATGTTTTCGACGAGTGAAACACTATACTTTTTCTACAACCCTGTTTATATCCTAATAATATACTAAAAAAGAACATTG
Organism: Vesta saturnalis; assembly: GCA_036346205.1. Lineage (NCBI taxonomy): Eukaryota > Metazoa > Arthropoda > Insecta > Coleoptera > Lampyridae > Vesta > Vesta saturnalis. The sequence goes on from JARFJB010000063.1 coordinate 335,591, forward strand.
AACAAATATTTTATTTGAAAGTAAAAATAACGGAATTTTTCAAAACATTACTTATGATTTAAATATTGGTTAATTGTTACATTTGAGCAACTATTCAAAATTATAGAGTATTACAATCAAGATTTTTATGTATTGAGGTAGAAGATGTCACATCTGTTATGTTGTTAACTGATGTCACTCCATATGATGATCGCCGTCATCGGAGAGCGTTTTATTTTGTATGGATTGTAAAATTTTGGTTTGTATTTGATTTTTGCTGTTAACTGATTGATCAACATATCCTTCTGCAACGTTACTAGATTTCCAGCCTCCATGCTTTTTAATTGAAGTAAATCACCTCCTGCATCCACTAACAGCGTTGGAAGTTCTGCGCAAACAATGCCCGGTATATTTTTGATCAGGCAATTTTAAATATTGAGCTACTTGCATAGGAAATTTACTAAATTTATTTATTCCCACAACTTGTCGAGTACACTTTCCGTTTTGGTAGTTTATAAAGAATCTTGTATTTTTTGGTCCATATCTAGTGGACGAAGGTTCATATATATTTTAGAAATTTCGTAGAAGAATCCAGAAATGTGGAAGGAACGCGGTACTTTTGTTTTGTATTACGTATCGTAACTAAGAGTATACTGCTAGTATCTTTTACATCATTTACTGTCAAATCTTTTAATTCATGGCAACGACAAGCTCGAAATTCAAAATTAAGACTACCTACAAACGTGAATTTAATATTAATGTTAAAATTTTCACATTAATAAAGTAATTGTTACCTTAATCATTAAGTATTTGGAATTGGGTGCATTCTTTAAGAAAGTACGTATCTCATCGGAAGAAAAAATTTTAGATTTTTGACTTTTAAATCCATCTGATTTTCGTTTCAAAAAAGAACGCAACTTGGGATATTTACTTATATCTATATTATTTTTAATCGATAAAGTGGCTTTCAGCATCGAATACATAGACCATAGCGTCGATGACTTAAATTTTTTTGATAACCATCCAAAGTACGCAAACAGCACATTTTCCGAAAATGAATTAACATGATTGTTAACTCTCCAATCCATGAATTTTTCATATATTTCTTCATATCTCTTTTTAGATTTTAATGGTAATAAATCTAAAGATGTCTGCTCAGCTTGATTTGTTATTTCTGGTGGTGTATTTTGAAAATCTAAATCACTTTCCGATTCAGAAATCATGATAACTTATTCAAAAACTAACAATGCTTTGAGTGTAAACAATTAAAGAAGTGTCAAACCGAGTGTCAAACTAATGAAACCTGGCAACTAGATATAAAATGCATTCTTATTAAAGAAATGATTCCTATCTTTGTTTATTAATAAGCAAAATTCGTCAAAACATTATATACGAGGATGGCAAATAATTGAAAATATAAATTTAATTTTCGTCACTAGAGACGAAAGTTAACGTTATGACACTTTCTCTCACTGGTGACGGAAATCATGTTTTCGCTGAATGTATTATATTACAAAATGACGACTTTTTGTATAGGGTTGTAAAAAAAACTATTGTGACACATTCTTTTAAATTACCAAAATGGTAAATGTACAACTCAGAGAATTGGGATAAACAAATTTACAAAAATGGGAAAGGATATCGCTGCTTTCCTCAAATTACCGAATCTAGAACAATATTCTGGGAACAGTTTCCGCAGATCTTCTGCATCAATACTGGTTGACGCAGGCGGGGATATTACTGCTCTCAAAAGACACGGTATCATCTTCAATTCAACCAAAAGTAAACCAAACGAATCAATGTACATATAATTCAAATGTTTTAAGTCACCAAAACATTAGTTTTGATGTTAATTCAATCCCTGCGATTAACTTGACCAATTGTTCAAATATTACAATTATTAATAACTATAAATAAATAGCATCATCTTGTAAGATTAGATACGTGATATTTGTTAAGCTAAATGCATAGATTTTTGTGTTAATTATTATGAGATATTATACGATTATTATAATTTTCGATAACTATGTACTGTGTATAAATGAACAATAATGTATTGTATGAAATATTTGTTAGAATAAAATAGTGTTTCTAAAAATATATATGTAATGTAATAAAATTTTCCAACAAAAAAAACTTCAACAAAAATATTTAGTAGTCGTGTATAATGGCTATTATTCTCTCGGTGATTTAGGCCACTCGCCGCTCGTGAATGATAGCCATCATTATACGCTCGTTGAATAATATACTATTATAAACAAAAACAAATGAATACTGCTATTTTATCATATGCATATCAAAGGCGGCATTATTCAACTCACCTCACTGTTTCGGTTGGCACCACAGGGCCCTGCTGTCAATATAACATTAATTGAAAATGCAAACTTTCACGATTAGATATCGAAAAACTAAACATCCTAATACTACTTTAAATCTATATCAAAACATAAACGCGCAAAAATTAGAATTGCAGATCTACATATATGGGTAAACAAACACTCCATGCGGGCTGCTGTATAGACATAATTTCCGCTTTTTTATAATTAACGCATGGTAAGGTTAATTCTTAGAAATTTCATCAACGTTGGTAATTTTTTATAACAAAACGGAAACAAAACTTGATAACATTTATTCTTTTTATTAGATTGTTTCTCAGGTATAACCGTAATATGTTGATTGCTCAATTCAAAGTGGTCTGCTTCTAATTATTCAAAAAAAAAAAAAAAATTAACAAGAGGCATGATTGAATGGTATAGTAGCGAATGTTAATAGTTTTAAGCACCTAAAAATTCAGATTAAATTACTGTAATTTTATTAGTAACGTAATATAAACAAAATAAACATAACGTCATTTTTCGTTATGTTTGTACGTGTGTTACTATTTCGGTCATTGATTACATTTTTTTATCAATGATTCAGTTAGATTAATTACCTAAAATTGTGTTCGCCGATAAAAATTTGTTTTTGGTACACTTACTGTGTGCAATAAAAACCGTATGAAAATGAAAGTTGAATTAATTATAAAAAATTACAATAATAATATAAACAATACATTAATTCCAGTTACCAAACAATAGTTAATTACGGTACTACTTTAAATTACTCGATAAGGAATAGTCAAGAAATGCAACGGCATTATTATTGCGAATAACCAATTTAGATATTTTAACGTAACATAACGTTTTGTAAAGTACCGTCATTTCACTTTTCTATGAGATTCTTACAAATGATATTGAGAAGCGAGTCCCACCGACCGTATTTCAATGTGTTCGTCCTCATGTTCTTATCGTAAAGTTTCACTCCGATATTAGCAGGTTTTTAATTTTATCACTGGTGACGTTCGTGCGAGACGTGTAATACAGTACCTATTTTCGTTCTGTTGCTAAATAACTAATTGCCAAATAGTTACGTGTACGTAAGTGCAATTAAGTGATCTACAGTAATGTTTATATTAAATTTGACATCGGGATGTTTTTACGTTAATAATTCAGTTTTGGTGTTTTATTATATAGTGCCATTTTTAATTATAGGATATAAATAATTATCTAGCGTGTAAAGCAGGTATTCCATTGTTGTTTTTTAGTTCTATTAATTGTGTGAAATTAAGAAGATATGAGCAGGAGTATTTGCCAAGAATTTGTCGTCGTGTTTATGTTATCAAAATTAGTGTCAGCTGAATGTGCAAAAATAATAAGTCAAAAGGAAAATTTCTTAGAATATTGATTGAACGACGAGATTTAAATAAGCAAAACGTATGCTACTGTAATCTTGAAAGAACATTATGATTTGTTATATAACCTTGTATCACGACTGTTTAATAGTTTCAATTTAATGCACGTTTGCATTTTTAATTTTCATTTTGTAGTATAAAATTGCCATTATTTTTTATGTTTATACTCAAATGGAGTGAATATAAATGATAAGATATTTCTTTATTATTCATTAAGTAAACTTTATTATTAGCCAGAGAATACAGAAGCCCGAAAAACTAAAATAACACTTGAAATACGAATCTGCATTTATAAAAATAGACACCGGTTAATAAATAATTAGTACCATGTAACATTTGCTTTTAAAATGTTAACATTTTACTTATACACTGTAGCACTTTTTAAGATTTTAACGCTACAAAATTACTTACAGATTGTTATCATATTTTTAAAGTAAATACTTTAAGTAGGGATTTTTTACAATTGACGTAATGTACTGTTTGTCATTACTATATATAAAGGCTGAGTATTAAGTAGTTAATCCTTCTGTTTATTTGATTCCGATACCGTTATTGTCAAATTTCAGTCATATCTAATTATCTATTTTTGCTCACAAATGTTGGACAAAAGTCAAGTGAAAAGTTGAAAAATTCATGCAGTTTTCCAGCAATAGTTATTTATATACAGTTACAACTACAATTAATAAAATAGTCATTTGGAATTTGTAAAAAAACTTTGCAAATCTTTGTTGCTTTAATTTCAAACAACAGGTTTTTAAAAAAATAATAATGATTCTATGCCATTGTAATAATAATAGAGTTTGTGCTTAAACGGCATCTTCCCTTCAATTTTCTACCATTTAGTAGTTTTCTGCTTTCTTTTCCGGTATAACGTTTGTTAATTTGCTTGAGATGGTCAAGACTTCAAAAGGAGCTTTATCAAATTTACAAGTGTATTGTTAGTATCCTTTCTGGATTTGTAGAAACTTATACACGTAAATTTACTAGAAACGTTATCTCATCACAACAGCGCAATTTATTTTGACTTTTTCAAAATAGGCGCATGCACTATACATATTGATTAGATGTCAAATTGTTTGCTTACCGAGATTCAGCAAATCTCATTCAATAGATAGTAACACAAGCAATATGCAATATATAGTTTGATTCAAATAGAGTTGGGTATGACTCATTCTTAAAATTACACGAACTAAGATTTAGGCGACATAAGCCTTCATTAAATCAGCAAAGTATCTTTTAGTTAATATTTTTATTGGCAGATGTCTCCACATAAACTTCCATAAAATGTCAAAGAAAGTTGAAAATTGTTGAATGTTTTTTATATTTTAAACTAGAAAATTATCATTGTATCCACTTATTTTGTTGATGAGTCAAAAATATTTTGCTGCGACAGTATATTGTTACCTATAATTTAGGACATGGTTTGATTATAATTATTACCATCACAATACATAACGTATAGATTTGTAAATAAACAAATACTTTTTTGTTTATTCTAAATTAAATCATTTCAGGTGGAAACATTGATAAAAGCTGCAATTAGTTTTTTATTCTCAAGATTTATAGCAACCCTTCTATTATTGGGTGGTAAATTATGCTACCGACGTGCGTTAAGATCATTCGCTCGATCATAAGCTTGGTACAATACTTAGACATTTTAAGTTTTAAGTACTAATTCTGATTTTTATGAAAAGGTTCAAAGCATTTTTTGCATAAAGCTCCATTACAAGCAGTGCACACAATATTACTTCTTTTTTGGTGTTGTTTGGTGCTATAGAAGGCGCAGCTCCTATAAGTAGAAATCAGCCTATACAATTTTTTTTGGTACTTCTTCCCAGCCTACTATTATTTTTTCTTTCTACTCCCTCTTCGTTGCTACGTCGTCCTTTTTTGGCAGTACTACAGAAAGTTCTAATTGACTGGTCTATTAGACAGCTTTTGAGTTGAAGTTGCGTCAGATGTGTCGATGTTTTTTTCCGTTTTACACTTTGTTTTACATACTACATATGAATTTACTAACTGTGTCATCAACAAAATAATACAGCAATTTCATAAACTATTTACGGGATCTCCACGCAATATTATGTAGAATGCAATTGATCAAATAAATCACCCCATATATTGGTTGTAATTCCATATAGCTGAGGGGCAGATTACTTCGTTTCTCTCTCCTTCTTTTCTTTTAACACTAGTTGTGTCTGATGGATCGTGCTTGTTGCCCGCAATTATTATTGGTTTGACACTGCTGTCTTCCCATTTGTAAACTGTCAAATCCCAGCAGATGCGAAGTCAAAACATCCCAATGACGAAGCTTTGTTGGCACAAAGTTTGGCGTGCGGAAAAAACATTCTGTTAGAACGGAATGTTCCACAACCAAATAACCTATTCTCATGTAATTTTTTCAATAACGGAATCGAATTGAAAAAATGGGCAAGATATAAACATAATCCCTTTCCTATACATGGTTTTGACAGGTTCATAACCACCCTCTCTCCTGGTCCTTGTTCTTCAGTATCTTGACATTTGCCCTGGTAGACTTGAAAATCGAACATATATCCTGTCTGGCTACAAGCTATTACCCATATTTTTATACCTCATTTTATTGGTTTAATGACATATATTGTTTTAAGATGGTACGGCCCTTGAAAGCCACATACTTTCATCTGCAGCCTAGAAGGAGCAAGTGTGTCCTTGAATTTACCAGTAGGTGTGTCAATGGAGGCTGCATCTTATACAATTTGTTACATCCAAGTGAAGGTAACATAATATCCTCAAAAATGTTTTCATTGTCATGACCTTAACCACTCTTTCGTTAAAAAAATTAGGATTATTTGACCAATGCAATCTCATACTTGGTAATCTATTTATACCAAAGAGAATTAACAAACCAAAGAATGCTCATAGTTCTTCAGCATCTAAGTTGTAGTCTATTCCTTTCTGTGATACATAGAGATTGATTTAGTCGACAATAATTTGCATTATATTATCATCAAAGAATAATTGAAATATAGACAACACATTATCTGTAGCAATATCCTCTTTCACGTCGAAAGGTTAGTCAAATGTAAAATCTTTAAAACTTAAAACTGTCCAAATTATTTTTTTTCTACCTTCTTTTTTGTAAGTGGTTCGTCAGTTTCGTTGGGTTGTGTGTTCAGTCTTTCTTTTTCTGAATTTTTTTTCTTCCGATATAATATTATTTTCACTTTCTTCGTCGGATTCGTTGTCAGAAATATAAGTTGTGAACGTTGATTTTCGACTGACAGAAATTTTACTTTCTGGAACGAAATCCGGATCTACGTAGCTGTCGTCAGAAGAAAAATCACCTCCATCGGTTTTGTTTTTCAATTAATAACAGATGCAGTATAATTGTTGCATGATGGTTTACTACTGAACTGCGACTCATCGATCTGCTGCTATTCGAAGTTGATATTTGCAGGTCGTCATCGGCATCCGAGTCTTCCCCAACATCTGAATATACCGCTTGACCATCAGTTATTTCATCATAAATTAAGGAATATGCCTCGTCGCTATTTAAATCGTCGATTTCACGTCGCCATTTCTGTAAAGAAATGAGAATACGTTACAAATATAGATTTATGACAGCCCCTTTGGGCATGCTGCGCCACTGTCTAAAGATGCCAATATCTTCGTAGCCGATGTAATAATTTTAAATTATTGTCAACAATTTCATGTCAAAACAATAGAAGATCGACGTAAAACAATAAAATTTAAAGGAATTTACATCGCAGGAGCCAAAATGGCTTTCAAATTTTAGATAAAAAATGTAACCTCAAATCTTGCTCAACCAAAACATATTATTTCAGATATTTATCTAATTAATTTGGCATATCAAATATATTAACACAACATTCAATTTTATTATTTTAGACTACGTAATACGTATTGATCGATTAATTTAAATTTTACCGGTGTTTTATGCACTCTTTTATCTCACTTCACCCTATTTACTCAGGTATAGTGTGATTGAAATAAAGTTGGGTATGATTCATTCTTAAAATCACACGAACTAAGATTTAGGCGACGTAAGTCTTCATTAAATCAGCGAAATATCTTTTAGTTAATATTTTTATTGGCAGATGTCTCCACATAAATTTCCACAAAATGTCAAAGAAAGTTGAAAATTGTTGAAGGTTTTTTATATTTAAAATTAGAAAATAATCCAGTATATCCATTTATTTTATTAAAAGAGTCAAAAATATTATGCTGTGACAATGAATTGTTATAATTTAGGACATGGTTTGATTATAATTATATACCATCATAATACATAACCTATATATTTGTAAGTAAACAAATACTTTTTTTTATTATAAATTAAATCATTTCAGGTGTAAAATTGTTAAAAGTTACAATTAGCTTGTTATTCTCAATATTCATAGCAACCCTTCTAAAAGTATAATTATATCTTTGTAATCGACATAATTCGTTACGATAGCATAAATATCGATACGTTTGTGATTATTTCACTCTTGTAGAAGAAAGTGTGTACAGTGTAATGTAGTCAAGTTCACCGAAATTATGGATGTTTAATATTTTAATTCAGCAGTTTAAATAGATTTCATATTGCTCCAAGTTAAATGAAAAGCAATTTACATAAACCAGTACATGTATTCAGTCGACCTATAATAGAGTCAGCAACATGTTATGTAAAAATTAGAATATTTATATTACATTGGAATTAAAATATTTAAATTAAAAAAATTATTTACTATCAGTATCACTCAGAAGTGGAATCGTTAACAAATATAATTAATGGATGCACATTGCACAACCTCAAAATGTTTTTCGATTTCCCACCACTCTAACATAGGCACTTCGGCATGTTTAATGCATTTCTGTCAATATGTCCCATCAATTCGTTGCAAGAATTCCATCCATATTTCTTTTACATGGTCAGCGTTAAATTTGGAATTATGTCTTCCTGTATTTTTGTTTTAGAGTTCTTTGCAGTTTGCCGACACCAGTTTAATTGGATTAAATTGACATTGATATGGGGTAACCGCAATATTCTGTGACCACACTTGTGTGCTATTTCATCTATTTCGTACACTTCTGGTATCGCATTATCTGCAACTAATTGCAGTAATTCTTTTTTAAACATGCTAGATTCATAAGCTATGTTGCGCTTTAACACTTTCACGGCCGCTTGTCAGCGCTGCGCCGATGCGAGGAGCCCACACACGTTTTTCGCGCTAAATTATGAAACTGCGTTAGAAAACATTTTTACCAGGTTAGATGTATTTTGGGAGTAAAAACTTTAAAATAACAAAAAAAAAAAATACTCCGATCGGAGTTGGTAGCATTGACGACCAATGTTTGTGAAACATTGGCGACAGTTGCCAACCGACTCCGATCGGAGTAGTTACTGAAATATACCGCTACAAACGTTTTTATTAAAAAAAAATGTAATACATTAATATATGAGCATAAATTCATTGACAAACCAAAAATAAAACATAAGCTTAGTAAAAATAAAAGCATTGCCATTCTGTTTGAGAACGCTTTGAAGCATCAAAGAATAAAATCGTTTTACATACAACAAAAGAATACGTTTCAATAAAACATGGAAAAAATAAAGAACAATAACAAAAACAATGTACGAATAAACATGGAACTAATAAAGAAAATTTCTATGAGCTATAAAGAATCGTGATATTTATCGAAACACTGCGGACACAGCCCCGGTTTGTCATTACAGTCATTGCACTGGAATACAGTTTGTTTTCTTCCTTTACCATCTTTAGTGCACTGACGACACTGTTTTCGTTTTATCCTAACTGTGTTTCCTTTGTCGCGAGTATATTCAGTTATCTTTACAATAGAATGTGTCGGTTCTGCACGTCTGGGAGCAATTGCAGCTCCTGGTCTGACGGGAAGAAGAGCATTTATAATAGAAATTCGAAAATCGTACAGTGTCATTTTTTTATTTCCGGAATAAGCATTATATAACTTCAAAGAATTTTGTGCGAGTAGCTGCACTGCATGTATAAATAACTTTTTATACCACCTAATGGTCTTTCTTTCACAAGGATAATATGAAAGAAGGTGATCTTGGTGGTCAATGCCCGACATATATTTGTTGTATTCAATAATTTCCAGCGGTTTTTGTGTTTCTACTCCTCTTTTGTTAGTAATTATTTGAAGTTCATTGTCGTATTGTGTTGTGTCCTTCCATTTCCCTATATGTAGGCCAGCTTGGAATACGAACACATTTTCTCCCACCTTAATTTTTTTCCTGGATTATTCTGATGGATTTTCTTTTCGATTAGCTCTCATGGTACCTGTGCTATATGTTTTTCTATCAAGAAGTCGTTTTGACAGCGAAACGCTGTTGTAGAAATTGTCCATAAACAAAGCATGGCCATTATCGAATAATCCTTCCATAAGTTTCAGAACTACTTTTGATGCATGTCCAGCACCACTAAGCTCTGCATCATTCGCTCCTGTATAAACATGGAACCGCAGAACAGTCCCATTTGGCTCTGTCACTATATATAGTTTGACTCCATACTAGTGCCGCTTGTTTTTTATATATTGACGGAACTCCAACCGTCCTCTCCACAACATCATGCTTTCATCTAAGGAAATCTGTTTTCCTGGATAATAAATATTTTTCACTTCACTATTGAAATAATCAATAATATGTCTGATCCGTTTCAGAACATCATTATTAGGTTTGTCCTCATCCTCCTCTTCGGAATAAAAATGCAAACATCGCAAAATCAACAGAAAACGATTCCTACTCCTTTGTTCTCGAAACAAAGGAAAGTTGAACAATCTATCGGTAGTTTTCCAATAATCTTGTAATCTGGATAATGGGATCATTCCCATACTAAATAGAAGTCCAAGGAATATTTTAAATTCTTCAATGGTTAGATCTCTCCATGCACTAATGCGAGATTTCTCCGACATACTCATGGATAAAACGCTGACTGCATTTTTGTTCGTTTCTCGAACAATGAAGTTCATCAAATCGTCGTCAAACAACAAAAAGAAATAATCAATTGGGTTGTTTCCCGGATTTGATACCAACAATTCCTGCTTTCTCGTGAAATCAAATATTTTTATTTCATTTGGAGTCTTAGAATCACTTGCCCAATCAGTAGTTGAAGCTAAATTAGTTGCAGTTGGTTGGGCAATGTTGGTACCTTGTAAGTTTTTATCAGGTGGCTGCTGTGCATGTCCGACTTCTTCATCTTCGCCAGAATCAGATCCTAAATTGTCGGACGGTTCAAATTCTGATTCACTTGACAGAAAAAGCTCATCATCACCTCGATTTGCTTCCTATTCAATTTCCTCGTGAGTTAGCGGTCTTTTCAGATCATATATTGAGGCCCCTGTATTCCGTCGCAGACACGTGCGTTTACTTTGCGACGGTCCAGCTTCGTCTTCTCCACTCATTTTTCCAGTAACGTTTTAGAAAACAATGTTAATTACACACAAAATGTAAATAAACAACACATGTAATGAGAAACTTTGAATTAGGTACTGTAAAAGTTCGAAATTTCTGAATCAAAAACCAAGTCTCGAAACACTCTTCCACTATGCCAGAACGAGAAACATATTGGCAAAGGCCAATTAGCAACTGATCCGTATGCGTAGCAAAGTAAATTACTCCGATCGGAGTAGTCGGCACTGGCGTCAAACGCCGAGCTACTCCGATCGCAGTAGGCGGCAGTGAATGTGTTAATAGAAAACTACATGTTTCTTCCTTCTTAGATGAATTATGAATTAGAAGTTTGGAATAATAACTAGCATTGTCCATTACAATTAAAGATGGTTCTTTTTAAGTTTGCCATTATTTTCGAACCATTTTGTAAACAATTCCGCACACATATCTCCATGATAGTCTGCACTTTGTGACTTTGTAGAAAACAAAAATGAAGCATAGGAAATCAATCCATCTTCATTACCTGCATGAACAACTATAAATCTAAAAAATACAGTTATTTTATTAGGAATTATAATGTGATAACTAAATTACAACAAACCTTTTTCCTACAACTGCTATGAAAAATAGCGTATTTCTCATAGTTTACTTAATTTTAAAACCATGTATTGCTCATACTGTGAGAAATATTTTTTCTCACGGCACTTTGCCCACACCACATACATTTATACGGAGAATCAACAAAAATTGACGCAAACTTAGTTGGCAGCTGTTCAGCTTTAAATAGTCAGATTATAGAAGTTTTTTACATTCTTAATATAGTTTACATTCGTGCTTTGATAAAAATCGCAATTTCCCTTAAATATTATTTTAATAAGACTATTTATAATAAATAGTATGGATACTGACAGTAGTAACAATTTTGATAATACCCCGCCAGATATATTGAAAAAAAGCAACAAAAGTAACGTTAGATTTGTTGCCGGAAATTTCGAGAAAAGTATGAATTGGCATACGAAAAATGTATGGAATGGAGAAGAAATACAAAAATAAAATCTTTTTCGGAAAGTGTACTTTTGGTATATAAGAGCTGTCGAAAACTTTAAAGGCGTCTACACTTTGGTCACAATATTCAATGTTGCGAAGTACTATCAGTATAAAAAATGACAAATAACATTAATATATCCACGTATACGTTCATTTTTGAAAAGAAAGTACGAAAATTACGTCACCAAAAAATCAAACATATTGACAGCCGACCAATTGCAGAGATTTTTCAACGAAACTCCAGACAAGGAATATCTACTAATAAAGGTAAATTTATTTAAAAGGAGGTATTTTTAGAATTTCTTTCGCCTTTTTCCTCGAATTAACATAGTTGTTTGTAATTAGTGGGTTTTTTAAGTATATAAAAATAATTAGATAATTATTAAAAATTTTATTCCAAATTCTGCTAGATAGGTATACGTACTTTCAAACAAAACTTTTAAAGTAACGCTCAGTGGTGGAGTGCATCGTGTATCCACTTGGCACACAAGCGGCCCGGGTTCAAATCCCGGGCTGGATTGTTTTTTTTAAATAAAATTTTAATTTTACTTTGTAGGTTGCAGTCACGGCCGTGCACATTACACGGACCGTGGGTTGTAGTGGCTATTGGCGTAGCAGGGGCATATCGTAGAGAAGAGCTGTGGAAATTAAAAATCGATAATTTAGTGGATTTAGATTCGGCTTTACTGGTGAAATTAGATAACACCAAAACAAAAAAGTCAAGAATGTTCACTGTAACGGGAGAATTTGATACTATATATAAAAAATATGCTGCTCTTCGACCGATTGATTTGCCAGAAAAACGTTTCTTTTTAAATTACCAGCACGGAAAATGTACTAGACAGGTAGTCGGCATTAACAAATTTGGTAGTATGGCTAAGAAAATTGCAATTTTTTAAATTGGAAAATCCCCATCTATGCAGGAGGGGACATATTAACCTTAAAGCGTCATGGAGGATGGCAATCCAGTACCGTGGCAGAAGGATATGTCGGGGAATCTATTAAAAATAAAATTAACGTTGCTAATAAAATCGTCAACTCTATTGAAAAACCACTCGAACTCCTTACTGAAATGGACAGAGAAAATGTACCGTATATGAATGATCAACCCTCAACTTCTACAATTAATATAACAGAAAATTTACTAAAAAAAATGACGTTCCGGGTTTGACCATACAAAATTGTACGAATTTTACTATTAACTATAATTTTACATAAATTATTTCACTGTTAAGAGGTAGGATACTTTACTGTTGTTTTAGTTTTGCTAACCATACAAATAAATATTAAGTTACCTACATTATTTGTATTCTTTAAATTTGTGCAGTTGTAGGAAAAGTATAGTGTGCAATATGTGGGGAAAGTTCTTTTCTCACTCGTGTGTTTGTGGCACTCGCCCTTCAGGCTCGTGCTGCAAACTTCCACAGACGTGAGAAAAGTTGAACTTTCCCCAGTTGTTACTCAATATACTATTCCTTCGCCCATTGGCTTCTTATTCACGCTTTCCTTAGATGTGTATAATTTTTCTTCGTTATTTTTGAAATATTCTCTTAAGAATCATGTACGATTGGCAGAAATATGTGATTGTTCTAGTAAACCTCTCCTACCATCATCTACTTTAGATGAAAAGCCAATGGAATGTAAGGGACGTCTTAAACTTGATCTACTGCAATCGAAAACTTGATTATTGCTTAATTCTTTTTGTAATGATGCCAACGTAACATGTATACCTACTAAAATAGGTACCTACAGTGTATCCCAAATTCGCTTCTCTATAAAGGGATCTCGGCTTGTGTTATACTTACGGAAAAGGTTAAATGGGGAAAGTTTTAGAGGAAGCTTAGACCATTCGATATCCGGTTTCAGATTTACGATCGGTCAATTGGTTTTGAAAACATTGGCGAAAAACCGAAAATGGTGGATTTCGTTTTTCGCCAGTAAATCCGAAATAGTTAATTTGACAGCTGTCACAATGTGAGATTATTCGGACACTTTTTTAAGACGAATAAGATGGCGTTTATGACATGTCACAATCGTCTTTTGTTATCCCACAATCTGCCTCAACTTTCATTTTTCTTATGGCCGCCATATTGGATTTTTCGATTTTTGGAAAGAGCGCAATATTTCCAGTTTAGTGATGTCTCACAAGTGCATAAAAGATTAGAGTTTCATCGAAATATCATACTTTCTAAAGTTAGGTCTTATTTTATTATTAGTAGGACATGATTTATTTGTCAGTAAAATTGGGTTTCATTTTCCATATAAAGTGGCTCTGACTTTGACGTTAAATAATTCAAAGTAGTGTTTTCATAAGTAGTACGCTTTTCTGTCATTAAAATCATAAACGTGACACACAAATTGTAAAAGCCTGTTGAAAATGGCCGGTATTCCCTATTCAAATGAAGAAAAGTTTGACATGTTAGCGCTTTACTTGCAGTCAAACAGAAACGCCGACATTACCCCAGCGAGGTATTTGGAGATGTACCCCGAACGACGGCAGCCTCATAAAATCCAGTTTCCAGTTTCACAACTGCATAAAAGATTCGAGTTTCATCGAAATATCACACTTTCTAAAGTTAGGTCTTATTTATTATTAGTAGGCCATGATTTATTTGTCGCAAAATAACATTACTAAATAATGTATAAAATTCTTTGAATTTTCAATAAAATATGAAATAAATAACGACCTCTCAAGAAGACAGATGTTTTGGGACAAATTCCCAGCTATGAGTGTGTTAAAAATAAAGCCAGAAAAATCGTCATTAATTTAATTAATACTAGAACCTTTGAACAACCTACAATAAAATTACAATTACAATTAATTTACAGATTTGCAAAATGACGTCCATTTACATCGAGACATTTTTGACAATTGGTGACTGTTTTTCGTACAACCCTAGCAAGTGTATTTCCGTTAACACTATTTCTAAAACTCTCTGTCTCAGGATTTCTATGGTCGCAGGAGAATCAAACTCGTAGGGGATCTAGGAGGCCAAGATATTCGACCATTTAATGCAATAATTCTTTCATCAAACTGCTCCCTTAAGAAGTTCCTGACTTGAATGGTGTTGTGTGCCGGACATCCATCCTGTTGAAACCAGGTTCTTCTAAACTCATCTTCGGTGAGAGTAGCTCGCAAAAGCTCTAGGTACCTCTGTCCGTTTAAGTTATAGTCAAACAAAAATGGTCCTATAAGTCGATTTCCTGCAATGATTAATAATTTATAATACATAGGTGCCCAATTAAAATAGGTAAGTTAGATTAAATTACCAATAATCCCACACCAAACGTTACTTCCAAATCTGGTCTGTAGACGTCTCTCTGCCACTTCGTGAGGGTTTTCTACAGCCCAATGATGAATGTTGTGCTTATTAAAAACTCCACAATTCGTAAACCTACTCTCATCAGACCACAAGACATGATTAACAAAATCGGGATTTTCATTACACATTCTAGTATACCACTCGCAGAAGCGCATTCGTCTTAGAAAATCAGTTTCCTTAAGTCCTTGAACTATTGTGGGTTTGTATGGATAGTAGTTATTCTTTTTTAACACTCTTTGTACCGTTGATTTTGACACACGAATTTCCCGTTCTACCGCTCTTACCGATGCACTGGGGTTTTCGTTGACACCTTGTAAAATGTTTCTGTCACGATTTTCATTATCAATATTGTATCCGCTTTTAGGTTGTTCGAAGGCCCCATAGTTAATTAAATTAATTACAATTTTTCTGAAGTGGATTTTATGAGGCTGCCGTCGTTCGGGGTACATCTCCAAATACCTCGCTGAGGTAATGTCGGCGTTTCTGTTTGACTGCAAGTAAAGCGCTAACATGTCAAACTTTTCTTCATTTGAATAGGGAATACCGGCCATTTTCAACAGGCTTTTACAATTTGTGTGTCACGTTTATGATTTTAATGACAGAAAAGCGTACTACTTATGAAAACACTACTTTGAATTATTTAACGTCAAAGTCAGAGCCACCTTATATGGAAAAAATGAAACCCAATTTTACTGACAAATAAATCATGTCCTACTAATAATAATAAATAAGACCTAACTTTAGAAAGTGTGATATTTCGATGAAACTCTAATCTTTTATGCACTTGTGAGACATCACTAAACTGGAAATATTGCGCTCTTTCCAAAAATCGAAAAATCCAATATGGCGGCCATAAGAAAAATGAAAGTTGAGGCAGATTGTATTCGTCTTAAAAAATTGTCCGAATAATCTCACATTGCGACAGCTGTCAAATTAACCATTTCGGATTTACTGGCGAAAAACGAAATCCGCCATTTTCGGTTTTTCGCCAATATTTTCAAAACCAATTGACCGATCGTAAATCTGAAACCGGATATCTAATGCTCTAAGCTTCCTCTAAAACTTTCCCCATTTAACCTTTGCCGCAAGTATAACAGGAGCCGAGATCCCTTTATAGAGAAGCGAATTTGGGACACATTTTATAGTACTAGACATGTCTTGCATGTTTGTATTTACATTTTGAATGCATTTCATAATTTTTTCGCTTTACAGCATCCTTCACATAGTCATCAATTTCTGTGGACTTAGATTTCGTACGTTTTCTCCGCTTAGCTGGTGACTGAAGGTTTATTTACTTTTTGGGCTTCTGTAACCCTTTTTTTATAGCACTAACTGTATTTATACTAACCCCACATGCTTCAGCCGTTCGCTAAAAGTAATCCTTCCAAGTATCACATCTTGCACAATAATCTACTACATAATGGCGTAACATATTCAAACGGAACGAGTACCTTTGATCGTCACGTTCCCGTTCAGAATTATTAAACACGTTCATATCTATGAGCTGCGCATGAGATTTAAGGTGCTCGTTACGTAGCATATCTAAAATGTAAATTTTATATAAATTATGTAAAAATGTTACCAAATTACCGATAGTTCACTGTACAAGTTTTAGATAGTTCTGAAAAAAACTGTTTTCTATAAAAAGTAAAGCAAAAACGCATAAACAATAATTTCAAAAAATGATAGGAGTGACAGATGCTGCTTCTTAATCACGACATACGTTTTAGTGCGCAAATATGAATTGTACAGCAGATTTATGTTTTTATGTCCATCTTTCTCTAACACATGTATTTGAGAGAGAGAGACAAAAATTTGTAATTTTATTTTAGAGTTTTACATCGATGAGTTATACCCAACTTTATTTGAATCAAACTTTACACAGAATAATGAGTATATTTTTCCTACTGATCCATCCATGAAAAAATGATTGTTTTACTAATGTAAACGTGATTGTTTATATTGTAATTCGGCTTTTGAAAGTTTCTTAACATTGTACACACTTTTAGGTTATGATTTGTGTCTTCGATTTGCGCTATTATCCATT
The DNA here is from genome assembly GCA_036346205.1 of Vesta saturnalis. NCBI lineage: Eukaryota > Metazoa > Arthropoda > Insecta > Coleoptera > Lampyridae > Vesta > Vesta saturnalis. The sequence continues at coordinate 353,131 of JARFJB010000063.1, forward strand.
TTCAAAACTTTATCTTCATTTATATATGTTTTATATTTATTTACTTATCTCTTTAAATACCTATCTCAGACCAGCCACAGGTCCCAATATTGGTTAGAAAGAGATAAAAAATGACTAAAATATTGCATAAGACAAGGATAGAATTACAAATGTGAATAAAACGATTTCCGACCATAAAACCCCCAGTACAGGCCACTCTTTCTCCAATTGAGGCCATACGTAGTTTTGTGGTTGGATAGAGTGCTTGAAGTTTAAAAAAGTAATAAAACTTTATTCTTGAGTATATTACGGACTGTTAAAAACTTAAAATAGGTACATGGCAGATAAAATAAACAAAATACGTAAAAGAATGTAGTTATATGTATAAAAAAGACGACTGTGTAAAAGGCTCCTCGAGAATTAACTTTGATTGGCTCATTAATGATTTGAACTATTTCACCTTTGTTGTAGTTAATTTCATCTTGTCTCTTCTAGCCATTTCCAATTGTTAAGAGCTCTTGTCATTGTACTGATAGTATATTCTTTACCACATATTTTCGTAATTTGTGCGGGATTAACGTTGCATTCGAACCTTACGATGACGTACACGTTTTTTTGTTAGTTCTGACTTTATTATATTATTAATTTACTGCAATTTGTTTATTGGTTTAGACTTTTCTTGTGTATTTTATTCATCAGGTTCTTGATTTTTGTTTTCCTCTGATTCTTTATCTTTGTTATCATTAATATTTACTAATTCTTATTCTATTTCTATGTCATTTGTTGCCAATTTTGTAGCTGCCTTTTTACAATTTTTGCAATTGCCTCCTGTTTTGGTTTTAATTTCTTTAATTTTTGTTTTACTTGATTTTTCGCATTTAGGAGTTCAATACGTTTTTGATTGTTTTGTGTTTATTTTATTATCTTCTCTTCTTTTAAGAGCAGTAACCTTAATTTGTTTCTCTTTTTTTTCATTCTTGGTCCAACTTTCGTATCAATAGTACATTACGCAACATGTTTATTTGATTAGTTTTTGTAGAAATGTTTTCGTTTTCTTTTACCAAAATATTTGGTACATGCACTGCGAAGTCGTACGGCAATTCCTTTTGTTGGGTTTCTCTATTACAGGACTTAGTTTGACTTTCGATTCGGTGTTTCAAAGTCTAAGTTGAGATCTGCATTCTTCTCGTCACATTGCTTTGGTTGGAGTTCCTCAGTAACTTTTACATTTTCTTTAGTCATATGTGTTTCTTCATTTCCACTTTCGGTCTATGTTCGTTAGTAATGTGTTGTTCAACTTCATTTTTAGCTGATTTCTCGGAATTTAAAGCAACAGCTACAAATGCCAGAGTTTATGAATACATCGCGGCCTATCGTTACACTTTCAACAGTAACTTGTTCATATTCAGCAAAGAGAAGTTAATACAAATTTAAGAAATAGCAGGGGGTTTTTCCATATCCTTCTGTTGGGTCCCATTTGCGATGTTGCTTTAAATATTTCTCCAAACGTCGAACAGCATTTCAGTTTCAACGATTTCTGTCCTCTTCTTTTTTTCATAGCTTGCCTTGAACTCTTTTAAAACTGCATATCTAATCTATTTTTTTTATCAATATAGCATAAACACTCATGTTTAAAATTAACAAAATCTATTTCTATGTTGTTAGGGGTTTCTATTTGTAATGGTCCCACTGATGGTTCGTTCAGTTTGTTACTGACATTTGTGACGCATTTGCTATATTTTCTTTATATTTTCTAAATACGTTTACGATAATTGACTTAAGCGAGACCTTTGTTATTATCTGATTGAGAAGATTTGGAACATCTTGTTTTCATATTTCCACTTTACCATGATCTATTCTCCTTGTTCGCAGTGCTTTCTGCCAATGGCATTTTGAAGGAAAAAAAGGGCCACATCCAAGGGTTGTAATATGTGGGTCGTGTTGGGGTAGGCAAACAATTATTGTACCATTATCTCTGCAAAATCTGCTAAGTTGTAGGCTTAGGTGTGAAGAATGCCCATCTAAAAAAACGAGAACTGACAAAGCATATTCGTGCTTTAATAGGAATGGGTGAAACACGTTAACAAAATATTCGTAGAATGACTGTACAGTCATCCAGCCATTTTTCGAATTTCCTATTCCCCAGTGTGGAGGTGCGGAATTAAAATAAGCGAAGGGAATTCTATCAAATTTATACATCGTAAGTGGAAGGGCATAATCCCTTACATCGTTCACTGCAACAAGTGTGGTGATATTTTCTTTATCGCTATTTGCTGATGTTGCATAGACGTGTTTGGCCTTTTTCCGCAATAACACAGACTCCAGAGAGATTTAGATAGAAGGATGTTTCGTCCATGTTCCACACACGTTTTGGGTCACCAAGTAATACGGCTTTCTCCCCAAGATCGTCGTACGTATTTTGTAACCATTTTCTGATAGCGGCACGTGCCTTACTAATATATCCAGACAGTGGGTTATGAACGGTTCAAACCATCTACGACCCGGTAAAGGGAGTTTTCTATTTCGTTTCATTTAATATTTTCTGTACCGAATAGCAAAGATCGTCTTTATTAACGGGAAAGGCCCTAGAAGATGATGCCTTCATTCATTCACAACGAATTTTCTACGTCATCGCCTAACACACAATTCGGTCTTACTTTTCCGAAGGTTTCAGGGCGAGCACCGGATAGTTTGTACCTCAAAGTACTTCTGGGAACCGCGAAGGTTTTGGAGGCTTTAAAAACTGGCATCCCGCCTCTTACGGTGTCTAACGGATTTTTTAGTTGTTCAGATGTGTAATTAAGTGTAAGCGTGGTTCTTCTATTTTTGCTTTTTGGAATGTTATTATTATGTTCAAAAAGTAAGTTTCAGTACATTTTAATGTGCCTACTTGCCGTAAAAAAACTGCGTAGCCAGAAGTATTTATTCAAATGTATAGTTCCGGCCACAGTGGCCGCAACCATAAATTCTATGCCCGTGTAGAGGTAACTGTGGTGGCCCATTTAGATATTTATAATAAGTTTGTGCACTCTTTCCGGCCACTACATTTTTGACTAAACCAAATAAAAAATTAAACTAAGTATTTACTTGAAAATAGTGTCTTTAATAACATTAAATCACCGCAAAAGCCTATAATAACTATTATAATTATTTTGTAAATAAATAAACAATGTTCTTACCCTTATTTTTAACAAAATCCTTAAGACACGTTACCGCTACGAACACCAAACTTTTAACTTCGCCACATGGATTGACTAGTAGCGTCACATAGCGATAGATTTCTTAACTAATACTAAAACATTTGAAATTTGGCGGTTAAATTTTGTCGATTGATCGTTCATTTATTGTTTTCTTACAAACTAGATAAACAGGCAATAGTGGCCGTAACTGCTTTGATGGTTGGAAATCGTACCTCTACCCTAACAATTTTTGTACCACATTTTAGTCGAATGTTTTGTAAATATTTAAATTTTCAATGAAAGTTTAGCTAGTATGATAAACTGAACATAATTTTTGTTCCCGCTTTAATCAAAGCTATTATTTAATTTATATGGAATGTTAATTTTCCGATCGTAGAAGTGGTAAAAAGAAGGACATTCAAAATCACCGAAAAACAGGGCCTGTCTCGCCTAAATGGGGATATTGGGTCATTTTATGTTACATCCTTTTTTATTGTATTTTTTCGAGTATTTTTCCACTTACTCAAGTTCAACAAAGTTTATTAAAATTTTCGTGATACATAACAATATATATTTACAATCATATTACAAGATATAATTTTGTACAATAAAATAAAATAAGTAATAATGTATTGTGTAATGTTGGTGGTTCGTTGCTGAGGATTCTTCATCGTCTTCAGCGCGTGGATTGCGTGGTCGTTGGGATTCGTGATTGTGTGTAATGCCGGTTGCCATCTTTGTGTTGAGATTTGTGGTATTTACAAAAAAAAGAGTTGTTGTGGTGATGTTGTTGTGTGGACTGTTGCCGCTCGGTTGTGGCTGATGTTGTTGATGCCCTGCGTATCTGAAATAAATAGAAACATGTGTTAGATGTGTGAATACATTATCGGTGTTAACAGAACAGAATTAATAAATTATCGATACTGTATACTTAGCTAGGGCACTAGTCTTCGCTCCGAACCTTTGTATGATTACCCGAAAAGGGCAACCACCCCTGAACCGTGCGTTATGATCACTCCCCACAGGTCCATCGCAGCTTGCGTCTGAGCGAGCGCCGCTGCTACCTTGCGGATGACAGGTAGGCCTTCTCCATATCGAGACCTCCGAGGAAGCTCAATATGGCGTCGAACCCTAAGGCGGGTTGGGCAGGCGGAGTAACGAGAGCGGCGGGAGTCGTTCTCGGTACTTCCCCCTTCTCAACCTTGTCTGCTGTCGCTCGTGCGTAACTGACACCGGTCCGGGTTGAAGAAGGCGCCGCCGTCGGCGGTGTTCTCTTCGGTAGCTGTTGTCCTTCCGCCTTCTTCCGTTGTGGATACCGAGGGAACTTAGGGCAGCCCCTGTAACTAGCGAGGTGGTCCCCACCGCAGTTAACACACTTAGCCCGGTCTGTACGGGGTTTCGTGCATTCAATGGAGTGGTGATCTCCGGCGCGCTTTACACAGCGTGCTGCCGTCCTGCAGCAACGCTGTGCGTGACGGAAACCTTGACACCGGTGACGCTGCCAGATGCCGGATTTCCGCCGAAAATCGTCTACAGTCACGCGAAGGCGGGTGACGTGTTTCACCTCCCGGATCTTCTTGTTGTCTTCCTCGATCGGCAACTCTACCATCACGAGAGGGATCGGGCGTCCTCGCTGCTTCATCCTGTAAACAGAAAGCACACTCATCAGCCTGTCTGTCCTGGAGTGAGGTATGCTGAAGCCGGATTCCCTCGCTGAAGGCTTGGCTCTCGTGAAAGGCGATCCGTTGTCAGTCCATTTCCCGGGAAAACGCGAGTCAGTTCTCCTTCTGACGAAGGATTACCGGAGGCACTTTCTCCCTGGTGTCCTCTTGTGTCGTCTGCTCCATCGCTGCAGGGCTGTCGGTGAAGGGTTCCAGGGCCACCTTCGGGGTCTTTTTCGGCTTCTTCTTCTGTAGCACGAAGTCGTCGGGGCTGGTTGACCCGGGGCGAGTCTCTTCTTGAATGTTGTCGGTTGCCGCTGCGGTGGCGGAAGTGGCCGGCGTGTCTTCCGTTTGGTGCTCCACTTCTAGGGGGGCGATGCCTTCTAACGGTGGCGGTCTCGACTTCTTTTGCCGCCTCCTCTTCTGTGCGGTGGCGGCAGGTGATGCGTCGCTGCTCGCTCTGTCGAACGGTAGATCGAGCAATGACGGTATCGCTGGCGGTATCCGGAATTCCCGGGACGTCGTCGGCGACAATTCTCTCTGAGCTGCCCGTTCCTCTAGGAACTGGTGGTAGCAGCGCCAACAACAGCTCAAACATCGTGAAAACGACGTTGTCTTTTTTTGAATTAGACTAACTAATCTTTTATTTATAAGTTTACCTTTTCAGATCAAGATCTCAACCTCGAATCCCTCCACTTACTAAGAATAATCGACTTTCTTTAGAGCGAACGCATTGTCCAATGGCTCGATTAGATACGTTGAATTGGTTGGAAGCAAAATAAATTATATGTTTTCATCTTGACACATTGTTATAGACTGAACCGACAGGTGCGAAGAAAGATTATTTCCAATGCAGCCTTTTTAGATATGGTACGTCAGTGGTTCTAACGCAGTCTTCAAAAATAATAAAGTCGAACCATCCATTTTGGCTACAATTAAATCTGGGAAGGAGCCCCTTCTCTCTAGGTGGAATATATGTTTTTTGATTTACTGACAATATAACACCGCAGAATTCCACCATCACCAGCAAAGGCAAACATAATTGAACCAACCAATTTCGTGCTGTTCACCCTTTGGCTTCGTCGTAATTGATAGTATTTCATCCATGCTTCTACTTAAATGTTTAAAATAATCGTTTATAATTTCAGGGGAACCTTTGCTCGTTATCTCAAAATTGTTCGGTGTGCTTATCATTATGACAAATCATAAAAGATTTTGCGAAATTGTACCCTAGTCTTTAAATTTTGGCACTGTTTTTCCACTGAATCTAAATAAGTTTTCACCAATACACGATGTCTAGAGGTACAAATCAATGGGATATCCCATTCTGAGCACAATTGCAATTGTCCTACTATTACACTCTCCTCAATATTCGAAAGAACAGTGTAATCCTCCCTGCTTATTTGGTGTTTTATTTTTTAAATGTCTTTGAAGTACTGAATACTGGATTGCTAAATCGGTCGATACCTTCCTGATGCTTGTACCACGTTCTACTGCGCTATGGTCCTGTTTCATGATGTCATCACTATATTTCTTATATCGTTTCGCATATGGAACTGGCTTATAGACATGCGGTATGATGACCGTATTCACAACGCCAAATCCGAATAAATTAATCTACAAATTGAAATAAGTAATACCGCGAAACTACACAACCACAGCAAAACACTACATAGGGGGGAATTTGTTAAGCGATCCTTTAGTTTCTTTTTATATTGTTATCACGGAGTATTGGGAATATCAATATGATCGCAGTGAAGTTGGCTGCGTCGATGTCAGATGTCCTCAGATATCCTTGATCCTATTCGCCCCATTTGCGGTACTGAAGTGTTAGTGTATATTAAATTGAGAGCCTTTTTCAATTAAAGGATATTACTTAATTTTTTTTATTCTATTTCATGCAGATTACAATTAAAACACACTAATTTTTTAACTTCACGGAACTCGCAGCACACTTTACAAAACAAAATTGGCACCATCGCAAATGGATTTATAAAATTGTGACTTTCGATTCTAATTGTGTGTATAGTTCTGTCATTTTTATCAGCGTGGTTCACGTTTATATTTTAAGGTTATGTAAATTAGTTAATGCAAAGTAACAAATTAAAGAAATAAGTATAATAATACTGACTTATTTTATTAAAAATCCAGCAGAAAATTTAATTTCTAAACAGACAAGTTGTAATGCTGGATATTTACACTGAGATACATTATATATTTATTGAAACAATAATTTCTACCAAATTTTTATAAATTTGGACATATGTTATATTACATTATCTAGCTATGTTATCTCTTTGAAAACAAAAGATAAGCTTATAACGATCATGACAAACACAGTAGCACGATGTCAACATGAATTGTTTGATTCTTGGTCCCCGGTGTTTTCTTATCAGAGTTGTTACCTTCATTGTGAATCAATACCCCTTGAGTATGCCATTTTTGTGATATTGGCATTGAAAAAGTATTATGTCAATTTGTGAACTGTTTGGTAAAGCATTTCCTTTTTCCAGGTGAAATTACATGTATTTTTTTAGATATGTATTTTCTATGGATGCTCTTGCATATGTTTGATTAGAATTTTTAAATAATCATGTATAGTGCTCCTAGAGTTGCTTATTATTATTTTGAGAATTAAAGGTAGTGAAAAAATGTGTTTGTAACGTCAATTTTTATTAGTTAGGAATTCCATAAATTTTGTGATAAAGTAGAATAAACAATTTAATCATTTGAAACAATCACACTTGAAATAATGGCATTTAGTGTAGGAGTCGAACTAAAAACCCTGGAACCCTAAAATTACGATTTGACACATTAGACAGGGTGGCCCATTAGTGTGTGGAAGTGCAATCACTTACTTAGGATCAAAAATGTGTTAAATAAAAGTTATGTTTGCGCAGATACACATTTCTAAAATATTTTGAGATATACAGTGTGTTCAGCCTAAGCGATACAACATGAAGTTTACTTTTTTTTAATAGGACACCCTGTATATTTGTTTACCATCTAATTCAGCGTAAAATTCTGAAACTAGCTTTATCTTCCCATCAACTTCGGCGTTGCCAAGCTGGATTGAAAAATATGAAGATTTGAGGAAAATTGGTGGACTATAAATGCTGCCAAATAAACGTTATCAGTGATAAGCAACTAAACTTATTTGGTAGGTATGAAGGTAAAGGATGGCTGAAATGTCAGAACGTAGTAAAAGTTTCGTTTGGGGTTCGGGGGTGTTTTTTCGATAAGCGTTAATTCAGGAGATTTCAATTAGCAAAAACTTCATTTTTTTTAAATGGTGTGTTATTTTACCATCTTGTAAAACTATTTTATCCCTACGAATTATGTCTTTATAATGTACCCTCTAAAATTGATTGTTTTTAAGAAAATTGCATTTTGAGTTTATGATTTAAAAATGTTCATGTTTTTAACAAGCAAGCTCTGAATGTGACGTTTAGAATACTTCTACTTTCTATAATTTTTTGTGACAAAATCAAACCAGTAATTTTCTACCTTTAAAAACTGTCATAATATAAATAGGGCTACAAAGCTTAATTAAGCAAAAATAATCTTACCAACAAATGAAATGAAAATATCCATAGTTTTAACAAGTAACCTGTGAATTTGACGTTTGCGCAAGTCAGAGTGATTAGTTATTATCTAGACGTGTTGTAAATGTGTAGCTATTAAGAACGAGAAAGCAATTAAAATCATGAATTTTCCGATAGAAGAATTGACAGATATGATTTTTGTACTGGGTGTCAGTGATAAAAACTGTTTACTCGCACAAAGGATTTATCAACAGAAATTTCCAGATAGAAGACAGCCAAGAAAAGAGACATTGGAAAATGTGCTTCAACGATTTATCAGAACTGGCAGTGTAGCTTACGAAAAAAGCGAAAGGTTGAAGACTGCAATAACAAAGGACACCGAGATGACCGTAATGTTAAAAGTTACGGAATATCTGGACACGGGAAATAACAAAACAAACCGACATAAGTAGTACTGTCGTCCAAAAAATTCTGTTTAAGAACAAAATGCATCCTTACCATATACAGCGAATACAGGAAATATTAGATGATGATTATGAAAAGTGGTTAACCTTCTGTGAGTGTGTTCAACAACAATTTGAACAAAACACAGATTTTTTTCAATTTTGTATTATTTGCCGATGAAGAACTTTTTCATAAAAATGGGTTTGTTAATAGACACAATTTCCATTATTATGCAACAGATCAACCGCATTGTGTACGGACTATCAGTCAAACAAGGTGGTCATTAAATGTATGCGGCGGAATAATTGGGAATCATGTCATAGGCGCATATTTCTTTAACGGAACTTAATGGGCAAGTTTATTTAAATTTCTTACAAAACGAATTACCACAACTACTTCAGCAATTACCTGCTCATGTTAGGCGGCGAATGTGGTACCTACATGGCGGGCACCAGTTCACCATACCCAACTGATTAATACACATTTAAATAATGAATTTCCCGGACGATGGATAGGTAGGGAGGACTCCATAAATGGCCAACTCGTTCACCAGAATTTACAAAAATGGATTTTTTTTGGTGGGGTTATGTCAAAGAACAAGTATACAAAACACCCGCGACTACTAAGGAAGACATGAAGAATAGAATTAGAGAGGTTTTCCGAACTGCTGATGTCGATATGTTACATCGTGCTAGTAGAGCTTTTGAAGATCGCATACATTATTGTATGGAAGTAAATGGTGGTCATTTTGAACATTTAATAAAATAGTTATCTAACGTTTTTAGTTCTTTCTAATTTGTTAGTTATTTTTGTTTATTTTGAGTTTTGTAGATACCCTATTTATTTTATTACATTTTTGAAAGTTAGAAAATTACTGGTATGATTTTGTCACAAAAAATTATCGAAAGTAGAAGTATTCTAAACGTCACATTCAGAGCTTGCTTGTTAAAAACATGAATATTTTTAAATCATAAACTAAAAATGCAATTTTCTTAAAAACAATCAATTTTAGACATTATACAGACATAACTCGAAGGGATAAAATAGTTTTACAAGATGGTAAAATAATATACTGGGTGTTCCATTTAAAAAAATGAAGTTTTTGCTAATTGAAATCTGCTGACTTAATGCTTATTCAAAAAACACCCCGAACCCCAAACGAAACTTCTACTATGTTCAGACATTTAGCCATCCTTTACCTTCGTACCTACCAAATAAGTTTATTTGGCAGCATTTATAGTGCACCAATTTTCGTCAAATCTTCAAATTTTTCGCTCCAACTTGGCAACGTCGCAATTTATGGGAAAGGAAAAGATAGGTCTAGATGCAGAATTTTACGCTGAATTCGAAGGTAAACAAATATACAGGGTGTCCTATTAAAAAAAGTAAACTTCATGTTGTCTCGCTTAGGCTAAACACCCTGTATATCTCAAAATATTTTAGAAATGTGTATCTGCGCAAACATAACAACTTTTATTTAAAACATTTGTTTGTATTTTTGATAGTTATTGCACTTCCACACACTAATGGATCACCCTGTATGTTATGTTGATTACAGCAACTTTATATAATGAAATCTATTTGTATAATTTTTTTTAATGGCAAGAGTCAATTGTGTTATTTATTATTTTTAGGTTGTAATTTAATATTTTAACCGAGTTTCAGATTTCAATACAAACACTACTTTTCACTCTTATTTATCTTCAAAATCTATAAATAAAATGAATGAATTGTGTATTTAGGTTAAAATTTGCATCTTTGATTAATAAGTCGATTCTTTTATAATAGAAAATGTTTCTGTTATTTTTCATGTCCCTTTCGATGCGGCCGTTGACTTTAAGACAATTTAAGAGAAAACTACACGTCACTAATAATTACTTCAAATTGTTTATTTGTTTTGTTTCTTATTTACATAATTATTAGTGACTACGATAATTAAACATATGTAATTTGCTTTTTTAAATGTACTCCAATTAATGTGTTCCAATTTTATCTAACTCCATTATAGGAGATCTTTAGTTATATTTAGAAAGCTTTTACTTTCTCAAAAATAATGCAGAAATTACTGCTTGTTAAAGTAATTTTTATTATTGCAATAAAATAATAATCGAAATATCTAGTATGAAAATATTGTATTAAGTACTATTTTTATTGTTTAATCATATGAAGATAATCATCATTGTGTAAATCTAGTAATAAAGTTTACAAAAATTCATTTACGAATAGTTTCACTTAAAAAAAAGGCCTTTGAAATTTTGATGTAGGTACCTATAGATGGTACTGGAGAAAGTAAGAGTGAAATCTTTTTTAATTTTACGTTCTCTCATCAAATGTGAAATATGTTTAATGGTTAAACTACAGTGTACTATAGAGTTGATCTCCATTAAGCACCAAGCACATTTTTTCGGAATATCAACATTTTGTTTTTTGAAACCGCTTGTAAAAAATAATTATACTAAAATGTTCCTGTTTTTGATTTTATGCAGTTATCGCGACCCTGTTCTACTTTTTCGTGAAACGAAAGATGTCACAAACTGAACTGTCATAGTCCTCTCAGTATTTGAGATACAAGGCGAAATTCAAAATTTGCACATTTAAAGTACCCCTCATAACTGCTTTGCCTTGTAATTTATCGAAATTGTGAAAAGTTGGTTTTATACAGAATTTTCCGTAGAATTTAGTGGCGTTCAAGTTTTCCTCACCAAAAGTTAGTTTCTTCGCTATAAACCAAAGTTTTGTTTTTTTAAATTGAACACCCTGTATATTTTTTATTACATAATACAGTTTACTCTCTGCTTTTAAAAAATATATATTGTGTGGAACTTCTTTTGCATTATTAACCTCAAAAATGAATGTTACGTTAATTTAACATTTTGATGATATACCTAGCCATGAAAAAAACAGGGTTAAGGGTTAGGAAGTTTTATGAAAAAACACAAAATTAACAACTAAACATAATACTCAGGATTGAGATGATTTAAATCACGATTAAAATCATGATTTTAATCACGTGTTTAATTTCTGGAACATCTTCTTGGGATCTCCACCACTGTACTGCTGTTACATTTTTTATTATTTCATCCCAAAACAATGTTTTGTGAAAAGCATTGACTTGGTTTTCAACTTAATTAGTAATGGTAATAATCTTGTTTCTGCAAAATATTGGGAAACAATATCTTCCTTTTCTTCAGCTAGTAATGGATATTCTTTGTTTATATTTATTGTACGATCCAAGATATATGCCAAAAAATGAAAGGGAGTTAGAGCTTGAACATATCATTTATTAAATATTTGATACTGACGCAAGCGTCTTTCTTCTACAAAACTGTCAGTGTCAAAAATAGCCATTAACTTTTTCCATGTGTAAATTGTTCGAGATTAAAATGCACCTTTTTGTTGTATTACGTTAAGTGCTATAGAAATTAGTTTTAGCAACTGTAGAATAACAATTTCAGCCATTCATTTACATAGATCTCAAGACAATCTGAAAGTGTATTCCATCGAACATCTTGAGACCAACTTCTTGCCCCCTTTTTCTTTATACCAAGCATTTGGTAAATGGGTATTTCTGAAGTATTTCACAATTTGTTCTATATGTTGTTTTACCTGGAATGCTTCTAAATCTATGGAGAACAAACAAAGCAAGTGCGCCGAACAACCGTATCTAATTATAGGATAACTGAATGACTCGGAAATTTTGTTCTTCATACTGACCATGCTGGCTACATTATCTGTCACATTACTGGTACCTTTACAGTTATATTCATTTTTACACTTATTTATTGAGTTGATAGCCAACTCAACAAGATATTCAGCTTATGGGGATCACCGGATGCAGCTATGTTTTCCAAGAGAAGACTTTTCATTCTCTGCTATCAAAACGACACAGATTATCGGCTCATTATGTAAATTGGACCATCTATCTAAGGACATGCAAACAGACTACAGAAAACTTCTTAACACATTTAGCTTTTTCTTCCTCAAATATTTCATTCAGGTGCGTTGGCGATAACTGAAATATAGATGGAGGAACGTAACCGGGTCTTAACATTTCTATGGATTTTCGAATTTCCTTATTTTCTATCTCTCTAAAACTGCAATTTGTTGCGTAAACGGCTTTGGCTATTTGTCTGTCCAATTCTTTCTTCTTATCTTGTCCAGTTCCCACAACAAAAGAACCCAAATGACCGCTACTTCCACTATTGTCACTTTCACGTACATTTTGCTTTTCACAGTTCTCGCTTCTCTGTTTCTTTTGCAACTGGATAATTTCATTCTGGCTAGTTCCAGGCTGTGACTGACAATCATCATAAAGAGTTTCAACATCAATGATATCACTAGTTTTACTTTCACAGATTTCCCAGTGACTTTTTAGTCTATCCACTAGACCTTGCAATTCTTTACCACACTTTTTACACACTGCTCTGCAACCTAGTTTGCCAACCACTTTCTTTTTCACAAAATGTTGCTAAATACTAAATTCCTTTCTGCCCCTGCTTGTCATAACTCCAAATGTCTTGCTAGATTACTCACAGAACCAAAAATAATTACTAATAGCTAGAATAAATGCGTCTCATTTATATAGCTGAGCGTTTTCTGCAAGTTTTTATAAGTTTCAACAATTACCCAAACTCGCAAAACTGTGTGAACAAAATTTTCACGTTAAGCCTTGTAGAGTTTTGCTTCCTATCTATACTATTCCTGCCTGCTAGGGTTGCAAAGTTTAATAAATAGATTTTATTAAACGAATAGAAACTTATATTAAACATGTTACCCGCCTTTAAACGCCCATCAAATCAAAATTTGCCAAATTCTTAAATATCTGCTAATAAGACTAGAGAAGCATAAAATCTACAAAAATCGTGATGTACAAAGGTATTTAGTTACTTAAATGACCTAAATTTGTACGGTGGGTATAGAAAAAGACTTGTGCTAAATTAAATATAACTATTTGAATCATCACAATTTCAAGAGTAAGAGTAAGATTATTCTAATTTATTAATTTATATTGTAATAAAAATGTATCAGCACAATGAATGTATGTTGTTGGTTTACCTTAGCTTGTTTGTTGCAATTCTAGTAGTTTTATAGTGGTTTAATCCTCCCATTATATGGCTTGAAAAATTGCTGACATTAAAAGGTTTTGACGGTCAAACGCGAACTTACAACATTTTACCTATGCAAGGACGTTTAAACGTGTAACTGTAAACGTTTAATCGCTGCAACCCTACTTCCTACAAATATTTCTTTGCTTAACAAAACATAAACAGTTAGAATTGTTTGAAAATGATATATTAACAAAAACTAAAAAAAATCATTTTTTATTTTTTTTTTTAAATTATGATTTTGATTAACCCTGATACAACTTTACAAGCCTAATATAAATTACTTCAAAAGATGTTATCATGTTGAGTTTGGTATATTTTATTTTGCAAGTAACCCCATAAAAAATCTAATACTGACAAGTCCGGAGACCTAGGAGGCCATCTTAGTGGGTCATTAGTGCCAATCCATCTATTACCAAAATTGTTTTTCAAAAACGGGCGTATAATTTGTGCATTGTGAGATGGGGCTCCATCCCGTTGGAATGTCATCTAATAATTCAGGCACAACCATTTCTAAAATGTCCAAATATCTAGGAGCGGATAAGTTCCCATCGAAAATGAAAAATTTTATTTTTGATCCTAATATAAATCAGGAAACGTTTAGTCCAAATCGTACTTGTTGTCTTTGGGGGAATGTTTGGTATTGATTTTCTTGAGACCAGTAGATATCTGCTATTGTGCCTGTTTAAAACACCTGAATTGCTAAAATGTGTCTCGTCTGACCATATGACAATGCTTCACAAATTGGGTACTATATTTAACACGTTTAAGTACCAATTGCAAAATATTAACCTATGTTCAGCGTCGCCAGGACGTAAATGTTGAACAAGCCTAAATTTATATGGTTTATATTTATGGTGGCGAAGTATTCTTTGTATTCTTGTTTTCGAAACTCCAATACTACTTTCTACAGTTCTGCGAGAACTTAAAGGATTAGTCTCCACACTGGATAAAATCTCGATTTTCTTTATTATATTTTTTGACCTGGGTTTAGACAATGATCCATAATTAATTAAATTTCTTTTTAATCTAACTTGATTTTACTAGGTTGTCTACGTTCTGGAAACCTACATAGTTGTAAAATTTCTTCATTACCAAAATGAATGCCAAGGGAACTACATTTACCCGTTAAAATACAAATGTATTGCTGCGTCGGCGTTTTGATTACTCTGACCAAAGCAAATCAGCATATCACATTTTTCAAAGTTTTCAAAATTTTGATTTTCTGTCTTATTTTGCACAATGAACAAACAATACTATTGGTGCACAAAAGTAATTTTAATCCACACTGGCTAAAACGGTAAGCTCACTATTCTCTCGATTTTCTTTATTATATTTTTTGACCTGGGTTTAGACAATGATCCATAATTAATTAAATTTCTTTTTAATCTAACGTGATTTTACTAGGCTGTCTACGTTCTGAAACCTACATAGATGTAAAATTATTTCATTATCAAAATGAAATGCCAAGACACTACATTTATCCGTTAAAATACAATGTATTGCTGCGTCGGCGTTTTGATTACTCTGACCAAAGCAAATCCGCATATCACATTTTTCAAAGTTTTAAAAATTTTGATTTTCTGTCTTATTTTGCACAATGAACAAACAATACTATTGGTGCACAAAAATAATTTTAATCAGATTTGATAGGTTAATTACATTTAGAACGAGACTAGGCCCAGCCTACTTCTAAATTTAGACAAAGCATTTTTTATCAGTTTTATTGCCATTAATATTTTTTTCTGAAGCTGCAAGATGCATTTTACCCAATTAAAAAAAAATTGCCAGTTTGAATATGTTTGAAAAACTATTGCACCTAATTTGCATAATTTTTTGTTATTATTTTTGCATTTCTGCGTAAAAGTCCTTAGATTTATTATAATCGCGTATTTTCATATTTATAATTATAATAAAGCAGTAAGAATCTAGTAGCCATTATTGAATGCTCAAATATATCTTGGATGTTCAATAAAATACGCGTTTATACGGAGTTTATAGGTTTCATTGCCAACTATATCATCAAAATGTTAAATTAACGTAACATTCATTTTTTTGCTTAATAATGCAAAGAAGCGCCGCACAATGTATATTTTTTGAAAGCTGAGAGTAAGCTGTATTATATAATAAAAAAATATACAGGATGTTCCATTTAAAAAAACTTTGGTGTATTGTGAGGAAACTGACTTTTTGTGGGAAAAACTATGCACGCTACTAAATTCTACGTAAATTAATAGAACTGTGACAATTCTGTTTGTGGCATCTTTCGTTTCACGAAAAAGTAGAACAGAGTCGCGAAAACCGCATCTTTCTATCTTTGCTCGCAAACGAGATACCCTACAATTTCAATTTCAACCAAAATGGGACACAGGTACATATTTACGTGCTTACTGATAATGAAAAGACACAAATTATATTACTTATTAACATTTAATTTTAAAAATATTATAAAATATAGAGCATTATAAAAGGAACAGCTGATCTAGACGGCTTAAAAATCCACGAGTTGACAACCACCATATCAATTAATCTTGTAAAGAGAGGCCAATACCATTTTTTACCTTTCATAGTTGTAGAATATTTGCCGTAAAACCAATCGTGTTGATAAACACCCCCCATGAACTCGTTGCTTTACAGAATTTTTTCTTTCTTTTCGGCCGAACCTCTGACCTGCTGCCTATGGGACAACAGAAGCAAAATTTGTTCCCATTGTAACAAACATCTCTCTTTTTTTTATCAAAACTAAATTCGTAATAACCTCTTGATTTCTTTTTATTTGTTTACTACTAGGAAGTGGACATTTCTGTAATCTATCTCCTCTGATCGTTCCTGAAGCACGAAAACTCAATGTTTTAAAGTGTACTAAAAGGTCTTAGCTCGTAAAAAAATTGTCAAAATAAATTATGTGACTTAGTGGCGATTTCACTGGTTCAAGCATATCTAACACCACTCGACTTCCTAAAGCAAAATCTTGCAAAAGCCAGATAAGCCACATAGAACCAAAAAAGTGTACCTAAATCTAATGGGCTTTCCCTTGATAAATTGCTTGAGGCCGTGTCTTCCGTAGTATTTGACAATCATTTCGTCGACTGCCAAATTTTGTTCAAAAATGCTTATT